>JACDOX010000209.1:63076-114863 GCA_014549065.1 Cardinalis cardinalis | reverse complement strand
TCCCTTCCCTTCCCTTCCCTTCCCTTCCCTTCCCTTCCCTTCCCTTCATGCCAGCTCCATCCAGGCTCATCCTGGCACAGAGGATGCTCTTCCTGGGAGTGATCCCTGTGCTGGCACAAAGTCCCTAAGCAGATCTTTGTCACTTGCCTTCCACTTTGGGTTTGACCTCTGCAACTCTCTCTGCAAACTTCTTCTTGAAGTAGAGGGACTGCAGCCTTTGCTGATAATGGTTTATCCTGGAAAACAAGGAGGAGGAGCAGGCTGAGCTTTGCTTGCTCCAGGCAGAGCTCTGTTGCTCCACTGCTCACAGCTGTGCTCACAAAGCACTCTTGAGCCAGGGTGATTAAAAAATAATGACCCCTCTTCTCCCTGAAACTGTGCTGGGATGGGAAAAAAAGACAAGTGAAGCTACAGCTGTCCTGGGGAGTGCATCCCTGTGGGTTTTTGAGTACATGCTTAAGCCTATCCCCTTAATTCAGCAGGTTCAGCACGTGGATCTTTACACCCCACTGGTATGAACAAACAGTTCTTTCACAACCACTCCTAAGCAAAGGTGCTGATGAGGTCTGGGCTCCCTATGGCTTTGTGATGAGCTGCAGCTGGAGAGAGGCTCACCTATGACCAGAACTARTGAAACTGGACCTTCTGATCATCAGAATCATGGACTGGGCTGGAAGGGCCCTTTCCTGGGCAAGTCAGTGATGGCTCTGCTCGTGTCAGTGGTGTTTATGCTAACCARGATCTCACTTGTATGCACATGGCAGTCTGATTTGAGTCACCAGGACCAAGGACCCAYGGGAGACATGCTCACACACAGAGCCATGAGCTGCAATGTTGTACTAATCAGAGGTGACAAAGACATCACACTCAGTTACAGACCACAAGGCAAAATTAAAAATCAAGGAAAACATTTGCATCAGCACATTGTGCTTTCCAAAGGATGAAGGCATGGGAGCAACACTTGGGTGAGAGCCTGTGAAGAAGAAAGGTGACCTGTGATAGAAAAGCTAATTGTGAGTGTCAGTGAGCCCTGGGGGCTCAGGTCTGAGCTGCACAGCTCCATCCTGCCTGCCTGTGGCACTCAGCAAGCACACAGCCCACCACTGGTRCACTGCTCAGGGAGGATGGGAGCATTTCTGGTTTTGATCTCCCAGTGCAATCTCCAATTGTAAAACTCTCTGACCTTGCCAACAAGTGACTGGCTTGAAGTTCAGCTAAGAAATTCAAAGAGCTCAGTGCAATTCAAATAAGGAGCTTCTAGATTTTAACCCGGCACCTCTAGAGGATGTGCATGCAATAGATAAGGTTATTCATCCCTGAAGACTCCTAAGTCTTAAATGATTGCTACCAGGAGCAGGAAGAAATGACATTTCCTTTCAGACTCATAGTATCAGGAGCCCCGGAGATGAGTCAGTCCTGAGGTGACAAGTGGGACTCATCTGCACAGCAGGACAAAATGTACAWACATCAGGCTTGAATATTCATTAGGATGAAAGAGAAAGGAGCATTGTGTTATCATCCTAACAGCACTTCCCACCTGGGCCACAATGAATCACAGAATGGTTTGGGTTGGAAGGGACTCAAAGATCATTTATTTGCAACCCCTCTGCCCTGCAGGGACACCTTCCACCTGACCAGGTTAGATCACAGAGTCTCAGAATCATCAAGGTCAGAAGAGACCTTCAGGATTATCCAGTCCAACCATCAACCCACAACCACCAAAATATCCATCTCCCCATCCCTCTCCCCTGCTCTGTCCAGCTGCTGCTTGTATGGGAGTACAACCCTGAGTTTAGGACCAGAGCATCACAATTAATCCTTATAATTTGCAGCACCTTGCCTGCCCTCCTGTCTGCTTGGCCCACTCATTTCTTGATGTGAAAAACAGTAAGAAGGGCTTATTTCCCAAGCAGGCTCCATGGAACAGCCACCTCCTGACCAACCCATGCAGCCAGTGGCCAAAATGTGTCCCCTGAGGCACCAACCTGCTCATTCCCAATGGCCAAAATGTTTCCTGAGTGTTCCAGGTTGCAAGGCAAGATGTTTTCCATTACCATCTGTACGGCAGCTCTCTTTTGTCAGTGGGCAGTTTGCCTTATCTCTCTCTTTGAGTGACCACAATCACTCCTCCCTGGGGAGGGGACACCTGCTGATAACAGCTATTGAATGTCCCTGCATGGCTGATAAGAACTACAGCATCCCATTGGGAGATGTGAGCCCAGAGGGAGGAGCCAAGCATTCCTACCTGGATATAATCTGGAGATCCTGGAACACCAGCACAGCTTCTCCACTGGATTGCCCAGAGAAACAGCAGCTGCCTCTACTTCCACTGGATCTTCAGAGGATGACTACACTCTTTTCTACAGGATCCCTGCTCCAGCAGAACCACCCCTGACACTGCAGGAGGGCTGCAGCCACAATTCCAATGGGACTGCTGCCAACACCCTGACCCACAGGGTGTCAGGTTGGGTTCTGACTCTGTCAGTGTTGTTCTAGTGCACTGCATTGTTTTATTTTATCCTTTTATTTTCTTTCCTTTTAAAGAACTGTTATTTCCTGCTCCCATATTTTTTTGCCTGAGAGCCCCTTAATTTAAAATTTATAGCAATTCGGGGGGATGGGGAGGGTTTGCATTCTCCATTTCAGGGGAGGCTCCTGCCTTCCTCAGCAGACTCCTGTCTTTCCAAACCAAGACACTGAGGCACCAACCTGCCCATTTCCAAGGCCAAACTGTGTCCCCTGGGGCACCAACCTGCCCATTTCCAGTGGCCAAACTGTGTCCCCTGAGGAACCAACCTGCTCATTTCGAAGAGGAACCGGTCAGCCTTGGCCATGCGGTCCAGCTCGTGCTTGTGCTCCTCCAGCAGGTCAATGTCTCCCTTTTCAGGAACAAACTTCAGGAGCTGAACAGGGAAAAGCACAGCAGTGGATATGAGACCCATGCACACGTTTTCAGGAGCTAAAAAGTGATTTATTTCCTCGAGTCTAACAGCTTTTCAGCATGTCCAGGCAGTGACCCCAAGGCACCTGTGAAATAAGYGTTATTGCTGTCCCTATGACCTTCCTCACATTACTCCATCACGTCAGTGTCTCCTGCCTCTGCCCTGCCATCACTCAGCTTTTACAACAAATGAATTAAGTCTGCTCCAAGGAGGTTTCAACATCAGCTCTGCCAGAGGAGATGTCAGTCAGGGACTCCCATTTGCTGCAACTCTACTTATTAGCAGATGGAAATTTTGTGAAATGAATCCTCCCACATCTCTGCTCAAAGTGCAATTACCAGCTCAGCTTTAAGGACAGGTGTATAATATGCCTCCAAAGGGATTCAGAGGGAGTGAAAATGGGATTCCCCTTTTGAGGACTGCAAAAACACTGTCAAACCTTTCAAAAACAAACCACTACTGAGCACCAACTTCAAGCTGCAGCCACAAAAATGTGAAATGGCCCCACTTCAGGGTCCCAGAGCAGATCCAGGTACAGGAATGGCACATGGGGGCCRTGCTGCTCCCAGCACTGATACCACAACCAAGCTGCTTTCCTGCCCACCTGGGTGGTTTTTTGACATGTGGCTGGTAAATAATTTGGGGCTCAGCACACTCAAAGCTGCACTTTTGGTCCCAAGCACTTTGCCCAGCATTGTCCCAGCATGAGGCAGCCACAGAGGAGCAGGAGACACGCYGCCCACCTGTTCCAGCATGTCTTTTGGGAGGTCCTCCTGCTCATCCATCGTCAAAATCGCTCGTTTGATCTCGTCATTGGAGAGTTTCAGCCTGGGAGGTGGAGGGAAAGGAGAGTTATTCCCAGCCCAGCAGTCAGRGAAGGCTCAGGAGAGMTTCCTTACACACCTGTGCASCATGAACAGCTGAAYCCCCAGCCAGCAGCAGCATCACAMACAGCTCTATCCAGCATGTTATGAAGGAGGATGTGTGAGAAATGTGGCAGGACTGTGCTCTGCCAAGGCTCAGCACAGCACAGAGCAGCCCTGGCCCTGCTGCAAACAGGGGGTCAAATCCCCCCAAACCAATTCCCTCTCCCCACACTGCAGCTGCCATTCCCTACTTCCCTGTTGAACAGAACTTTATGTAAGGATTCTAAGCAGTACTTTAAATATCCAGCTTTCAGATGTAACTCCTGCCCATACCAACGCTGCTCCTGCAGTTCCAGCACCCCCAAAGGCYACAGGGCCACTGAGGTTACATTCCCAGCCCAGCCCAGGCTCAGGAGTGCAGCTCAGCACTGCCCCTGAACCCACTGCCACAACCCTTAAGGAAAATCTGGCCAATTTCCAGTGCTGTTCTGTTCAATTCAAGCATTGYTTCTCCCACTTTTCCTGACCACCTTTGGCTGGAGTCTTCCTCTAGGAAAAAAAAAAAACCAGAAAAGAATCCAAAATTTGGACAAGTRGATGTTCAGCATCCCAGGAAATCCATCAGTTTGGTTTTCTTTGGAGGGGTGGGGATTCAACACTCTTGCAAGTGTAAGATGCTGGAAACCAGCCTCTCCTCCACCTTTTTCTTCCTCTRCTTCACCTAACAGGAACTGAAGATGCAGCCTCAAATTGGAGATTTCCAAAACCACAGACCACTGTGCCACAGCGAGCAGCACCAGGCTGGGCTTTCCTGGCAGGGACCTTTCTGCCAGCAGCCCACACTGAGCTGAGGCAACAGAGAGATGGAGAGACGCCCTCAGCTCCTCCTGGGCTGCAGCAGCCATTAATTACACTTTAATGTGACTGCAAGGAACCGCTCCCTGCAAGGACTTTGATTGCAAAACCACACGTATTTTTCTTGTTCTTTGCGTTGTGGTCTATAAAATAATCTAAATTAAATAAAGGGAAAGCCCAGAAACTCCTGCAACTCCATTTACATCCTCTCTCTCTCTCTCCTGGCGTGCAGTCATGGTTAAAGCCATTGCAACAGACCCAGCTTAAAAATGTAATTCCCTGTACGTGCACGCAGGGAAAACCACAGAGTTGAAAAGACCTGTTTGAGGAACCCCATGTATCAGTGATCAGTGCTGCCAAGTGATGCTGAAACACTGGATGTGGCTCAAAGGAATGAGCTGAAACCAGAAACACACCCTAGAGCAGGATGTGAGTCCTTGGAAGTCAACCTGATCAGCAGCTCAAACAGAAGATGGGGAGCTGACTTGGTCACCCTCAGTAATTAAACAAGGAGGGTGTTTTTCACCCCCACATCTCTGCAGGGAGCAGACTGAGACTGTGGAGTTGGCTTTTGGGAGCTAAAGCTGATACAGGAAGGGTCCTGGTCTCTAAGGCCAGGGTAGCAAGGGCTTGGTTTAGCTTGGAATATTTTGGGTTTGGCTCAAGACTGGAAGTGAAAGGTTAGCTTTATTGAGACAGGTGCATCTTACAGACCTCATCCTTATGAGCCCATTTTCTCATCCTGCACCCTCTCTGGCCTCCTCCTCAAGGGAGCACCCAAGAGAGGGTCTGYTAATTCAGGAGAGAATTAAAATCTACCTCAGCCAGGGGAGGAAGCTCAAAGATTGCACTGAGCAGGGGCCAAGACAATTGTTGGGGTCATCATACAAGGAACAAATCCAGGATCCTTGGAAAACATCCCCTCTGCTGCTTGCAGTAACAAGCAGCCACATCCTGGGGTCACCCTGCCTGTCCYCTACAATGGCAGTGGCCAGGATGGGACATGATCCAGGGTGGGATAGGAAACTGCAGAACTCCTTTAACACCCAAGCAGAAACAGGAGTGGTCAGACCACCAACACCAGTCTCCACCCTGATGAAAAGCAGATATTGGCTAGATCTGGGTATTTGGGGAGACAAAAATTCTCCTGGGAGAAGGGGGTGCTTAGGCAGCTACTCCTCATCCACAGCAAACACCTAAAAAGCACAGAAAAGTACCATGATCATCACCAGGAGGGTGGGGGAAGACTTTTTTAAGCCCTTACTCATTGAAAGCACAGTCAACAATAAAAATGCATTTTAAAAGAAAGAGGTCGGACAAAAAAAAACCCAACTTTTCTCAGGAATCATCACAATCCAGTGCCAAGAACAAGAGCCTGCTCTCTGCATCAGCAGAGAGCAAGAAGAAAACAGCTTCTCAGACAATTTGATGGGAAAGGGGCCAGTGAAAGCTAGAAGCTTATCTATAACCACAATAATTATCATTGTTGGCAGCAGCTGTCGAAGGCGAGCCGTCTGAGAGGAACGGGGTCACAGGACTTGCTGTCACAGGGATTTAGAGGCAGCAGCCTGGCAATGAGAGGTGACAGCTCACCAGCCCGGGCTGCTTTTGTCAGACCCYGTGGAGGATGTAAGAAGTGTGAAGGGGAAAAACAAATTCTGCCAGGAAAGGGGACGCGCCCTCCCTGAAAAGCCGCATTGATTTGAGGGGGGAAAAAACGCCTCATGTTGCTTTGTTGGGAGAGGGGAATCAAACGAGCCATTCACAGCAGGAAAAGGATGGAGAGAGGGGTGGGTTTGCATCTGGCAGAAAGCAGGACTAAAAATACACACCCATGCACAGGGAGCAAAAGCAAGGACGTGGTGGGTTCACAGAGGGAGACACGGTGAGGCACTGACATCAGCAAAGCCTTCTCCAAAGAACAGGAGGAAAAAGCAAGTGTTAAAAATGTTCCTGTGCTGCATTACAAGCTGGAGGAAAATCCAGTGATCTCACTGCGCAGTAATTTCTCCCAAAGCAAGGGAAACAGGCAAAAAAATAAATCTACAGAGAGAGATAAAGTATCTCAGTGGCTGTAATCTTTCCACGCTGTGAGCCAGACAATGCCTGGTGAGCTCACAAATGTCTGGGCTAAGGCAGGGGCCAAGCTTGCAGGTCCTTTCACATGTGAAAGTCTGCTCAGCCCCACGGTGGCCATGCAAGGTGGGACAGCAGCAGCCCAGCTGCCAGAGCAGTCCCTTTGGAACCCTTGGGACCAGGGACCCACTGTTCTGGCCAGCTTTGGGATGGGCAGCTGCAGAAGGGTTTGCCCAGTGATGCACAGAATCTGCTGGAGATGCAGGAACAGGACCTGAGAATACTAAAAAGATGAGCTTTATCCCTACACCATCTCTGAGACACCTGGCATCAAATCACCCAAAGGGATTGTGGGGAGAGAAGCTCACTTGTGGTCCTGGGAGCACCATGGGATGAACTCCAAAGCAGCATCTGGGGCAAGTCACTGCAACTTCAAAGCCACACATCCATCCCTGCATGAGGATGGGCCTGGGAAAAGCCACATAGAGGCCTGAGGACCACCTTGCAGGGCAAGTCTGRTCCTGCTTCTCCCCTAGGAACTGGCCCACAGGGAAAGGCAGGCAGGCAGCAACCTCCATCCTGCCCTTTCTGGGGGAYTAGTTACTGGCAATTGGTTTCCAGCCATCGCTTTCTTGGAAGAGAAAGGTTTGGTGGTGAGATGAAATTGAGACCTTCACTCAGTAGGATGTGCAAGATGCCTTTGAAGTTGAGTGCTTGGGTCTCTCCCCTTCCCACTGAAGGACCTATTTGTGGGCTTAGCTTCCAAATATACACTTAAACCTCTGGCTGAATCACACCTAAACCCACTCCACGCTCAGCCAGGAGCAGCTCAGCCCCAAATCCCATCGTTTTACTTGCTAATAGCTGCCTGCCACAGACACACTCATTTGCCTGCTTTAAACTCTTGCTTTCATCATCATCCCTTTTTATTTGGACTGCTAGGAAGCACAAAAATCCCCAGAAGCAGCCCAGAGCAGAGGCAGCCAAAACCAGGGCAGCTTCACCCCCAAATGCTGCGGCACTCACTGCCCACAGGCTGCCAGCCACCTCTGGGAAAAGCACCAGGGGCTGAGGTACCCACCCAGATGGATTTTGTTTTGCAGACATCAGCCTCTCCAAGCTTTCGAGGGAAGGAAATCAGCTGGGCTGCCCAGACAAGGCACCATCTCCACTTGGAAGAACCAGACAGAACCCACAGGCTGGGAAAATACTGAATTCAGCTGCAGAGCCAAGCTGCCAGCCATGCTGCTGCATCCTGGCCACTCCTGGGTGGCACTGAAGCTTCTGTGCCTCCAGACAGCAGAGTGAGTATTTTTAAATTTTACTGATGGTGGATTTATTTTTTGCTGGSTGAGTCAGAAACAAGTGGCATTTTCTGCTGTTCTTTGGGTGTTTTTTCACAAGTAGCTACACTGACAGCTCATCCTTTCAGACCACCACAACCTGGTTTCCCTTTTCTCAGGAAATTYAGTCTTATTGGTGCAGTTTATCTTGCCAAAGCAATTTTTGTAATTTTGGCAGCCATTTGGAGATCAGATTGAATTGCTGGTAGCAGTGCTGAGCCTGCCTGCTGAGGAGTGTGAGGGAGGCTGTCAGACCAGCAGGGCAGCTCTAAGAGGGGAACATCCCCTTCCCAAAATTCAGATGTGGGCAGCAAGGTCCTGCCTGAATTACTGCTGCTCCCTGAACCCTGCTGACACCCAGCACTTCCCCAACCCAGACAAACCCTCTTCAACCACCAGCAAAGAGCAAACAAAACCCAGGCTGAGAAAGATAAGAGGTGAAATCAACCCTCTTTGACCTCCTGTGAAAGCTCACTGGGTATCTCAGCTATCCCAACCCCCTGAGGGCTTTCCAGGGACACCAAATTGCCACATACCCCCTTAATGGCACTGTCCCCCCTCCAGTCACCCCACCCTGAGGCTGTAAGGCTATAGCTGGGCTCAGGTGTCACTGCTCTCCTGCTGCACTGGCTCCTGTCATCAAGCAGGGATGAGGAGCACACTCAGGGCAGGGTATTAAGCATCCCCCCACTGTCACAGACATGTTTTATGGAAAATCCTTTCTTTAGGATTTTTTCTCCTGAGAAGCTGAGAGGCCTCAGGAACAAAATGTAAACAATGGTTATCTGCTGCTGTGGAATGCAACAGGTGCATCTGGGATTGGGCTCGTGTCGTTGTTTCTAATTAATGGCCAATCCCAGTCAGCTGGCTTGGACCCTCTGTCTGAGACAGAAACTTTTGTTATAACTCCTTCTTTCTCTATTCTTAGCTAGCCTTCTGATGAAATCCTTTCTTCTATTCTTTTAGTATAGTTTTAATGTAATATATATCATAAAATACTAAATCAAGCCTTCTGAAACATGGAGTCAGATCCTCATCTCTTCCCTCATCCTCAGACCCCTGTGAACACTGTCACCCCCCACAGCAAGGCTTTCACCATACCTGGAGAGGAGGATGTTGCAGTTCTGAGCTCTCCTGCCATCTATGACAGAAAGCTCCTTGACTTTGTGCCGGGAACTCAACGTGTCGTCGATGGCATCTTCCTTCTGCGAGAAAATAAGAAGAAGAAAAGCCTGAAGAAGAGCCATGGAGCAGCAAGGACATTTAGTACTTTCAGTGTGATGCACAGTGGGCCCCCATAAATCAGGAGTGGCACCACAGGTTATGGGTAAAACCCCTTGCCTGTGACTGAAACACAGTAAGTCATTTCATAAACCAGAGCTGGCTTTGAAGCCACTGGTTAGAAATGTAAATATTTTCTCAGACAGGGAAGATTTAAAAATCTGCAAACACAGGGGCGCTGCTGAATAAATAAAGGCTGGCTTTCTCAGCATACATACTTGTGATACTTCATTAAACCCAGGCATGGAGGATTTCAGTATGGGCTGCTGCACACACTCAGCATTGCTCTTGTTCCTCACCCCTGCTCCAAACATCTGTGATCACCCTTCATGCATCAGTCCTCCTGAGCCAGCTAACCAGTACATGCTATCAGACAAACCAGCAGCTTTTTCAGTGAAATCCTCCCAAAAGAAGGGATTTGAAAGCAGGAATTGGTGTGGATTAAGCACCTGTATCTCCTAAGTGGCTTAAACACATTACCTTCAGAYGAGTAACAATACTGTGGTTGGGGGGAAATGGGCAGATCTACATAACAGCAGCTTTGTGGGGCTGCCCGAGGAGTTCATGTTGCCCCAGGTTTTAATTTACCATATTGCATATTTTAGTGAGGTTAATCAATTAAAAGCTGGCTATTTAATCCTTCTGGAAGGAACACAATCTGGAGCTGCAAGGTCCTGAACGTTACAGATCCACACTAAACATCCATGAGCCAGGAGACCTGGCACATGGCCACTGCAAGGGCCGAGAGTGAGCACTGAAATCACCATTTTTTACTCATTTCCTTGTTTCAACAAAGAAAACATGCAGATATGAAAAGTGGGAAGAGAGGCAGGTGATGGAAAACAAGCCCCAAGTCCCCCTGCACCAGCTGCCCCTCTCTTGTGCCTTGCCAGCTCTGACCAAGCAGAGAGCTTCCACCCGTGGGTTTATTTCCATCTTCTGCAAACAAAATCTGCTCAGGGGTAGGAGCTTCTCTGTGGAGTTCAAAATCCAACTCCTGGACTCAGACATTGGCTTTCACCTCAGGCCAGACAGCAGAGAGGGTGGGTTCTGCCTYACCAGCCCCCCCAGCACCAACTTTCAAGCTGCTCCTTCTGCTGATCTTTGCACCTCTCTGATTTAACCCCGTTTGTCACACATGAACCCCCCTCAGAAGCAGCCACGTGTCCCCMTRTCCCTGTCCCCAGCCCCACATCACACTCCTGCAGGTGCTCACTTACCTGTCTGGAGCTACCATTCACAAAGAAGTCCTAGAGCCATAGCAGAAGCATGGAAAAAGGCAGTAAAAACACATGCAGTTCAGTGATCTCAGCAAAACCAGAGGGAACTGAAGCACACAGAAGGGGAATGTGCAGTATGAGGGGGGGGGTTTGGCAGCATGGGGGTGCCAGTGCCAAAACAGGGGTGATGCAGGTGAAAATGTGGGTTATGGGATGTGCAGGAGGGCAGAGCTGATGAAGAGGAGGCTCCATGAAGGGATCAGCACATCGTGCACAGGGGTGAGGAGGGGACACGGGGTGAGGTGGGAGGATGCTGGCCAAGCCCTGCTACTGGCCCAAAGGCACAGCACTGCTCAGCCTGCCGTGCCTGGAGGAAAATTGCTGGTTCCTGCACATCTGAGGGACTGAAATGCCAACGGGACTGCCAGGAAAAACAGGGCTTGTAAGTGGAAACAAGGAGAGGCGCATCCCGCAGCAAATCTGGCCGCAGCAACATGCTTCCCCTCGAGTTCTCATCATCCTCCTCCTCCTCCTCCCTGCYTCTCCAGGGCTCAGCAGCCTGGCCCCAGTGCCCACCAGCAGCATGTSCCTCCCCAGACCTGGCTGTGCTCTCCCCAGCAGGCTGGAAGCAGGTGCTGGAAGTGGCACCACACACATGTGCACACACACACACACAGAGCTCTCCTTCCCCATCCCCTTGGCTGAGCTCTGCTGATCAAGAGTCTTTGTGCCTAAAAGTCTCTGGTTCAGTTAAGGCTAAGGATCAGTGTTTCACTAATCAATCTCTACYCAGCAGCCTCATTTGTGGGACAGGCACAAAGCACACCCACAAGCTGCAATGGGTATCTTTATCTTCATTTAACTGCTCCCTAATTAGGAGCTCTTCCTTCCATTTCAACCCTCAGACCTGCCCCAYGATGCTCAGAATTGCTCCAGGCTGCTGGGCAGGGAGTACATGGTGGCTTTCTCTGCAGTCCCTGCTCTAGGAGAGGGAGGGCTCCTCAGGCATTAAGGTAGAGGAAAGATTCTCTACAAGAAGGCCTCAAACCAGCTTCATCCCTGCCCCTCTCCCTCACAGGAACTGTGATCCAGCTCCTGCTGCAGGATGGTGTAAGGAGGAGCAGCTTTGAATGTGCTGCCACCATCCCCACAAACAGTTCCCAGCCCTGCTGTCCCTGGCCCCTGTGCAGGTCACTCTCCCTTGCATGGAGGAGCTGGAGCCTTTCCTTCCTTCATCCTTTTTTGGGAGATGAATTCTTTCCCAGCTCACTGCTAAGCCCCTGGTTCAACAACACATATTTKTTCCCACTTGGCCCTGACTCTTTTACATCACTCACTGCTGCAGGACCTGCCAGAACTGCCCTGGCTGTGTCACTGCTACTCACCAACATCACTCCCAGCCTCTACCCCCATGAACACTCTCAAGACATCCCTGACAGAGGCACAAAGCCCTGTGTAGTTTAAGCCCTGATGGTCCTGGACTTGCCTTTCTCCATCACTACACGCACACCCTTACACAGCTGCTGCCAGTTCTCATGCCACAGCCAAAAACTCCTGTTGGATTTTCTGTAAATGCTGGTATTCTGTACAGCTGCAGGGCTCAGACCTTCTCTGGGGACAGACAGGGACATCTGCAGAGATGGGAGGCTGCAGGCTCTGCTCACAGCTTCATGCCTTGTGAGGCAGGGATGAGCCCCAGGAAGCCCAGAGGGCTCCTGTCCTCCCCACATGGAAAGGGCCCTTCCCAAAAGCTGCAGAGCTCAGCTCATAGCCTGCATTTACATCCCMGCCTGTGATGTGGGAAAAAAACATTTAAAGAGATGCTTAAAATTAAGTACATGGTTAAAGCCTCGGGTGTGTGCAGCACTTTGGGATTCCCAGGCGCCCTGGCAGCAAAACCAGACAAATGCCAGCAAAGGCAGCCCCACAGCAGCCAGCCTGGGGGGGTCAGGGAGCCCAGTGCACTGCACACACCTCTGCCTGCTGTCCCCAGGTCCTGCTGGGGCAGGGGATGCACCCCTGAGCAGCATTTCCAGAGCCCTGCTTTGTCTGGGGGCATGGGCACAGGCAGCCCAAATGCCCCAAATGTCCTGYGGSTGCTGGGACTCAGGACAAGGGAGAGGCATCAGCACTGAGCAAGTGGCTCAAGACAGGGAACAGGCAGGGAGAACCCTGCTCCTCCCTTGCTTCTTCGTGACAGAAACCAAGTTTTGCTAGAGCTTGAAAATGCTGTGAGTTGTGAAACCATTATTATGAGTTCATTGTGCCTCAGGGACAGGCTGTTCACTGCCCCAGCCCCTCTCCATGTGCACAGAGCCCCGTGCTTTGCATCTGTTACAGAACCACAGAATGGCTGGGGCTGAAGGGACTTGAMAGATCCTCTGGTGCAACCATGGGCAGGGAACATTCCTACTCAACCAKCCTGGAACACTTCCACTTCTCCTGATCTCATGGAGCACATCTAGCCCCACACACTGGTGCTGGCTGCAGAGCCACGACCCCCTCTCCATCCTGGGACTAACACTGGGAGCACCCTGGGGACTCCCAGCTGGACAAACACATCCCTCAGGCCCAGGAGATGAGTCCCATGGCTCCACTCACACAGAATGAGCCACAAGGAGCTTGTGCATCACGTCCCCAAGGGCAGCTCCAGCCCCAGCAGCATCTCACAGGTGGGATTTTGCCTTGCCTTTCCCATCTGCCTTTCAGATGCTCTCACAGCATCTTCTGCCAGTGCCCCCCCAGCCCCTGGCTCCTCCATTCAGCTCCCTTCTGGTCCTCATCCCATGTCACAGCTCTCCTTGCACCATCTCTCTGCTCCTCCTGGCCCCAAACCTAACCAGCCACTTCACCCAGCAGGACCTCAGCCAAGCCAAATTATTTTTAAATTCCTGCCTGGCAATAATCCTCATCACACCAGGTGACTCATGGGCTGGGGCCTGAGGGCAAACCATCCTGCTGACACTCAGGTTTCTATTCTTGCTCCTCTTCCATTTCCATCCCTTGTCCTCAGACATGCCCTCCAGTAGGAATGAGTCAAGCTCAAAAAATGCCAGGAGAAAGAGACATTGCTGTGGTCACCCCTTCCCAAAACACTGGGGCAGGCAGCAYGTACTGCTGCTGGGCTACTCTTGATGTTTGCCCTGCTCTAATCCACCCTGATCTCTCCCTCAATTAGCCTCTGGAACAGATTAAACTCTCACACTGCCTAATGAGCTTATGGGTCTGGTCCATTCCCTCCTGGCACCATCCCTCTGACTGGGCCTGGCACGAAGGAGACAAGCTGCTCTCTCCTCCCAGCAACACAGCCAGGTGTTCAGCAGGTGAACATCCTTTTTCAGCCTCTCTCCTTGCTTTTTCTCCTGCCTCCTTGAAACACTCATTGCTTTTGCCATTTTCATCCTGCCTGGGGTAAAATAAGTGTCTAATTTTCTTCATGTGCTTTGATGCCTTCCAAACTGGGCCTACAGTGCTTGAGCAGGAGATTAAAAAGCAGAAACTTTTGCCTGCAATGACATTATTTTGGTTTGGGATATTTGTTCAAAGCTCACATTTTGCTCTTGGCTCACTACAAAAATAAAAGAAGAGACCCACCCATGGTAGATTGTGGGCAAAACTTAAGTCCCTCTTGGCCAGAGAGGGATAGAAATTTTCCACCCAATACAGACACACGGAGAAGTTGCTGTTAAGAGCAATCCAAAAATATTACCCAACTGTGGCCACATCTGGGGGTTATTTTCATAACATTCCCTGTCTCTGAGTTTTTTTTGTGTGTGGTTTTTTTTGGTGATCCATCTTCAGGGTGCACATGGTCAGGTGTGTGGAATCAGGCACATGAGCCTTGAACAGCTCAACACCAAGGCTCTGGCACATGGATGAGAGGACAAAGCAGATGAAGCTGATCTGGCAAACATGGCTTTGGTATGAAATAATGACTGGAGATGTGTTTGGGGACCACCAGTGAAACCACGTGATCCCATAATGGTGGCACCTCACCCAGGTGTGCCCACCCTGGGCCAGCTGTTACCTGCTGTCTTTGGTAGGCTGAGAATGTCCTCTCCAGGTCCTCGAGGTCCAGGATTTTGAACACTTTTGTGTCATCTATGTTGGTCCACACGGTGCCTGCCAGCTTGTTCTGCAAGACAGTGGGAGCATTGCAGGTGGGGGTCCCCACCCACTGCCCTTACAGCATCTCCAGCCTCACTGCCCAAATTTTTGCCCAGCTTACCTCTGGAAGCTTGGACCAGTTGAAGGACTTGAGGGCGTTCGTTGGCTGAGGGATGCTCTTCTTCTTGAAGGCCATGCCCGGGGGTGCCCCAAGGGGAGGCATCATCCCCCCTAGGGGTGGGGGGCCAGGGGGAGGGGGGGGACCACCTGGAGGAGGTGGTGGGGGAGGAGGTGGGGGACACCCCCCTGGGAGTGGGGGGGGTGGTGGAGGGGGAAGGAGGGAGCCGGGAGTTGGAGAGGGTGAAGGGCCCCCAGGTGCTCCTGGTGGCATGGGAGGTCCTCCAGGACTGGCAGCACAGATTGCCCTCTGGGAGAGAAAGAGGAACAGGGACTGGTCATATGGAGCTGGGGACACCACCTAAGAAATACCCCCACGCTCATTTTTAATTGATTTGCTTAAATTTTAGGAAACAAAGGAAGCATTCAAAGACTTCAACACTCCTGACTGAGGCTCAATGCAGCTGAGAGGCAGAATCAGCCCATCACTAGGGACAGACACCTTGGTGGCTCTTCCAACCAACAAGACTCTTTCTCAGCCCCCCCATGCAGCTCAGCCTCCTGGAATCACCCCACAGCACATGCAGGGGGTGACAGACTGGGCCCACAAGAGGAGCAGGTYTGAGGTCTCACCCTGCTCATCTCGTGGAGCTGTGCTGTCAGATCTGCCACCTGCTGCTTGACCTGCTTGTGCTCGCTGGACTCCTTCTCCAGCTTCTCCTTCATCTTGTTCAGCGTCTGCATCATCTCCTCCTTCTCCTGGGCCTTGGCATCACACTCCCTCTCCTTCTTCTCCAGCTTCTGCTGCAGCTCTGTGTGCTCTGAAACAGCCCCAGGARACCACTTTGGGTGACAAACAYTCCTTTTTGCCAACAGCAGCCCACRGGGGGCTAAACCCCACACTGCCCTGCAGRGAAGCTGCAGCTGACAAAAGGGAGCCTGTGCTGTGCCTCAATACCCCATTTGGAGCCTTTACATGAAAAAATATTATTTTCCTTGCCCATTTCCCATGTCAGCCCCATGGCATGACACTATCTCAGCCCCTCAGTAAGCCTGCAGTTACATACATAAATAAACATATAAATACACATGTATGGTAACTGTTTAACCAAGGTTAGAGTTCACACTGTGTATTCCTCCACCACTCACCTTTTCTCATTTTTTCTGCTTGCTCTTTCCACTGTTTGACTTCATTTTCATTGACTAACCTAAAAGGAGAAGAGATGTAGCACATGAGACAATCCTACTACAGCAAATAGGACACCATCACCAGCAAGGAACATGACTGATAAAGTGSAATTTAAGGCTCCAAACTGGCACACCTAATAGCTCTGCTGTGTCCCCTCAGCAAGGTTATCTAAAATTTATCAGGGAACATGCAAAAACTCCTAAACCTCAAATATCACTTGCAAGTGCTGTCTAACAACAGGGATGGGCTTCATTGCTAAGGYAGGGTGAAGCCAACAGCTCCAAGGATGCTGGCTCATGTCCAACCAAGGAGCAGGAACACCACCATGTGACAGTGACCAGCAAGGAACAGTGACCCTTGAGCACTTACATTCGTACAACATTTTTAATGTTGAAGTTTTCCAGGGGAGTGGCATCAGGGTCCTGCCCTTTGTCACTCTGGATGACAATCTGCTGCACGATCCTGTCCAGCAGCAGCCAGTACTGGACGGTGTTGCCGCTTCTTTTATCTGCGGGGAAGGAAGGGGACAGACTGACGTGAGCACAGGGCAGGCTGTGACACTGCTGGGCACAAGCAGTGTCACAACCAAGCCCTGGCTTTCCTGGCCTCTCCTGGGACTCACAAGGCATCTGGAGACAGTGGTGCAGGATGGACATAAAGTGCGGGTACGCCTCGCTGTGCGTCAGCCTCTTCCTCGTCAGCTCAAACATCTGAGTTGCACTTTTGGTGTCAATGTGGACCTGTGGGCAGGAGCCAGGCAAGGTCAGGCCACTGCAGCCACAACAGCATCTCCCCAAGTCTCAACTCCACACCCCATGAGCCACCCTCACCCGAAAACCGACAGACAAACCGGCCCCACTGCCCTGCGAGAGGCAAACAGAGCTGCTGGGCAGGCAAAGGACAAAAGGGCTAAAGCAGGCTCTAGGACAGATGTTGCAAAAGAGCAGAGCAACAGGAAAGACTTCCAAGCTCCACATTTTATCCAGAAGACAACTCTTTGTCCCTTTGACCACTCTTTTAAAACTAACTGTGACACTGAGTGCCAGTGCCTGCATCAGCAGCATTCGTACTCACCAGCTCAAATCTTTTGGCAAACTCCAGTTCATCTTCATTTCTAAGCATTTCAAAGAAATCTAAGTGCCTGAGGAAAGAAAGGGGAAAAAAAACCAAACCAGAACAACCTGTTAAAAGCAGATATAAATGTGACAATTAATAAATTACAGGCAGCTGGCCTGTCAGCAGACCAGACACTGGGAGGGCTTGAAACACCAAGTGGACCTTCAGCCCAGTGGACCTTCAGCCCAGACTTCCTAATCACTATAGGATGTGCAAGGAGCCTTTTGGGATGAGAAGAGGTGGATGAAGGCTGACAGCATCTCCTGATGGCACATCTTCCCCAGCTCAACCCTACATTAGAATGCAGCAAAACCATGTTGGGATTTTTTCCTCCCTCTCTGGAGACAGCAAGGAATTTCTATAAGAGGTGTGACTCTAGGCCAASCCCTGAAGCAAGCGCAGCAGACAAAAATCACAAATGTGCTGGGGGTCCCTACTCACCGGTCAAGGGTTGAATTTTCATGTTGCCTTAGTTTGTCAATGACTGGCTGGATGCCCAGCATGAGGAATTCATATCTCAGATGGAGTCTGAAATCCAGGCTTTCCTGCAAGGCACAGGTGTGGGCTCAGCACAGCACGGTGCACACCCTCAGAAAGTTCACTGAAATAAAATAAACACCCCAAGCACACCCCAAGGCCTCCCTGTGCCAAGCCCTGGTGCTCACCACGCCTGCCCCCTGGCTCAGGACAGCGTTGATGAAGGACATGATGGCTGTCTTGAGGCTCACTTCATCTCGGTACCGGCCCGTGCTCTTGTCCAGGTCGTTGATCAGCGTCTGCCAAACACAAGGGGTCAGTTCAGTGCCCTGTGACAGCCCCAGTGCTGCCCAAACAGCCAGAGAACACGGGCAGGAGCAGCTCCTGGTGATGCTCCATCAGCTGCTGGCCACCCCAGCACCCACCTGGGCCAGCACCAGCCCATCCAGGAATGCTGCAGCCTTGCAGAGCTCTGATCCCAGGGACCCTGCACAAGCAAGCCTTTTATTTTGGTGGGTGTCACCTTAAATAACTGTTTCCTCCCTCCTTGCTCKGCTGCAGATCTCATCAGACACGGCTCTGGGGTAATTCTGGATTTTTCAACTTCCAAACAGCCATAACAAAACATTTGCAAGGTGCCACTTAGATATTCAGGAGGAGAAAGGGTCAGGAATGCTGAATTTCAGGGGCTGAGTGGAGACCCACTGTTGTGGTTTGGAATGGAGGAAATCTAGGGAAGTGATGTAAAACTTTTCGTTCTCAAGGAACAAAATTTAGAAATAAAGGAACTTATTTAGAAATAAATAATGAAAATGTTTACCTTTAAACAACTCATCTTTAAAACAATTCCCCACAAATCAACATAACCCATCAACAAACTGTAAGAAAACTTGTAGAAGACAGGAGGGACTTCAAGATAACAGGGCTCCCCAAACAGCTGTTATCAGTGAAGAAGTTAGAAACCACAAAAGAACTGGGTTTTTCCCTCTGATAAAAAAATCTCCATAACATTAACAAAAACACTTCTCTCCCTAAGTAAACTGGAAAAAAAACTATTTTAGAAATAATAAACTGACTAGAAATTTTAGGAAAAAAAACTATTTTAGAAATAATAAACTGACTAGAAATTTGTTTCTTTACATTTTCAATAAGAAAAAAAAGGTTGTGGAGTGAAGTGCTCTGAAGAGTTTAATTTAATTCCTACTACCTTTTTTCCTTTTAATTACTTTCCTTATTTCCTTTCATTGATAAAAAAAATTTTATACCCTTTTAAAGTTTTAAACCTGCTGTACCTTTCCCCTAATCCTACCTCACAACAAGAAGGAAACACACCAATAATTAACCGACACCAAACCCGCCATCCTCTTTAATCAAATAACCAAAAAGAATCTCAAAATTAGTAAAAAATCTCAAATTACCAACCCAAAACCAGCACACCCACCTACCTGAAAACGAGTCCTTTCACTGGCATATTTCTGGTAGTGCAGCATGGCCTCCAGTACCTTCTTGTGGCCCCCGGGAACCAGGCACACGGCGCCCATGATTTCCAGCACTGCCACTTTTGTCTTAATATTCTCCGTGCTCAGACTCTGAGCAATGACATTGATGCTCTCCAGGTGGGCCAGGACGTGGGCCCTGCCCAGGGAGTTGTTCATTAGTGCTTTTATACATCCAATGAGCGAGGTATGTATTCGAGACTCGGCTGTCTCATAGTCCATGCTTTTGAGAAAGTTGAGGATACATGATAAGCCATCCAGGTCGATGAAGCGGGTCACAAACCTGCCAGAAAAGGGGGTTTTCACTTTATAATTATTTGTAAGTTAATTCTTAATTAATTCAATTATTTATTAATTTATAATTGGCCTTTTACCCCCAAACAGTCTGTTGATGTGCACCTAGAACCTTCCTGCATACTTGTTCATGGAATATACCTTCATCAGAAAGCCTGAAGGACTCCTGTGGCCCAGACACAGGGATGGGCTTGTAAAAATCAATTTAATTGGTGCCTGGTTGCCTATGCTACCTGCACAAGGTTCCTCAGGGTGAGGATATTTCAAAGAGAAGCAGCTAACCCAGCCACCAACACAAGTCTCGGGATGGAGGTTGGAAGTTTGCAATCACACTGCAAAAAATACCAACCTGACTTTTGAGACCAGTTTTGAMGTGGAAGAAGATCCCAAGCCCTGAAGTCACCTCCTCATCAGCTGCAGACACCTCAGTGTCAGCCTTTCTGCCACCTCTGCCTCACCATCCACACCCCTCTCCTCCCTCAGGCACAGCTCCCCAATTTTAAGGGATTTCTCATTTTTACAATGATTTACAACACCCCTGAACAGAGAGCAGACAGCAAACACAGGGCAGTGCCCAGGCAGGTTCACCAGAGCAGGCAGACCCAGCCCTGCACCCTGCTGAGGCATTTTAGGGCCCCCATGCCCAGTGCCACCCACGCTGGGTGTCCCCTGCTTWGGCAAAAGGCTGGAAAGGCAAACGAGCCAAGAACATCCCAGCACTGGGATGATTTTAATTCAAAACAAGCCAYGCTGATGGGCAGCAACAAAAGGAGTAATTGCAGGCTTGGGGAAAACTGCTTTCCCTGCTTCAAAGCTGCTCTTCTTCCAGCCAAAGTCAACAGGAAAGTTGGTGTTCACTTCCCTGGGTGCAGAAGTGGGTCCAACAGGTAACATTTTCTACAGAGCCTGCTGCATCCCTCAAAAAWCACTCAAATCCCACTTTTAATGATTTTACAAAGTATCCTGGCTGGCCACCAGCCCTGCTCACTGCAGGGGCCAGCACCCACAAGGTCCAGGTGTCACAGAAATCAGGTGCTCACCCTGRACCCTGGGAATTTCTTACCATTAACCACAGGTGGAAGAGGGAAAGGGATTTGCAAGAAATAGTAAATTTGTTTCTTCCATAACCAAAACAGGTCAGGCACTTCCCAATGGAACAAATTCCCATCAGAAAATGTCAACCTGAGGCACCTTAGATGTTGCAAAAGTGTGCATGCAGACTCCAGAGAAAATGAAATTAGGAAAAGCTACAGACATTCAGAAAGCATCCCAGCCTTCATTTATCCTCCCATAAAAATTGTTTTCCATTTCATAAGAGCCTGAAGATTCATGTGACTTTATTCCCTTCTAAAGTGCAAGAGGAGCTGAAACAAAGGTCCTAGCTGAACAATAAAAATTGTTGCTTTCTTGGAAAAAAAAAATCAATCTTCAAGGAATTTTTACATTCTTTTCAGTACAAAAGAAAATCTGGAAAAATAAAAATGTTGCCTGATTTGCCTGAATAAACAGGGAGGCCCTGGTGGCTCTTGGTCACTGAAAGGACCAAGAAAAAGGAACAAAATGACAAAATGTGACACCAAAAAAAGCAGTTGGTGAAACAAAACAAAGGCAGTTAGTGCCTCAGAGTCCTCACCTCCCTCACCCTGTACAGCTCCCATTTATATTCCTATTTAACCCCCTGCTGTGGCAGAGAASTCAAATCCAAAGCCACAAAMACAGCAGGRAAGGGAAGGGAAAAGGGAAAAGGAATTGCCTCATTGGTTTTGTCCTCAGTGCAGTCTTCAAACTTTCAATTGTTTTATTTCTCTCCTCCTCATCTTCTTTTTCCAAGGCGATCAGGGATTTTCTCTGTGCAAGGAGGAAGGCAGAGATCAGAAAGGGAATCCCCCTGTGTGCCCAAGGAGTGGCAGTGCCAGTGCCCACCACCCTCTGTGCCAAGCCATGGGGATCCTAAACCCACCCAGGGAGTCTGGAATCCTTATGGCAATCCCAGAACTTGGGAAAAGGAGCAGTGTGGAAAACCACTCCATGCTCTGCAAGGAGACAGCCTGCATGGGGACAGAGGGATGAAAGCACTGTCTCCAAGCCCCCACACAACTCCTGCTCTGCTCTGCACTGCACTGCTGTGGCCTCACCTCAGGTCCTGGGGGCAGTTTTGGGCACCACAATGTAAAAAAAAGACATCCAAAAAAGGCATCAGGCTACTGGAGATCATCCAGAGTAGCCCATGGGGATGGTGAACAGCCATCCCAGTGCAACCCAGCAGYGTGGATCTCAGCTGGGGACAGGGGCTGTGTGCACAGGATGCATCTCCCACACTGGAGTTTGCTCTCCAGCTGGRGCTGKGGCTGGCATTTGACTCCTGCACCAGGGCTGCCTGCTCCCTGGGCATGCACGAGGCACAGCTACAGCTAAAGCAGCTCCCTGAGTGGYTCCTGCAGCACCCAGCAGTGCTGGGCCCCAGAGGTGTCAGGGTGAGCCCTGCCAGCCCTGGCTGAGGCTAATCCAAGGCAGAAAGGGTCCCAGCAGATATGAGGAGCTGTGCTGACCCCTCCATTTAACCCAGCTCCTCTTCAGCAGCACGTCAGGGAGATCAAAGCCACCCTGCAGGCATCTGGCAGGCTTTGATCACAAGCTCTGCTCAGGCTCAGGGCTCTGCCTGGCTGGCAGCCCATGGCCAGCACTGGGTGTTCCTGCCTTCCCAGCGGGAGCAGCACACTCCCTGCTGGCTCACAGCCCCTGCTCATCCCTCTGCAAGTGCTCAAGGCCAGGCTGGATGGGGCTTGGAGATACCTGGTCTGGTGGAAGGGGGTTGGAACTGGATGTCCTTTAAGGTCCCTTCCCACCCAAACCCCACCTGTGGTTCTGTGGCTGCAGAGAACACCCCAGTGCTGCAGGAACATCTCCATTGAGCAGCTGGACCTGTTACAGGTGACACTGCCACCCAAACCCCACCTGTGGTTCTGTGGCTGCAGAGAATACCCCAGTGCTGCAGAACATCTCCATTGTGCAGCTGGACCTGTCACCCAACAGGTGACACTGCCACCCAAACCCCACCTGTGGTTCTGTGACTGCAGAGAACACCCCAGTGCTGCAGGACATCTCCATTGTGCAGCTGGACCTGCTGCTCTAACAGGTGACACTGCCACCCTCTGAAGCACAATGCTGGCACTGTCCCCACCCTGCTGCTGCCCCACCTGGGGTTCAGAGGCACCAGGGCTCTGGGGGATACTCACAGCAGCCATGGAATTCAGCTGATCAATGTAGAACTCTGGCCAGCTGGTGGCTCCTTTATTTTCTTCCTGGTCCTGGGTAGGGGATAAAAAAAAAGTGAAACAAAGCCAGATTAGTAAAAAAATAGCATTAACATTCCCTGCTCTTCATGACCAACCATTTCTGAAGCACCCCTGAGCTCTTGTATTACTTTATATTAATATAAGTGTGACTTTCTATATTCTGAGCTTCCCCCTGACTCCAGCTATGCAAACATTACCTGATTTATTGAACTGCCATAAATATAATTACACCACCTGCCTGTGACCAAACACTGCCCCACTGATACTGCATCAGTCTTGTGATTTCAGCTTCACGGAAACCAGACTGAAATTTTACATCCAGATCTCTCTTGTTTTAACTCCACAGTGCCCTTGAAGCTTTGGCTGCACAGCCTTGAATATGCTCAGGGGTAAAATGTTTACAAGCAATGAAGAATGTTTAAATGTGACATGGTCTAGGCTGCACTCCTGGAGCAGAACCATGACTTATCAGCATATCAACAGCCTAAGAGAGACTCCAGGCACAACAGTTCCTCTGGGGACTCCATAAGTCACTGGGAGGGAACATGCAGCTGGCAATGTCACCTCCTAAAGGATGGCACCCCTGGGCCCATGGTCTGTGACACTGAGTGATGCAGAGCCTCATCTGGCCATCCTGGTCCATGATGCCCTGCATTTGTCAGGGTTCAAGAGGGGTTTTCAGGTTCTAGCTTGTTCTTGTAGGACAGGATTGAAGGATTAAAATCCCTCAGTTACCTCTGAGCCCAGCTCAGGTAATGCTGCACATTCCCAGGGACTGCATGGAGCAAGCAGGCAGAATTTGAGGGAATACTTMATAATTAACCTTTTCCCCCACTTTATTTTCCTAAAGACATATATATCAAAAGAAGAAGAGGATTTCACAGCAGAAATGCCACACAGGTCTAGGCTGAAGTCAACAAATACTACACAGATCTCAAACATCTTCCATCAGTAACCATCTCCTGATCATCATCTTCCATCAGTAACCATCTTCTGATCACAGCCTGACTGGCTGCATGGCTCTGCCCCTTCCCTAACTTTCAGAGCTGTTTATAACCTCATCCCACCCCCCAAACACCTGTGATGGGGGGAGCTGGACACAAGCTCCTCTCTGCCCCCACCTCTGTGCTCACAAACGACCACGGCTGCTTCAGCGAGCCCCAAACATTCACTGTGCCTCGAGAGGCTTATGTGGGAAACTCCTGTGCATCCAAACTCCCCAAGCTGCAGCCAAGATGAGGACAAGCAGAGGCAAGGACAGGTAATTTGGACGAGAYTCAGTTTGCCCCTGGGCAGAACAGGGGGGTCTCCAGACCTGAGCCTTCCTTTGGCTGTGCCCGGCTCCAAGGCAGGGACAGCACAAGTGTGAGAGCACCAAGAGGCCTGGAAACCTCTGCCCTKTGCTTCAACACTTTCTCCTGACCCCACAGTCCCTCAGAGGTGCCAAGCAGCTGGGCTGAGGCTCAGGCCACCTGTCTGCTCAGTGTCAATTCTGTCTGACACGGCCATGGGGGCTTTCAGCTCCTCACTGAGCCCTGGGCACYCGTGCCAACCCTCTCTGTGCCCTGCCAGGGCAAGGCTCTGCACAAAGCTTGTGGGCATTCTGAATTTCCCAGCTTTCCTGCCCCACTTTAGAGTCCAGCATGCAAATGGACTCCAGGGGACAGCAGAGCTGGRACACTCTCAGGTGCCCTGAGCACGGTCCTGTCACCTCCTGGAGGTGTCAGAGAAGCTCCTTCCCATTGYCCCTCTTTATAAGGAGCATCTCTTTCCCACCAGAAACACCAGCTGGGAAAGGTGGCAAGGCCCCTGGCATGGCACAGCAGCAAGAGGTGTCCAGATGTGCCCAGCACATCTGGGCAGGGAGTGAGATCCCTGCTGAGGAACGGGGAGGGAAAGCAGCAGGGCTGGMTCACCCCAGAGCCCAGGACCTGCCCTGTGCTGGGAACACCTGTGAGGCAGCCAGGGATGGGGACCTGCTGCTCATTTAGGGTTGAAAAGAAGCACTGGAGCAAATAAAGGTCTCCAGGGGGGTGGAGGGGAGGCTGAACAACAAAATTGGCTAAACTGCTCATTTATAATTAACGTGCTGCATTATAAATATTTCCCTTTGCTCGGCTCCCTCGGGCTCTCGCATTTCCTCCCTGAAACCCCCAATTTAGAGAGTGCTCTCAATTAAGTGCAGCAGAACCTCATTAATCCCCACGAGCAGCTGGGCAGGCTCCTCGGAAWGCAGCTTCCCAGGCAAAGGGGGACTGCACAATAAAGCAGGCAGAGATCAGGSCAGGGGCTTCCCTCCCCTCAGCTCCCTGCAGGACGCTGCTCAGTGGTAATTACTGGGGCTAATGGTCTACAGCACACTGAGCACTGTCCTTTGGTGTGCTCCTGGTGGTAAAGAAACCTCCTGACAAAGGCACAGCCCGGAGGGAAGTGAGTCACAAGGCTCTGCTCAGCGCCAGGGGGAGGGAGGAACCTCTCCAGCATCAGGGATTGAAAGGGTGAGTGTGAAAAATGCTTTCCCAGCACGCAGGGTGCGTTTGGGGGATGTGGGATTTGCAGCCTGCCTGCAGGGAGGGATGCCCAGACACAGAGATGAGCACCTCCAACGTGAGTGTCTCCAGGATGTTCCACTGCACCACGGAACGTCTCCCAAACCCTTTCTCCCTGGGCTGAGGCTGCTGTGGGTGCTCTCAAGCAGCAGAGARGTGAGGGCTGATCTGAACCCTGCTGGAACCCAGGCTGAGCTGCTGTTAGAGACACACTGATGGCTTTAATTGCACATCAACATCCCCACTGTCCTCAGGCCCACGTGTGCTCAGCTGTGAAAATTAAGCCATGCCAAAGCTGCACAGACAAGGGCAGCCCTTGCTGCACCCCCTGCTTTGTTCCACCTGAGCCCCTCACCTGCTTCTTCTTTCCAGGGACCTGGCAAAACCCACAAATCCCATCAGCTGCAGCCCTGCTGTCACCAGGCCACCCTCTCATGTCACAGCCTSTGCTGTCCTGAGCTCTGTGCATGGGGCTGATGGATGCTGCTCTGKTCCAGGGTGGCAGTGGCTGCTGTGATGTGAACCCCATAAATGAGCTCCATCCCCTGCTCAGCACTGCAGGGAAAGCAGTGCTGGGTCATTAGCAGGAGCTTTCCCAAGTGAGGGTCACCAATCTGGCAGCTCCAGCCATGCCAGGGAGATTTCACACTCCCCAGCCCTGCTGTGTCTTGGTTTTGAGCCTGACACTTCCACAGCCCTTGTGCCTCCCCCTTGGAGTGTCAGCAGCTCCCACTGCCAGGATTCCTCCTCCTCCCAATGGCCACTGGGCACAGGAGGCGAGGGCTCAGCCACTGATGCCTCAAAGCAATTTCAAGGCTGCTCTCAACCTATCTGCACCTGGAAGGAGCCTCCCCACAAGCTCCTGACCTGCAGGAATGCAGCTGCTGGGAGCAGTGCAGCCCCCCAGCACGTCCCCAATGGTGGTGGGGACAAAGACACCKGACAAAGAGCACTGAGATGCTCCTCAGTGCTTTGTCACACCTGATTTGCTTCCTCAACCAGCTTCTGGYAGCATCTCACAGCTCCTGAGCCTGCAGGTGATGTCACACCTGAGCCAGCAGCCTGCTTCCCTACCACGGTGGTGCTCTGGGATAACTGGATCTGGAGCTCTTTGGGATAACTGATGGTGGCTGGCTGAGCTCCCCCCCCAGCTGATGTCCACATRCCAGGCTACATCCCACAGGGCTGGAAGGAAAGGGCTGGCTCACAGCAGCCAGCTCCATGCAAGCCCTTCAGGGACACCACCAGTGGCTTTTCTCCAAGGTAGCAAGTGRCAGGACAAGAGGAAAYGGCCTCAGGTTGTGCCAGGGGAGGCTTGGATTGGATGTCAGGAATAATTTCTTCATTAAAAATGTGGTCAGGCACTGGAACAGGCTGCCCAGGGAGTGGTGGAATCACCATCCCTGAGGCGTTCAGAAAAGTGGGGATGTGGCACTTGGGRCCATGGTTTAAGGGTGAACGGGCAGCACTGGGTTAATGGATTCAGTGACCTMAGAGGTCTTTCCAACCTTAAAAACTCCATGATTTTGGTGGTTCACCTCCCTCTTGGCACCACCTCCAAGGCTGGTGTGCCCCARGARAACTCCTCAGGAAAGGATTGAAACAAACCCTCTTCAATTGGCACCAGCTGCAAAACCAGAAACACCCCCTTCATTTTTACACATTGTCCTGACACAACTTTTATTTTGCACAGTGTTCCCCAGCCCTCCTTGCTGCTCCATAACAGCAGGGCAAGGGAAAGCTGGCAGCAGWGGCAGCTCACTGGATTTTGGCAACCCCTCCCTCCCTGACTGCTCTGGATGATCCCCCTGGATGCTGTTTGCATCCAGGCAGCATCCTGGATGATGAGAGGAAGCAGGCTGTGGCATGGATGGGTTTTGAAGCCAAGGAGCCTCTAGGAGATGTTTAAATCCAGCCCAGCTCCAYCAACATGGCCCAGCCTTTGCCAGGAGTGTGCTGGTGGAGGTTTGGACCCACCACAACCCCCCAAGGCTCCCTCATCCCTCCAGGTATCCCTGGAACAGCACCTAAATCATACAACAAAGCTGCTTCCCCATGGAGCCCTGCTGCAAAGGGCTGGAATTTCATCAGATTCTCCCCAAGCTGGGATCTCAGGGTCTGAACCAGCCCAGCCCAGCCTGCTCTGGTTTTTCCATATGCTAACACTTGCTATGCCCTCTCCTCCACAAACACACACGTGCCCCTGTACACTTTTCCCAGGGTTTAAAAATTATGCTCCCCATAAGCAAATATAGCATGACCAGATGCCTTTGGTAGTCAGCTGGTTCATTGTTTGAAAAGCTCTGCTTCAAAATCCAAAAAAGATTGCTAACAGATGCATTTTTTGGCTGGTGAGGGAGAAAAACCTTGCTTAAACAAAAGTGTGTTGTGATTGGAACTAAAAGGGGAATTACCTTGAAAGATAAAAACCATAAACATTTCCCAGTGAAAAACATCCCCAGCCATGCAAACAGGCAGAGTTTCTCTCTGTCTGAGCAAATGACACCTGAGATGGTATTTCAACCTGCTGCTGCAATAACAGCAGGTATATCTGCATGTTCAGAGGTCATGAAATCCTTCTCATCCATCCCAGGTGACCCTGGAGCATGGCAAAACGCCCAGCTGATTTATCCTCCCCTCCCCTGCATGCCATCTCTGTCAGCTTTTGCTCTTAGTTCTGGCTACTGCAGCAAAAAMTATGGGGGATTGATGTTTTTTAAATGAAGGAAATGGAAGGCAAACCCCAAAAAGGRGCTGCAGGGCTGAGCAGGACAAATGGAAGAAGGAACTGGAAAGCAAAGCTCTCTGGAGAGAGTGGGCGGAAGGAGCAGTTGGAGGGGAAAGAGGCTGTCTGCCTGGGAAATAGAGGATAATTGGAGAGACATCACTCATTTATTAAATATTTCCCCTGAAAAATCACCACTGCTGCCTTTTCCTAGTGCAAAATGTTTCTATCTGACCCCTGCGGAAATTTTAGATACAAGCTTTGCTTCACACTGCTCAGAGCAATGCAGCCAGGGCTGGTGATGCCACTGGGCTCTCAGCACAAGCTGACAGAGCTCAGCAYCCCTTGGCATCCCTGCAGGTCATTTTTCCTCTGCTCCAGCTTTGGAAATGCTCAGCTGGACCCAAAGGGAGAGAGAGGGGCAGAACCCTGCATTGCATCAGCTGTTTGTCACTACCCATCCCTCCCAGCTGGTTATTTATGCTGAGCTTCCAACACCCTGTACCCACCTATATTTTGAAGCTCATAAAAGCCACCCTTTGAGCTGCTTCAACAGCTTGGCATGACCTGCATGGGCTGTCAGGAGCCAAATCTCCTGTGGTTAAACAGGTCCTGCAGACTAAGCACCAAGGGTTAATCATTAACTCCCTCTGGAAAAGGGAGTCACATCCTGAGTCACACTCCTGCACTGAGGCAAACCCACAGCCAAAGAAACAGCAAATCTGGAAACCCTCCTGCTTCCTCCCTGCACTTCCTAGCAATATCCTCTCCTGAGAGCAGGGCCAGCAGGGAGTGAAATATTTTGGGATGAGCTATGAAACGAGTCATGGTCCAGAAATACCACTTCTAAAAGCAGATTTCATCTCTGCCTTTGCATTTCCCTGCTTTACCACAGCAGCAGAGGGGCTGACAACYTCACAGAATAATCTATAAATCTCCCTCCTGACCCCAGCACTGCAGGATTCAGAGCAGAGTTCAGCTCCTCCTCAGGCTGCTGCTGACAGAAGTGGGCAGCCCCACCACSAGATGCTTTTTGTCCCTCTGTCTGTCCCGAGTGACACAGGGTGATGCAGGAGGGTTGGGACCACGAGGAGTTCATGCACTGCAACCCCCAAGGATGGGATCAAACCCACTCTTTCCAAGGATGGAGAATCAGGGAGSACAAAGCCTCCACCCTGCCAAGCCAGTCCTGTGGGCTGGGATAAAACCAGCTGCTAGCAGGGCAGAGAAACCAGGATAAAACCAGGGCTGCAGGCCAGGGGGAAACATTCCAGGGAAAGAAACATGCCTGGGGGACAGCTGGATTTCCCCTATTTCCTCTCAACAGGTGCTGCCAAGGCTGTCARGTCTCTTTCCAGGACAACCCAGCAAAAAATGTCTCATTTTTGGTTCCCTTTTATGAAATCTTGCCTGTCATGGGAACACATAAAACAGCAACATCTGGGATGTGCTCTGGAGAGCTGAGTGTGGTGGATGACACCAACAGCAAAGCAGAAGCTSCAGCCAAAATGGCAGCAGAGTGAAGAGCAAAAACTGCTCAGGGGACAATTGTGGATTGTTGGTAACCAGGCAGCTGCCTGACACTGATGTCCACCTCTGCCAGCCCCCTGGGACCCACCAGGTGAAACTGGGYGTCATAAACACCTCAAGCAACAACTTGCTGTCAAACACAGCCTTTGGGCACACCCTGCACTTCCCAAATCGCTGCCACTCAGGGAGGCAGGACCACTGTCCCACCCCCAGCCCTGCTGCCCTGCCCAAACGCAGACACTGCTCTCAGCCGGAGCAGTCCAGCGCCTCTGCTCAGTGCCAGGCTGCCCTGTTGGTGATCTGGCCTCAGAAGCACACAGGAGCACAAGTGAGATTYATGAGCTGCCAGGATATCCAGCAGTGTTTCTGCTGCTCCCCAGCCATCMCCACACGGGGCAGGACAGCCCAGAGCCTGCTGTGCACAGACCAGCTCTCCAGCCCAGGTAATTCCTCACTTCCTCCATGGCTGGAGCCTTCATTGATATGCTCTCACTCATTTTTAATTCAAAAGTATTTGTCTCCATCAGAGCAAGCAGTGGCACACGTGCTCTGCAGCTCACTTTTAAATTTAATTTTAAAWTTTAAATKTAATTTAMAATTTAAATTTTCCAGGGATGAGGCATCCGCAACTTCTCTCTCTCTGGATTCACTTATACATACAGGTGTGCACACATATAATTTACATTTATAGTTATAGTTACATTTTATATTTATGTTATAGTTATTTTATATTTATATTTATGTTATATTTATATTTATATTATGTTATATTTGTAGGTATAGGTATATTTATATTTAGTTATAGGTACTTTATATTTATATGTATGTGTATATGTTTTTTATACATATGTTATGTTATGTTATGTTATGTTATGTTATGTTATGTTATGTTATGTTATGTTAATAGGTATATTTATGGCATCACAAGTAGGGAAGGAGTGGCTGAGAACTGCCAGAGGAATGAGGACCAGAGGAGAGCAGCAGGCAGGATCCAGCCTCAGATGGATCCTCAGAGGATGCCCCAGACACTTCTGTGGCTCCTTCCCCCTGTGAGCAAGGAGTTTCACAGCTCAGCTTTAAAAACCCATGAGAGCAAGGAGGGTCTGGAAAGGAAAGAGCCACCATCAGCTCCATYTAAACCCTTCCTCAGGAGATTAGATAGCATGTAATCTGCACTCACAATAATAATTACATGGCTTTGCTTGATTTAACTCTCCCATTATCCAGACACACCAGGGCCAGGCTCTGCTTATCCACCAGGGAGTGAGGAGCAGCATCCCCTGCCCATTCTCCTGTTGATCCAGAGCAGTGCCTGTAATTTGTTCACATCCCTTCTCCCCTCCCATTTAAATCTGGGGCATGGCAGGCCTCTGTCTAACAATAATACAGGGATTTCAGGGGTATTTATGAGAGGCTTAAAACTTAATCCTACATGAGCAAGGTAAGCCCGCTCTTGGCCTAAAATGTGGATGGAAAATCTGGTGCCATTGCTACAGCAGGAGAACAGAGACATTTCCAGCAGTGAGCAGCCTCTGAGTGGGGCAGTGAGTGCCAGCACTGCCCAGCCACCCCCTGCTGGTGAGGGGCACAGTGGCAAATGTGGCAATGGAATCACAGAACCCCAGAATGGTTTGGGTTGGCAGGAACCTTAAAGATCAGCTGGTTCCAATGCCCTGCTGGCACCAGACCAGGTTGCTCCAAACCCCATCCAACCTGGCCTGAAAARATTCCAGGGATGGGGCATCCACAGCTTCTCTAGGCAACCTGTGCCAGTGTTTCAACACCCTCACTGCAAAAACCTTCTTCCTTTAATCTAACCTAAATAAACCTCCAGTTTAAAATCACTACCCCTTGTCTTACTGCAACAGCCCCTCTTATAAGCTTTGCCCTCATGTGTTTTATAAGCCCCCTKTAGGTAMTGGGAGGGGCTCTAAGGAGGTGGTGAGCAGCCCCTCATCCCTGCAAGGCCAACCTCAGTGCCCACAGAGTTCCACACGGCCCTGATGTGCTGGCAGGGATGAGCATGGTGTTGTGGGGACACCCATGTGGGTTGCTGGGACACTCTCTCCAGCCTGAACGGGCTGGGGATCAAAGACTTTCTTTTCCCAGGGTCACTCCAGGAACAGGCCTGTCACAGACAWCTTTTATGAAAAATCCTTTCCTTAGGATTTTTCCTCCTGAGAAGCTGAGAGGCCTCAGGAACAAAATGKAAACAATGGTTATCTGCTGCTGTGGAATGCAACAGGTGCATCTGTGACTGGCCCATGTTGGATRTTTGTAATTAATGGCCAAYCACAGCCCAGCTGGCTCAGACTCWGTCCRAGCCACAAGCCTTTGTTATCATTCTTTCTTGTATTCTTAGCTAGCCCTCTGATGAAATCCTTTCTTCTATTCTTTTGGTATAGTTTTAATATAATATATATCATAAAATAATAAATCAAGCCTTCTGAAACATGGAGTCAGATCCTCGTCTCTTCCCCCATCCAAGAACCCCTGTGAACACCGTCACACAGGCCCATTTCTGTGACACCCCAAAYATCACCTGGGATCCCAAGAGAGCTGTGTCCTTCCCCCCAGCTCCTCCCCATCCTGCATGAGAGGGAAGAGGCTCAGCACCCAACAAGTCTCTTACTTTCTTCTTGCTGCAGTAGATCTGCCACTTCTTCTCCGCCGGCAGCGCAAACATGGCCTCTCTGTGCTTGTCTGTGAGGTCAAGCTCATCCTGGAAAGGGGGAAGGAAACACAAAACATGCACCATGAGTACTCAAACAGCTGATGGGACAGACACAGCCCCCCAGACAAGCAGTATAAACCAAAGTGGGGTCACACCACGGCACAGCAGCAACCCCACAGCGTCACCCCGTGACTCTGGATTTGTCAGGGCAATGATGCCAATCCTCATCCTGCTCTTGCTGACCTCTCCTGACTCTGGGCTGCAAACTTCCCTGCCTTGTCCCTCCTAGACATCTCCTTCATTGCTTTTAAAGGCTGTGAGTGTTTAGGAAAGGACRCCCATGAAGCCATCAGGGCTGCCCACAAGACTCACACTGACAGCTTCAGGTGAGCAATCTCATCTAAGACACACAGCAAAGAAAAATTCAAACAGRACCTTTTATTTTATCATCATTACTTCACTGGAGCACCTCACCCTGAGTGGTCCAGCCCATTTCCATTGCTGACACCCTCATATCATCAAAAACTGTTTGGCTTTTGCTTTGTTTTCCTACAGCTAAAAATAGAAAGCTCTTTTCCTAATACCTACAGTTCATAAAGAGGTACATCCTCCCCATCAAAACTGCTTCACGTACTGCCTGGCAGAGATAAAGCTGTTTACTGAGTGAAGCCTTTATTGGTTTATCTGATGTTTTAAAGCACACATCCATTTCTGACTTGGAAGCTCAGTTAGCAGCGTGCCCTCCGCCGGGGTGCCCGAGCATTATCAAAGCCTCATCGCTTCCTGGTGCTAGATGTAGGTCAAAGCTTTTATGAGGGAACTAAATAAAACATTCAGGCAGGGCTGGGAGGCTCGTTGCTAAAGCCAACATTGATCTGAGAGACATGGGTGTCTCTTTAAACCACCAGCACTGATGATAATCCTCGTGCTGGAGGGGTTTGGGGRCAGCACCGAGAGGCTGCAGAAGGTCACAGGAAAGCCCTGCCATGGCTTCAAGCCAACTCATCCCACCCAAACTGTGGATTTAAGTAAGAAGATCCCCATTAAAAATTACACATTTAATTCTAGCAACCAAAAAAACCCCATATGGAGAGCTCTTAAAGCTTCCCTGCCTGAACAATAACACTCAGCAACTAAAACAGCAAAACAGCATCTGTACCCCAATCAAAGCCTCGTTTGGGGAAGGCTGAGCAAGGTGCCTCTGGCAAAAGATGGGTCCCTGCACCAGCAAGCCCACAGGCCACCAGGAAATTCAGCTGATATAATTCTGGCTCATATTGCACCCAGTAGCCAAGGAAGGGAGCTTTGAGCTATCTTGTAACCCAAACCCAGGGGCCCTCCAGCACAACAGCCAGTGACAGAGGGCTGCCAGCAGTCCCAAACACCTCAGAAAGGCTTATCTATGCACTGCAGGTATTGATTTCTCTTCTTGATGAAATTACTCCTCAAAAGGAAAGCTGTTGCAGAGTTTTTTCTATTACACATTCATTGAGGAGGCTTTGCCTGTTCCCTGACCTTTTTACCCCAAATCTTCAAACCACCATGCTGCACAGAGCTGATGCTGGTGGAGTTCTGGAAGCAGACTTGGACACCTTTACAACAGAAAAAACCCATGCTGCTGAAACAGAAACTGGGGGAAAAGAGAGGACTGAGAAAACCTGAGCCCAGTGCAAGACACATCTCATCCTCCTGCACCCAGGGAGGAGAACCTGGGCTGGGGACCACTCCAACCAGTGCMAGCTCAAACATTCCCATGTCCTTACAGCTTGGGAGGTCACAGATCCCTATCAAACAACCAACCTCCACCCCAGCCTTGGGCAAGTCTCATCACCCTTCCATGCCCCAAAATCAAAACTGCAYTTCCCCATTGTCTCCTCAGGCTATGAGCCAAACATCCAAGCTCTGCTTCAGCCTCAGCTCACAGAAATCACAGAATGGTTTGGGTTGGGACAGACCTTAAATATCATCTGTATCATCAGTTATGTCATATTATATATATATAATATCTGTTATATAATATTATATATATATATATATATATAACATCCAACATTCTCCACCCTCTAAACCAGGTTGCTCATGGTCCCATACAGCCTGGCCTTGAACACTTTTTGGAAAGTCTAAAGGTGACCAATGGGATGATTCCCACACAGGGACCCAGCTGAAATTCACCTCACTGGAAAAGTAAATCTGGGAGTGTGGGGGAGGACAAGGGGCTCTTGATGAATATTTACCTCTGTGGTGAGGGTTTGGGAGAGCACAGGAAACTGCTCTCACTGTGACCCCACTTTCTGGCCATGTGAATCTGATAATCTGGCCTGAAAGGACCAGCCACACACATCTGCACTTAGGTCCTTAGAAAAATATTTACTGAAGCTTTCAAAATGCCCATACCCTAAAAATACAACTTGTGCAAATGTGAGGATTTATTAACAAGAACAAAAAAAAAACAACCCTAAACCAAGCTGAAACCKAAGCAGGAGCAAGAAGGGACAAAACAGAAGAACATATTAGGTAGGTGCTGGCACATGACAACGTGCAAACACATCCAAAAAAGGTGCAGAAATGCTTCTAAGTCTCACACAGCACATTTCATCGTGCCTCAGCTCTAACACGTTCAGTCATCACAGCCCTGCATCACTCAGCAACACCTACCTAATGATATCTTGCAGGATGCTTGGGAGAGGTGTTTGAAYAAATGCTCTGTGGCACCCAGTGAATATGAAAATCCTCATAATCAAAGAGTGACTAAGGWCTGTAATTCAGAGCCCTAACAGTGACTCAGCTGGGAAGAGTCAGGTCTTTGCTGGTTTTTATGTGTTTGGGGATTCCTGCAGCCACCTCCAGCCCTTTGCTTAGGCTCACTGATGTGCATCTCAGTGCAGGCTGCTCAGAAACTGCCCCTTCCAGCTCCAAGAGATGAAGAAAGGACAGGAACAGCACCTGTTTTCTGGGGGCTCRTGGGTGTAGAAATGCAGCTCCCACAAAGCCTTTAACAATCAACCTGAGTCACAGCATAGCAGAGAAGCTGTGCAGAAACTCACACCCATATGGGCCTTCAATTAATAATCATGAGCTTGATAATTAGGTGATTCTAACTGGAAATTCATTTCATGGGCCATTTGCAATCCACACACTCTCACTACAGCATGTGATGCTGGCAGCTGTTGAAGAGTGAGAAGACAACCATGGGTCAGTGTCCATCACCCTCACAGCCCTCACCCCTCACMTTTCACAGCTCTGCCCCTTCCACCTGGCTGCCTCCTGTGTCAGGATCTGCCAACTTCACTATTTTTAATACTTTTTTTTGGAATCAGGTCAGTGGCATAAAAAATAACAGCCTTGTTTTACCACCAAAAGGAAGTCTCTGCCCAGAGTGTTTTTACTGGAAAGAGATATGCTACTCTTAAATATTTATCCTGTACAGCTAAACTATTCACCTTTACATCAGGAAACAGGTTTCCACATTAAATCTTCATATGAATATGGCTTTAAAAAGAACCTCATAGGGAAGCTTTGACTCTCAGTGTGTATTTTGCTATTTCCAGGAGGTACAACACTTCCAYGCTGTGTGCTCTGCTGACAGCTCTCCATCCCAGCCAAGCAAACCTCACCCCCTCTCTGTGAGCACAGCATGAGCTCCACTGAAGGTGAAATGCCACCTAAAGCCACCTGAGAAATGTGTGGCTCAGCTCAGCACATGGTGAGCACAACCCTGTGAGCCAAACAAGTAACAAGTGGTCCACAGCTCTCCCTTGGAGGACACACAGCAGCACTCAGGGACAGATGTCCCCATGGCCTGCACCTCCCCAGGCTGGCACCTCGATGGTGTGAGGAGCCCTGTGGGCAACCAGCCCCCTGGTCAAGCAGRGTTATTGCCCAGGGCCATGTACAGATTCTTTTTGAGCATCTCCAACGAGGGAGATGTCACCACCTCTCCGGCTGGTAGCCACTGCCACCTCCCACCAACTCCTGAAGGCAAAGCCAAAAAAACACTGGAAGAAATGTTCAACCCTCCCAGCAGGAAAAGCATCAAGTCCAGGCTCAGACTCACAGCACAGTCCTTTGAGACAAACTCCTGTCCCTGCCACTTCACTCCTGCCATGTTTTAATGAGCACCTTCCACAGACTGAGAGCATTAGTGGGGGAACAGGAGGGAGACAGCAGGATGCTGCAAATCTCCTGACTTCAGGAATGACCTCCAGGATGGGCTCCTGGAGCTGGGKGAGCCCAAGTGCTGCCCACCCATGTCCACAAGACCACAGTGTGACCTGCATGGGTTTTTCCCTTACATCCCACAGGTCCTTCGTGCCATCAAACATTCTGCATGAAGCATCTGAGGAGTAGAGACTAAATAAGGAACAACTTCCTATAGAGGGGTCTGCAACTCCAAAATATCCTTACAGGTGGTAAGAAAAGTAGATTAAAAACCTTTCAATCCAATGTACCTTTCTGGTTGATAAATGGTGTAAATTTAGTACATGGAGGAGACTGGGGGTCACCCACTGCCATAACTGAAATAATGATTATTTAAAATTGCTGGGTTTGTATAAACATACATATGTTTATAGAGTGACAGAAAAGCTTGTTTTGGACAGGACCAYAAAGATCAGCTAGTTTCAATGCACTCCCTGTGAACAGGGATGCCACMCACTAGATCAAGCTGCTCCAAGTCCCATCCAACCTGGCTTTAAAACTTCCAGGGATGACATATCCAGAACTTCCCTCTCTCTGGATTTACTTACACATACAGGTGTGCACATATATATATTAYACATATATTTCTATACACACACATACAGAAAGATGTCACTGGATCAATAAATGACCAACATAATAAACAGCAAGTAAATTTACTCCTGGTGGATGGATGCACAGAGTTTAGAACCTTCTCCAAGTGAGGCTACAGCGTGTAAAGATGACATCTCTTGCATCATCAAATGAAGCATGAGAGAGATCCAAGATTGTTCAAAAAATTTGGAAAAATATAGAAGGAAAAAACAAAGTGTGAACATTTTGGCAATGTTTGGCATTAAGGGGTCCAGCATGGGAATTAAAAAGCCCATAAATAATGGGCTGTTGAAGCCTGCACTGCCTTCCTTTCTCAGGGGTCATATTGCTTTTTCACTCTCTTCCAGGCATTCTTCTCCAAGTTCATCAATGTGATTTATCCCAGAAGGCTGTGGTCTCAGGGGAAATGGCAATCAGCATTTTTCCCCCCATTCCTCATCCCTTGTTTTTCCGGCCAGTGTGGCTGGAGCAGCAGCTGCTGCTTCCAGTGCTGGCCCKGCTGCCTTCAGCAAACCCCTGCCCCAGAACACACCCTACTCGGCTCCTTATCTTCCTTTTAAGCTGTTTTCTTGGAAAAAAAAAGGCATATTAATCCTTATTAACCAGTGGCTGTTACAAACAGCCCCCTGCCTCCACACCCACCTCCAGCTCCTCCAGCTGCAGCTTTATTTAGGTGACTGCAACTCTCAGTGTATGCAGATTTATCTCAGGGKTTTTTTTAAAAAGTCTTTTGTTTTTATTATCACTAATAAAAATGCCTGCTCCTCAGCACACTTTTTTTCAGCTACAGTACCCTGAGAGCTTAAAAATTACTCCTCAGACAAGGCAACCCCTGCTRTTATTATCACTGTGTATTTTTAATTTCTCCATGACAACTTGCAGCTGCAATTACAGAGCATGAACAAAAAAATCAACTATTCATATTTTTAATGAATAAGCATTACAGATAAAAGATTATTATTCATTTTGCTTTTATGAATTTCCTGAATAAAGGAAATTGCTTACAGGCAAGTGAATGAGTAGCAGCAACAAGGAATAAGAGAAGCACTTGGAAGTGCTCATGCCTAGTTAAACCTCCTCCCACAATGAATTTTTYTTCCTAGTCTCAGAAAGACCCCAATCCACCCTGCTCAGTTATTGACCTGAACACATTGGACAGACAGAAATGAAATATATATTCCTTCCTCCTCCTGCAGGAAAGATTATGGCCATCAATAGCTGATTTAGCCCTTCAATAAACTCCAGCTGCAGTTGATTCATGTTCCCACCAGTTCAGACACCCAACTGAGTCAGACAGCATGTAATGCTTTAATATTTTAATTCARTAATTATTTTAATAGGCTAAAGGTTTCAAAGCTGCTCATATTCCAATATGTGTGTATTTTAAGAGAGATATCCACTTAGTTTCTCCTTTTTTGTTATATATATATATCACTTCATATATACTTTCTTTTTGATGTTATTTATTGAGCTCAGCCTCCTGTGACCTTTTCACCGACCTCATCTGGAAAACCTTTCTCCCATTTTAATTAACCCAGGGTACTTTTCCAGCCTGAGTTATTGATCTACACAGTTTCACCCTGCAGAGCACTCTCAGATCCAGAGCCCTGCAGGTGCATCACCAGCGTGCTTTTTCCACACAATTGTACACACACCCTGAAAAAACAACAAAAATATGTCTCAGCCTATTATCCACTACTGTGACAGCTCAGATGGATTCAATCAAATCAACCAGAGCTGGGATGGCYGTCCTTTGGTGGGAGCACCTCCTACCATAATAAAGCATAGAGCTSGCAAATAAGTAGGGTTTCAGATGTGGACTTCTTTACAGAACCCAAGCAGCAGCTCCCTTTTCAGTCAGATTTTACACTGCTGCTGTTGCTGGCATCCCAGGGAGCTGCTCAAGCTGGAAATCAAGCCAAGAGTGGCTCCAGATGTTCCCTGCCTGACAGGGATGCTCAGATAGGAACACTAAGGATGGTTGGTCTGGGACTAGACCATGCCAAGGTTTCCCCAGATAATGCTCTGGGAAGGGTTTCAAAAGGGGCTGGATGGAATCAGAGGCTACAAAGCCCCACACCTTAATCCTGAAAGTATCCCAAGAGATACCACTCTGGTTGTGGGAAGGAGAGAATGCAGCCACGGGAAGCAGAAGCCAGCTGTAGCCTGATGCTGGTGGAACAGCAGAGAATGGAAATGGATGGGACCTCACCCCCCACAGGCCTGGCTTTAGTCACACCTGGAATCCTAACAGCATTTTTAAGAACTAACTCAGGTGCAAAGCAGAGTCACCCTGAGAGGAGGATACTTCTGACCAAGGCTGGATGAGACTTGGAGCAACCTGGTCTGGTGGAAGGTGTCCCTGTCCAGGGCAGGGAGCTGGAATGAGACGATCTTTAAGGTCCCTTCCAGCCCAAACCATTCTGTGATTTCTATGATTTCAGGGCCTGACACCCAGCAGATGCYACCTGCAAGCAGGCACAGACTGGATTAGAGATGTTGGGTGTGGYTGGGAAAGGGAAGCTGATCCCTGTAAATAATGGTATTGATTGGAACACTGGAGTTCATGGGAATTGGGATCACTGGGCACTCAGGCAGGATCCTCCCTGCAGGGCTGCAGCAGCCTCAGCTGCCAAAAGCTGACCTTGGTGATGTTCCCACGCCGAGGAACAGCCGGACTCTGCCAACAGCAGATGCTACAGCAGSACGGACACTCAGAGCTTCCACTGGTATCTGCACATGGATACAAGGCAGGCACAGGCTATTCCCGGCAGGAATGCTTCCAGCTGAGCACGGTGACAGAGCACAACTCATCTGCTGTCCAGTCCTGCTCATAACACCAGCAACACCACCCAACCAGAGCAGTGAGGAAGAATGCTCCTGGGGCAGACTCCCTGTCCAGAGAGCCTGGTACCCTCCATGGTGACCCGTGCCAGGAATACTCAGAGCAAGTGCAAGCCAAAAACCTGAATGCCTCAACTAAGGTCACTGATGTGTTACCAAACMAGCTGCCAGGCATCTCCCAGGGATGTGGCCCCCCCTTTTACGAAGTGCAAAGTGGAAAGCATTTAGCAGGTAGATTGTATTATTTTTCCACTCCACTTGGACTTCTGGAAACAAAGGGGTTCCTTATGTGCTCCCTGCCTTACACTGTGCTGTAACATGGCTCCTTTGTAGAATCTGGGGTTGGGAACAGCACATTTTTTGGGCAAGCCCCCACGCTGGTTTGTAGCAGTAACAGATATTGCAATTACAGGGCTGYTTCTGCTGAAAGAGAGTTCCTTGGTGGATTGGTTCATTCAGGTCCAGGGAACACAGGTAGGCAGAAAACCCTTATTTTCTGACCGAGTAGGTGTGTGACTTCCCAATCAGATGCTTGCCTATCAAAAGGTTCATTTAGAGATTAGCTGGGAGGGYGTTAACAACACGAGGTGATGAAAACAAGCGCCGTGAGCGCTGGGCTGGGATGGCAGCCCGGCAGGTCCAGACTGTTCACATCAGAAAAACAAAAACTGGGCAGCCTGGTGAAGTGTCCATATGGCACATGGATCCCTGCAGAGTGAATTTAAAAGCAGATGTTACCTATCATTTGGTTTGCCTTCTTAAAAGTGATTCATAAGCCGAGGGAGCTTGGTTTTGGGAGACAGCAGTGGGATGGGTCAGGAGCTCCACGCTCAGCATCTGGCTCTGGATGGACTCTGCAGAAAGGAGTGGCTTGCCCAGGACACAACTGCAATTTTTTCCAGACACCAACCACATGCTTTTCTTTGCAGATAYAGGGGAAATGGCTTTGGTCACCATTCAGTGGTTCTCAAAATCCTGAAGTCCTGAATGCTGGAAGGACCAGGCAGCAAAATATGACAGCTGRCCTGCAAGCATGAAATGCAAAGCTTGGCTTTGCAGCTGATCCCTCAGCTGCTACTTAAAAGCCGTGTTGTTTTGCAAAGCCCAAAACCTCATACTTTCTCCTTATTGGATTAGAAACTGGGGGGGAAAGCACATTGCTGAAGTTCCTGAGCACAATGGGGATTGCTAGCAGTGAGTTCCCAAGGCTGGGCTGTTATTGACACACAGCAGTGCTCACACTGACCACACCACCATTTCTCCTCACGTTTCTATGCTCYCTGCTCAAGCAGCATACAAAACAGCCATCATCATGCCAAGAGAAAGGCAAGGCACTGCTCCAAGGGACAGTTAATCATGGAGAATCCTGCCCCAGCACTGCACATCATGAGCCACAGACCTATTGACCACCAGGAAGTATTTCAAAGGCAACAGATTTAATGTCTGTACAGGGGATGCTATCTCCTCACCATCTCCTGATAGCATCCAGAGAGCAGCTCGGATGAAATGCATTAGCTGCCCCAAGTACAGCAAAAACAAATGCTGTGATAAATCTTTTAAGCTGCCAGAGACCTTTTTATTGTTCCTCAGCTCACAAGTTTCCACTACTTCATAAAGCAGCAGGGAGGGGATACAGCCGCCTTCCATSTGAGGGGAAGGCATAAAAAGCCCAGGCAACATCAGTGGGCAAAGGCCTGCATCCATCCTGAGTCTGGGGGGCTGGGGACWCTGCACAGCCCCTCACCTCCTGGTGTCACCTCCCCAAATCCCAAAACACTTGTCAGCTGCTGGAGTCTGGGCAGAGGCACCCAGGGAAGGTTACCTGCTCTGGTTTCACAGGCTGAAAAYGGGCTGCTGCACATCACAGGCAGGATGCAGGGCAGGATGGAGGTTGCTCTAATTTCTTCTGCATCACTAACTCAGAAGTGAAAAGGCTGTGAAGCCCCATCGGGAGCAGTAAATGGAATTTCCTCAAAGCATGGGCGAGACAAGCGTTGAGGAATGTCTGGAGCAGCATCTCCTCTGAACCCATCCCTCCAGCAGCAGGGATGCAGGCTGGGAGCAGCCTGTGGGATCAGGGAGAGGCAGAATCTTGTGCTTCAGGGGCAAGCAAAGCCACACCAGACTGAGCAGCTCCTCTGAGCATCTAAGCTCTGTCAGCAGCCACCAGAGCATCACTCTCATTCTGCAGGGATGGAGATGCCACTGTGACCTACCCCACTGTGAGGAGAGCCAGAGAGGGGTCCTGGCTCATGCTGGGGCTCCTCCCATCCTCTCCAAACCAAGCCATCCCAGCCCCCTGCCCAGTGCACAGCACCACACACAGAGCATTTCATTACAAGCCTCAGAGTGACAAGGAGTGTTAAGCAGATATAAAGGACATCAGTCATTCACCCATCTGCTGGAAAGTCTAGTTGCTGGCAGAAAATAGAGAGGATTGTTATGGCAAGATCTACCATATGGCACCATTATGTGGAGCTTTGCAAGTGCTTTTTCTGAGTGTGCAAGCAAGATTTCAGCCTTTGAAGAAATGCTGTATTGTTAGCCTGGATACGCAGGAGCCTCTTGAAAGAAGCTGCGGCAGATGGCACAGCTTTGTTCTCTTGGTTCGCAGGCAGTTCCTGCAACCCCACACTTCCTCCTCTCTGGGGCAGAGTGATCAGTGATCCTCCTGATGTGTCCTATGGGAGGCTCCTGAAACTCCCTAAATCCARTGGATGCTGCCTGGCAGGTGCCACRCYTCTGCAGGAGCCTCGGGAAGCAAACAGTGCCTACCCAAGCCGGCAGGACACAGAAAGCTGCACAAAATCATAAAGCATTGTCCCAGCCAGAGGAGCTGCAAATCAGTAAATCTCGCTGAAATACTCTGCTTTTGTTTGTGCCTCTCTGCCAGCACCTGCTCCTCCCTGGGTGGCTGAGCCTGGCCGGAGCCCCGGCAGGACAGGGGGACAAAGAAAATCCTTTCAGACAGGGCCGGTGCCCGCCTGAGCGACATCCCAACAATGCTCCAACAAAACCCATTCAGACCAGGCTGGGGAGAGGCAGAGAAAGGGAAAAGGGTCCTCTGGGAGGAAGCAGTGATCAGTCATTGACCACAACAACAACAACATCTGCATCTGCCCTGAGCCAGGGAAAAGCCCCTGCCTGCTGCATGTGGCTGGCTGGGACAGGGAGCATCGTCCCTGCAGTCTGGGATGAAGATCAGGCATTTCTTATTGCTGAAATCTGTGCCCAGGTGAAAAAAAAAAATCCCATTTTCCTGCTGTTTCTAATGCAACGAAGTGAAAAACACTTGCACAGACACAGAATAAACCCCTAACTATTTATCAGTTCTATTTACCTATCCCAATTAAAATCCAAAGTGTCCATCTAACACAAAACAGGCCAAAACAACAGACACTGGGAGAGCAGTCCAAGCCTTCAGCTGACCTTGGAGTCACAGCTGCTCCACATCCCTCTGCAGCTCAGGCCCTCATCCTCTGCTGCTGGCATGGGACAATCACCAATTTCTCACACTATGGATGTTTCCTGCCTCAGATCAACAAGGCACACTTAAAAACACACAAAGCTCAGGGAATATTTTGCAGGATGGCTCCAAAAAGAAAGTGACTTAGCCCTTCAATGTAAGCAGCAGGTTGGGATCTGTGGAGCAGGGATTTCACTCTGTTTGTGTTTGTGGGAGGATTGTCCATGCTGCTGCTGCAATGTCCTGAAAGATCCCCCCCATCCCAGCCCCGAAATCCTCCATCCCTCCACKCTGATCCCTGATGCAAACAAGTGGAGTAGAAAAGTCAGGATAAAGCTGCAAGAGAAGAGCTGGCAAAGGATCAAGTCCAGCTGGCAAAACYTCCAGATCTCCTCCAACCCCTTTAACTTCCCTCAACCCAATGGGCTGAGACAGCCAAGGGCTTTGGAGGGAGCCTCAGTCCCACAGAGCAGGCACAAGCCATCCCACCCAGGAGGGCTGAGCACCATGGCATGGGGCTCCTGCAGGCATAAAGATCAGCCCAGCACCTCTGAGTGCTTTCTCTGTCTCTCTTCCAAACGTTACACAGTGGGTTTGTACAGGAACAGTGGGATACTTTCCAAACCATTTAACTAATGCTGAAATTTAACACCCCACACCAACAGGTTACAGAGAGCAAGAAGGAGCTGTTGTAAGGACCGAGGGAGGATTTGCAACTGCACTGCCCTGAATGGGAATCTGCCTCCTCGTGCCCACAGGRCAGAGCTTGGCTTCCCCCTCCCTCCCACCCAGGGCTGGCTTGGGTTGAGATCTGCCTGATGGGTTTTTTGGGAGCCAGGGGGTTGCAGCTGCTTGCACAGGAGCATGGTGGGCACCCTCTGTCCCCCTCCCTGCATGGCTCCAGTCCCCAGGGAGCTCCTGCTGCCAGCATGCCCTGGAGCAGCCGCTGCCTCTGGGCCTTTTTCTCACCCCTGGCTGGGGAAAAATAACAAAAATCTGCACAGCATGGAGAAGGGCTGGGGAGCAGAAGGGCCACACCAGGCTGTGCCCCAGGCTGGACTGGCTGCTGCCTTGCTGCACACACAGAGGTTCCCTGTGGYACTGCCACTGCCCAAAGCATCTGGAGGAGTTTGGAAGAGATGCTTTGAAAATCCTGGGCTGAGATGGGGTGCACAGGCTCGGTAGAGCTCCAGCAAATGAGCCTCCAGAGAYGCCTCCTTCAGCCCAACAAGGCTTTGGGTGGGGCGTGGGGAAAGTGATCCATGGGAAAGATTTTCCCCAGGAAAACCGGATTTGGCCAAGTTATCAGTGGAGAATAAACTAGGACAGAGACAGCCACTTTCTGAACAACCCAACCTGACCAGGAGAGTTCTGCTGCAGGGATACTTCATCCCCACTGTGCTGTGTTGGTGTCCTGGTCTGCCACACCCTTGGAGAAGGATGTCTTGGCTAAACCAGCTTTTATAATACAACCTGGAGCTTTACTCTACCAAGAGGCCTGGCTCAACAGGTCCCTGCTGCCTGGCATCTAATGGGATGTGCTGTACCTTGAGGTGTGACCAGTGTCACAATTCCCAGCTCCCTCTACGCATCCAAGCACTGTAGGAAAAGCTCATTTCACTGCTGAATGAACTCAAAGTAGAACGCCAACCAAAATACCACACCAAAATGTTTTTGCTTAGAGGAAATTAAAGCTTTTTTTGGCTGTCAATTTTTTTCTTAATCCATGTTTCTCCAAGTTTTGGAACCAAGGGATAAAGAAACAATATCCTGACTTTCCAAATCTCAGTGAAGCCCATACCTGATAATTTCTGCGAAGCTGAGTGCCCAGAAAATAAAATCACTTTGCATGTATGGGGAACATCCTGCTTTACCAGCTTGAACCCACCCCCCTGCTATAAGAAATTAAGAGTTTCTAATGCGAGAGACCACCCCAAAGTGGCAGGACCTCAGGGAGGAGCAGAGCTCAGGGTTCAGCCTCCCTTCACGCCAAAGTTTGCCTGAAAACTCAAAACCAAGACCGGGGAGACTACAAAGAGGGGGTTGAGGGGAAAGAGAGAGAAACCCCAAAATCAACACTGGAATTAAGRAGCATCCCACTTACCACCAGCTCGGTGAACATGGCATCCAGCTCCTCCACGGGCGGCATGGGCAGCGAGGGCTCCATGGTCTGCAGGGCGAAGCTGCTGTCATTGCGCAGCCGGTACGTGATCTCGGGGTGCTCGCTGCTGCGGAAGCAGCAGAAGATGAAGGAGATCCCCCGGCCGCTCCTCTTCCTCGGGGCCATGGCCACAATCCTGTGTGTCCCTCCCTGCTGGGCACTAGATCCTGCGGGGAAGAGAAGAGAGGAGGCTGGAGCAGGAGCCCCGCAGCGCTGCGCTCCCGTCCCGCGGTGGGAGGAGGGACCGAGCCACCCACGCGCTCGGCACCGAGGGGAAGAGCACAGACGGTTTTCGTGCCAAATATTTCTGCTCAGATTTGACGTTTACAGTCCTGGCAACCTTGAGGACCACGCAAATTAAGAAAGATGCATTTGCTTTGCCTCGTGCCAGAGCTGGCAGCCACAGGGGTCACGCCRCTGTCCCCGTGGGATGAGGAGTCCTGGGCCCCACCGCTGTTGCCGATCCCAGCAAAGTTGCGCCAACCTCCCCATGCCATGGCAGCCAGCTCCCCTCATACCCACACCTSACATACCCCCTCACACCCACCCCTCACATCCCTTCATGCCAGGGGTATGGAAAATCCAGGGAACTGCTGTCAGGAACAGCTGGATGTGCTTGGGGCCACCAGGTCCCCACCATGGATGATTCAATCCTTGAAGACTTCATGTGGCTCARCATGCCCCGAGCTACAGACAGCAGCAGAGCTGAAAAAATATCCTGCACGCTTCCCCCAACTCTTAAACGTGTCCYTAAACATCCACCAGCAATCCCCTGTACGGCAGCTCTTTTTCATGGAAAGTTTTGCTTGGCTTTAATTAGATAAACCTTACTTGCAGCTCCAGTAAATATTTACAAGAGGCGATTTCAGCTGATAAAAATCACACGGGGCCGGTGGCTCAGATTTTCCTAAGCTGCGCTGACGTCGGGCATCGCTCGCCCTGGCAGCTGCTTGGGTTTTGCTGATTTCTGAAACTCTGGTTGGGAGCAAAGCTCAGGGCAGGAACCATGTGCCCTGCCTGCCTAATGACAGCGAGGATCAGGTAAAAACTGCCCCAAAATTGAGACTCTTAAGTCAGTGACACAAGAGGAGAGTCACCTATGAGGAATGAGGAGTGTGGAGAAACACTCTAATGAGAAAAATCAACCAGCAAAGTAGGGAATTTTTGAAAGCCTAAACATTTGTCTTACAAAGTTACACACCCACATATTTTATCTCTGCGAAACAAGACACTGAGATGTTAAGAGACTGGACAAACAGCCAAGGTTGAAATATGGATGACTCAGATTTATTAACAAAGCTATGAAGAGACTCGGGGAAAAAAAGGTCAGCATTTGGAAAGGAGTGTCTGATCTCCCTGGAGCCTGCCATTCCCTCCAACTATGGATTTATACAGCAGAATAAACAGCTGCTGTGCCCTGTGGAGAGCCAGGGCTGGGGTCAGACCCGAGGTCAGACCCTGCACCACCACAGCACGGCAAACACTGCCCTCYGAAAGCAGGGAGCTTGCAGAAAATTCAGGCTCTACCCACAGTTCTTTAACAGAGGATTTGACCCTTGAAATGATCTCGATGGCACGTTTCTAGCACATGGTGTAATCATCTGCTGAACCAYGGACGATGGGAAACAGCTATTGGATCTTCACGCAGGATAATCCCAGCCTGTGCAACTGCTCTGTGCCCGGCCTGGAGAGTCCCTCCTCCTTCCTGAAGGGCCCCAAATCTCATTTCACATTTTTACATCTTGGATGTAGAAATATGCAGCCGCTGGAGGAATTTCAGCTGCCATGAGAGCTCTCTCATCACGGCTCCCCGGCAGCCAGCACCGCAGCAAATCCATTAGCAGCCTGCTGGCATCCCCTCGGTGTCAGCAGGGCTTGGGGACCTGCTGCAGAGCTTCTCTCCYGAAGAAGAGAGGGAAACAAAAAGCCAAAGGCACAGGGATTTCTGATCACTCCAATATGGGAGAAAACGCTGCAGGTTTGGGTTTTGAAGAGCCACAAGGAGCAGGGTGCAAAGGGAGATGCTGGTGGATGCTCAGCGCTTTGTGCCCAGCCCAGGAGCTCTGTCTCAACCTACACTGAGTCCTCAAATATGAAAAGTTTGGTGATCCCAAGTCCACAGGTAAAGTCACAYCATTCCCAAAGCAGCTCCTGCTCCAGGAGCTGGTTTGGAGCAAACAGACCCAACTCTTCCACAGGGCATTTTCCATCCCTTTTCAACACCATGTCAGCCTCGTCCCTGCAACCTGCTGCTACATACAAGCTCTGACTTGGGCTTACAAAAACGTGTGGAAAGCTTTTATCAGAACAACACCTGCTCTTCAAAGATGCACACTGCTGACAATGTTTTATGAGGAGTCTGAATGACAGACCAAAAGGCAAGGTTTTACTTTGGGGTTTAAAGCAGACAGCCATGCAGCAACMAAGACAAGGTACTTTGGAGCTGCTTCCAGCTCTGGAGCTACTGAGGTTTCTCATTTTCATCTATAAACAATTTAAAAAGCAAAACCACCCTATAATGTAGACTGAGTGGGCTGTAAGTTATTAGCAACCAAGGCTAAAAAAAGGTTAGGGAGAGAATATGTTAGCTACCAGGCAAATAGCATTAAACCTTCTGAAGGCTGATGAATATTCATTGACATGATGGATCAAAATCAAAACACAGCTCCCTGGCAGGTCCTTGGGAGCTGCAGACAGAGCAGCTTGCATCATCAGAACAAAGTCCAGCTACACAGCCTCCTCCTCCCCTGCAAATCCTGCCGAAATTGGTTATTCAAGAAGAAAAAGCAGCAGCCCCTGGCAATCTGGAGGCTTGTGTTAAGGAGAACAGAAGGGACAAGTTCTACGCTGCATCATATGTTAAGTGTCCTGCTTCCACCTCCTGCCTGTACCTTTGACTGCTAATTAGATCAATAAATTTAAGTCAGATTGTGATCTGATGGTGCCTTCTGGCCTCTACTATTGAGCAGGCCAGAATAAATTAAGCTTAATTGCCCCTGTATGAACAGAGCCAGGGATGATAGGTTGGGAAGGGTCACTGAGGGAACTTGTAGCCAAGCCCAAATCTCAAGGCAGGACTGATGGGGCTGAATCATTCCCAAACAACTCTGTTTTCACAGAAACAAGGGTGAAAATGTGTTTGTGACGGGTTCAAACTGGAAACCCAGGCTGAAGAGAAGGAGGAGAAGGAGCTTAGCTCATGTGTGTGACCAGGATGGATCAGGACTGGTGGAGGCCACCCTGCTCAGTGATACCCAGAGATAGAAGTTTAGCTCTCCCCAGCCCTAAAAAGAAAAGCATCAAGCCTGCATCGCCCTGAGCAGTGTTTAAATGAAATCAGTCATTAGGAGAAAAGTGGAGCCTGGTGTCGCTTCCGCCTTTGCTTTAAGGAAAGGAGAGCAGCAATTACCGCTTGCATATTCAACAGCCTCCTCAGCAAGCTAAATTAAACTGGAGCAACGAGCTGCCAAAGCCTGTCTGTGACCGATGCCCCAACCAGCTGGTTGGGAGCCAGCACCGGTATTGCAGCACTGCGGTCGGCAGCCTAAAAATACCCAACAAGGGCACAAACACACGCAGAGGAGCAGGGGAGCCCGCACGCTCCCCTTCACACCCGCCGCCTCCAAACCCACCCCGGAGCCAGCAGCTAAATCCTCAAACATGAATATTAGCTTGTTGTTTTCCTGGCTCCCCTCCCAAAATGAGGAGGGAAGATCCTGRGCGAGCTCTGTCTCTGAACGTGGAGCTTTATTCCAGGTGGTTTTGGTGTAACAGCGCTCCCTGACCGCCTCTGCCTTGGCGTCCTCACCAAGTTGGGAATTGGTGTCTTCACCAATTTCAGCACCTTGGGCCATGCCAAGCTCTGCCTGCCTTTACTCTGCAAGAGCTTCGGCACAGCCTGGGATGCTCCCAAACAATGGAAATATTCCAACTCTCATCCATCACTGYGGAGCGACGTCCTCGGCTGGTGATGGTTGGGAGGCACTTGGCTTCAGCAAGGACTTTAGGGAGACACCACCACTGTCACCAAGCGTTAGAGCCAGGTGACCTGGACCCCTTTCCTCAGCTCTTAGAAAGCAGGAATTTGGCATTCCACACAGCGCACCCTATAGCTGTCCCACCCCACCACTGAGCAATGCTCATCCTCCCTCGGGGTTCTCCCCATGAATTCAACACCCAGAGCAGGGCACAGTGCAAGATACCTTGCACCACCTCTCTAAATAAACAATTTCACATACTTCCTCCCATGTAAGTCACATCCAGACCTCCACAGCAATAAAAACTGGATGCCCCCACAGCATTTTTCAGATTAGCTGTACATTTGCAGCATTTCCTGAGAAGCACCAAAGCCCCTCCCAGGCACATTTTGATTTTCCACCTTACAGACCCAAGACAGTCAGCACCTTCCTTGGCTCCACTCAGTAACCCAACCTCTTCTTGGGTTTGGYTCTGATTGTGAGCCCACCAAAGTGTGTTCATGGTGCTCTGCCCATCCAAAAGGCAGCTGCACATCCCTCTCAAGAGAGAAAAGTGCTCCTCCATTTCACATTTGCACAAAATGTGCAAATGAAAATGTGCAATGGTGCATGAAAACACTTTTTACTGAGGGAGGGGTGTCTAAGTATTATTCAATTTTAAAAATATAAGGTTTGACATTGAGCTCTTGCATGGATGAAATGCTCAGAAATAGGATTGCCTTCCCCTGAGCAGGAATCATCTTCCCTCCAGCACAGAAGCTTAAAGGATCTGAGCCCATTACCAGCCCCTCCACTGTGCTGAGCATGGTGCTGGTGTCCCCAGCATAGCTGCCTGCCGCTGTTTAAAGCAACCAGAATGATTTTTTGGCCACAAACTCTCATGCTGATTTCCAAAACCCCCTTTCTCCACTGTAAAGCTGTTTTCAGGCATAGGCTGTACAGGGGAGCAATGTCTGTGTTTGGTGGAAATCAGTGCATGTCGTCAGGAGGGGACAAAAAGCCCAAAACATTCAGCTGAAAGGCTTTAAACTATTGATTGCCTTTTCTCCACCCATCTACTCTCAGAACAGCAGCCCAAAAGGGATGGGAACAGGACCCTTTCCATGATGCAGCTGCCAGGAGGAGCCTGACTCATCACCAGTGCATCACAAGAGCTCTGATTCTCAGCACAAGCAAATCTCAAAGACTCCAGTTTCATGGATTTATAAATACACCTGCCAAATCCTGAATTACCCCAATCCTCTTTCTTCATCCCAGAAATCCTATTATACTCTATGAACCCAACAAAAAGAGTGTTTTGTGTCTCCATACCTTGCCTGGGCTCCCTGGCACGTGAAGGCCACCAGGACCCTGCCCCTGATGCCATGAGATGGCTGCTCTGCTCACTCCAGCAAAGCCCCATCTGCCAGCATCATCAAAAACCCAGTGCTTGCCTAAAATCTGTCACCTCCTCTTTCTATTTTTACCATTTATTGTGGCATTYGTCACATCCTGAAGCACACATCTGGGCCTGCTGTCTCACAAGAAAACATTTCAGTCAGCTCAAGGGCAGATGAGCTTTGGAGGCTTGATGGCCACATCCAGCAAGAAAAATTAGACCAAGTTTATTACAGAGCCAGTGAGGGAAAGACATAGCTTCACAAATTTGTAACACACCAGCAAAGCCTTCGTTTATCCACTTTAAACTTACACCTATCAAAGGTGCTGGGAGAGACTTCTTTTGCATGGGGCTCCCACCTGGAGGTGTTGATGCTRTTCAGGGAAAAGAGCAACAACCTCCAGGGTGCTGTGAGAGTGCCATGGCCTGGCCTGCCTGTCACCCCTCCAGCACACGAGTGAGGTCCCTGCCAAGGGAAGCACACACACTGCTGGCTCTGTAATCCACTTTTCAGGGGGAAGAGTGTGGAGCACAGCAGGGTGAGACGGGATCTGTCTTAGCGCTCTCCAGCTGAAATCAATCCTGGCTCGCTTTGGCAAGCCAGCCAAAATCTGGAGCAGGGGATGGCTGAYGGTGAGCTGCAGRGTGTCCATGGCAGCTGTGATARATGAGTAATGCCATGATTGACYAYCAYAATTAATAGACAAATATCATGTATATAGGTTGAGAAAAGTTTTAGAGATTTAGAGTTATGTTGTACCCCCTTGTGTGGTTATCGAGGGACAGCTGGAGTTGGGACATCTGGGAGGGCTGGCTTGTCACTGTGGTAACATCTAACCTCCAATCAGGATCTCCACCACTGGACAGTGAAGAAGGGGTTGATGGACAGAACTTTGGGAAGGGTTGAAAGGGAAAAAACCCCCATTGTGAGAGGGCTGAGCACATGGTGGGGAAAATCTTTTGCTCCCAGCACCATAATCTTTTTCTCTATTCAGTCTTCTGTTGTATTTTTGATAA
>JACDOX010000209.1:42848-62153 GCA_014549065.1 Cardinalis cardinalis | reverse complement strand
GCTCAGTGCACACATTAATCCAACCAGGAAAGATGCTGCTGCAGCAAAACTTTGTTTGGTTTTTGAGGATTAAAAACCAAACCTTGCTGGAAGTTTCCCAGCCATCTAGATGGTGAGCAGCTCAGTAACACAGGAGGTCACGAGTTCTCCACTAAAAGAGTGAATTTCACCAGTGACAAGCTGAGATCCTCCCAACCACTACAGACCACTTCTTACAGGAGCTCCAGCAGATCAGCTCGGGCAAATACCATTTATTTCAGGAACAAGGACAACAACATGGAGCCACAGACAAGACCCAGTTTGCAAACCTATATAAATATATATATTTCTTGATATTCACTAGGGTGAATGAATGRCCCAATTTTACAGACACACACATTCCATTTTCCCAGAAACCAGGCAGATYCGTGGTCCTCTTTTCACAGAATCAAACAAAAAAAAGTGGGGTGGGCTGGCACTGGTGGGAAGAAGAAACACTTTTCAAGTCACATATCACTCCTTTACATGTTCTCCATGATTTGCACCCTGAAACCCAGGCACAACATTTATCCAAGCCCAAGAGACTTTCCAGGAAGGCAGAGCTGGAAGAGCATCCAGGAAGGATGCTGGGGCATYCCCCTGACCTCCCTGTGTCCCAGCCAAGTTCTAAAAGGCAACACAGAAAAAAAAAAAGAAAAAAACAGCAGAAAGGAAAGGCAGTGTGGGGGCTGCAGGTCCCGGTGCTCCCCTCACCCCACTCTTGTTTTGGGGCAGCAGCTGTCAGTGCTGCATTGTGGTGGGGCTCAGAGGGGCAGACACAGCCCTTTCAGAGCTGGGGTTACCTGCAGGGAGGGATTAGCACCCACCCAAAGCTCTCCTGAAAGCCTGAAGCCTTGCAGGGAAGATTCTCCCAGAATTTCTCCTGTGCCATTTGAACCCGGTCTGGTGATGTCCAGCCTTGTCCAGGCAGCTCTCAAGGACAAAACCAGGTAAGASAGAGGGATGCAAGACCCTCTGGGCAGCTCAGGGGGCTCCTGCAGYCYCACTGAGCATCCCAGGGGGAGCATYCTCTTCCACCCTGGCTCCATCCCCATCACAAGCACCAGCACCAACCCAGCCCCAGTCCCTTTCCACAGCTGGTTTTGGCCCCAGCTGGGAGAAAACTGCTCATTCAAAGCACAAYACACCTCCAGAAGGTGCTAAAACCAGCTGTAAAGCCCAGCTTTGCACTGATTTCCACCAAATATCACAAGTTTTGACTACTCCCTTTGACAATGCAAATGCTGTTAATACAAACTCAGCAGCCTGGCAAGAGAGAGAGGAGCTGCATTTCCCACTGGAGGAGGAGATTTGTTTGCCCAATTAGCCTTTTCCTGGAGAACAACAGTTCAGTCAACAGCCTTCCTTTATTTTAATTCTTCTCCTTTTTCCATCCCTGCTCCTCCAATGAATATTTGGGCTGTGCCTGTGATTTATTGTATGCAAACCCTCACTGCTGAGCTTTCCATTTCACTGCTCCCCATTTCAGCAGTGATCCCTGGGGTGAGACTGGCTGAAGGCAGGCAGGTTTTTTTCCTCTTCCAAAGCCTCTTAATTTGGCTGCACAAAGTGGGGTTCCCAAGTTTCTCAGCAGCAGATGCTTCCAGTCCCTCACCACAGCAACATCTGCCACGGGGCCACCACCAGGACAAGGCAACAAGGAGCTGCTGGCTGAGTCCCAGAGGGCTTTTTTGGGTGGTGTTTGGAGTTTTTTAGCATTATCTGTGCTTAAGGTGAGGCTACTGGAACCACAGGTGTGTGATGGTGTTCACAGGGGTTCTTGGATGGGGGAAGAGACGAGGATYTGACTCCATGTTTCAGAAGGCTTGATTTATTATTTTATGATATATATTACATTAAAACTATACTAAAAGAATAGAAGAAAGGATTTCATCAGAAGGCTAGCTAAGAATAGAATAGCAAAGAGTGATAACAAAGGTTTGTGGCTCGGCTCTCTGTCTGAGCCAGCTGGGCTGTGATTGGCCATTAATTACAAACATCCAACATGGGCCAGTCACAGATGCACCTGTTGCATTCCACAGCAGCAGATAACCATTGTTCACATTTTGTTCCGGAGGCTTCTCAGCTTCTCAGGAGGAAAAATCCTAAGGGAAGGATTTTTCATAAAAGTTCTCTGCAACATGGGTGCTGAGGCATTTTGTGGTGTGGAGCAAGCTGGTTTCTTTCTGTCTCAAAATGGAAACTGGATGAAGGCTGCTGTAAATAGGAGTCCTTCCCAGCAGGGACCCTGATGGCTAAATATCATTAAACTTCAAGATACCAATAAATTCAGAGTACTGAAGGTGCCCAGAGCAAACAAAACACWCTTGTCAGATCTCTCAGCTGGCCTACCCATCTGCAATGCTGATTTTCTTTTAAAGGTTTTTAAATTCTGATGTTAATCCAGAGTGATTTCCCCCCCTTAAGTACAAACCTGGGGTTGAGAATTCCTTGATAAATATGTCTAATGGCAGAAAAGGCCCCCTGGCCACTTTTCCTTCCAGTGTGACACTAATACCTCCCTGTGCTCCAGGAGATGAACACCAAAAWACAATGCATGTGAGCTCAGACCAGGCACAACGTGATCCCAACAGCTCCCACCCAGCCTGGGAAAAAACAGCAACTTTTATCACATTTCACTGAAATACTGTTGGCATTTAAGCAAAAGAAAAATTAAAAAAAAAATCAGGCTAGCACAGCAAGTGAAATTAATTGGAAGGCTTGGTCAGACTTATTTTATGTGGCTACAACACAAAATGTAGCTTATGGCAAAAGCCCTGCATTGACCAGGATGGATCCRCAGCATCCTGAGGCACAGGGCAGCAGGACTCGATTTTCCACCAGGACAGCTGCTCAAATCCACCACCTGCAATTCAGAGGACCTCTCTTAATGGGGACACGTGGTTTTTAATTGCCTAATTATCCAGCTTCTGACAGAGGGGAGGGAGCCTTCCACTCATGGCTGCTGGGGATGGACCARAGGAAAGCTGCGCTTCTCCTGCTGGAGCATCCAGAGGGGAATGTCAGCCCAGTGGAGGTCCCAAGGGGATGCATTTAAAAATCAATAGAGGCTATTTTAATGCTTAATCTAGGAAAGTATCAGCATCAGCAGTGTCAATACAAACTGAATTTAAACACACTGAGTACATGCACAGGACTGTTAGTTTTTCCTCTGTGCATTGATTGAACCAAATCTGGTTTTCCCCAGAGAGGCTGGAGTCCAAACAAGGCATCCACAGCATCTCCAGTGCTCCAGGCAGCCTGCCTGCCTTCATCTCTATGTACTGCTCCARAAATGAGCCTCTCCACCCCTCCTGAGCAAACCTTTCAGTGAAGAAACCCCCTGGAGGGGCAAAATCACAGCTACAGTGGTCACATCCCTGCCAGGGCTACATCTGGGAGTGGATTTCTCTTCTTTGCAGGTTCTCACACTGCACCTGGCACAAATTGCAGCACAAGCTTCCCACCCCTGTAATAAATAAAAATCCCTGTAGATCATAAATAAATATCCCTGTAGATATTTATACAATCATCTCCCCTTCCATTAAAAAAAAAGCCTAGGAATTGCAAATAACCCCTTTGAAAACGTGACCCAAGGGGCTCCTGAGAGGCTCAGACACCCTGAGAGAACACAAATATGTTTGATTTTTTAAATTTAATTGCCTCTGCAGCAGGAGGGCAGAGTGRGTGTTGATATATCTGGGACTCACCATATTTTAGGTGTGCCCATGAGCACAGATGCAGCTTCCCCAAGGCCACTGCAGGCTTGGTGTGGGCTCAGAGGGACACAGTGCAGAGTTTTATGTTCTCTCAGGGTGTCTGAGCCTCTCAGGAGCCCCCTGGGTCACTTTTTCAAAGTGGTTATTCGCAATTTCTAGGCTTTTTTTTTTAATGGAAAAGGAGATGATTGTATAAAGCAGCACCAAACTCTGCCACCCACCCAGTGCTCTCTGCAGAGATGCTCCCACACCTCCACCCCTCTCACCTTCCCCAAACCAGCCCTGCCCYTTCCCAAGCTGGTTGTGGCTGGAATGCTTGGATTTCTTTGGAAACAGAGAAAACAAAGAGGGAGGAAAAGAACCCCCAACACTGCAAAGAATTCCAGTTTTGGCAGAAACCAGGCCTGGAAAGAAGCATTGACRAACTCTGAYACCCACCCASTGCYSTCTGCAGAGATGCTCCCACCCCTCTCACCTTCCCCAAACCAGCCCTGCCCCTTCCCAAGCTGGTTGTGGCTGGAATGCTCGGATTTCTTTGGGTTTGTGCTGGAAACTGTGTTGCCAATTCAGAGATGTTTGAGTTTCTGCTCTGCAGGGCTGGCACAGAGTCAAGGTCTGCTCTGCTCCTCACCCCACTAGAGGAGGCTGGGGGTACCCCAGGAGCTGGGGGGGGGATACAGCCAGGACAGATGACCCCAAGTGACCAAAGGGGGGGTCACTATCTAGAGGGATATTTATTTATTTATTTATTTATTCCAGAGCAGCTGGAGCCATGCTCAGCATTTAAATCTTGGAGTGATGGAATTTTGAACCCATCAACACCAGTCTGGTTCATCCACAATCCAAACCCATGGAGAGCTTCACATTTTAAAGAGGTGAGTCCTGGGCACGGTGGGTCTTGCAGAGCTCCCCACACCTGGGTAAGGCTTCAGGTGATCAGTGCCTGGTGGCATTCCTTCAAAGCTCCCCTCCTGTCATGGTTTCAGGGCAGTGCTTTGGACTGACACCAGGTCTGCCCAGCTGGGCAGTGAGAATTCATCCCCAACAGCCTCAAGCACTCTCCCATTCCTTCAGCAGCTCTGTAAACACCTCTATCAGCAAAAATGGCAGTGGAATTGGCTGATAGAGGCCACTCAGGGGGGCAGCTCTGCCTTCATCACAATGTCAGGTCTTCCAACACAGCCCAGACAACACCAGGGATAACAYAGTGGGGAACCAAAAAATCCAACCAGCACTGAAACCCATGACTCCATCTCAAACCCYCTCCTAGAACACACAGCCTGCAGGTTCACTGCCCAGACACTGCCCTAAACACCGAAAAACATTTTCCCCCTTTGTCTGACCTCTGCATCCCATGGCCCCAAACTAACATTGCAGTCTGATGGCCTAAACATAATGACATAATGCAAAGAGAGACTGACCCTCAGATCATCCACAATCTTCTGACTGCCCACAGGGGAAGGAAGTTAAATGGCTTTTGGATAACAAATCTTTGCAGCATTTTCCAGCACAAGGCCTGTAACACTGAAGTGAAAGCTTGAAGAAGCTGCAAATTGGATTTAGGGACCTGAAAATTCCAGATTCACTCCACTACTGCCAGAGATCTTATAGGAAGAGAGAAAGCTCCCTGAAATAATTGCCTCTCCAGGCAAAAACTTTCCAAATGCCCTTAAAATGCAGATTTGTAGAGCTGGCAAGAGCTACCCCTCCCCATGGACTGCAACATGAGCTGTGAGAGCAGGCAGACAGGAGAAAAAGCATCTTCCAGGCAATCACAGGCATTTTTTTCCCAGCTTAGTGAGAAGAACAACCCATGCATCAACAGGAGCACTTGACACATGCCAGCCTCTCTAAATTCACTTTCAGGAGATTTACCACCACGTCCTATGGAAAAGGAGAAAAGGAATGTGTGCTATGCAAATCCAGCCTCAGACTGCTCCCTGCCTAATCTAGCTTTAGATTCAAATGCTGATTACCATGGCTTCTAATCGGGTCATGTGTAATAGACAGGTTTCCTTTGGGCTCCCAGGACTTCAGCTGTGTTCTTACTAAGGCACTGAATGGAGAAAGAAAAGAGGAAACAAAGAAGGGGGGGAAAAAACCCCAACACTGCAAAGGATTCTGGTGTTGGTGGAAACCAGGCCTGGAAAGAAGCATTGACACCTACCAGTAAAAGCCAGGCTGATATGCAAACATTTGGCAGCTCACCAGGAACACACTGAATGTCAAATCCTGTTTGCACCCCATCACAGCCCTGCAGGGAAGTGCTGGTGGCTGCTCTTTCCTTCCAGGGTCTCTCCCTTCCCACTGAGACAAGGTGATGAAATGATCCCACGCCCACACAGGACCACATACAGCAGCACCATGTCACAGACATCTTTTATGGAAAATCCTYTCCTTAGGATTTTTCCTCCTGAGAAGCTGAGAGGCCTCAGGAACAAAATGKRAACAATGGTTATCTGCTGCTGTGGAATGCAACAGGTGCATCTGTGACTGGCCCATGTTGGTTGTTTCTAATTAATGGCCAATCACAGCCCAGCTGGCTCAGACAGAGAGCCCGAGCCACAAACCTTTGTTATCATTCTCTGCTATTCTATTCTTAGCTAGCCTTCTGATGAAATCCTTTCTTCTATTCTTTTAGTATAGTTTTAATGTAATATATATGGTAAAATAATAAATCAAGTCTTCTGAAACAYGGAGTCAGATCCTCATCTCTTCCCTCAACCTGAGACCCCTGTGAACACTGTCACAGCACCAAGCCCAGCTGGTCACACCACAACCCCCAGACCCCCTCACAGATGCTCTGAGCACCTCCAGAGCCTGGGTAACCTGTGCCAACCAGGAGCTGTTGCTGGCTTAGGGAGGAAGGGGGTACATCACTGCATCAGGGTCTGCAGCAGGACACAGGGACCATGGGAATGTCATCCCAGAGAAAACCACCTCCCTGTTTGCTGGCACACAGCAACTTCAGGCCTAATCAGCAAAATGCTTCATTTAACTTCTGAGTTTGTGAAATTTGTTCAGCTCAAACCAGTCCTGGTACCTCCAGGACACAACCCACAACCTGTCACCTGCACCATGCAGCTGCAGCTCAGCTCTGGGCACCAGAAACMACCCAGAGGCAGGGACACAGGACCCCCCACTCAGCCTTCTCCTGTCCATCTGCTGCTCACCTGCCAGACTGYGCTTCCCTGAGCTACAGCACAGTGAGGTTTCCAGCAGCATGGGCCAGCTCCCATCCTGAGGATGCTGAATCCCAGCAGCATGGCCTCCCCTGCCAAACTGCACCTGGACTGGCAAYCAGCCCCAGCAAAAAGTCAAGACATCCATGTCACAGACATCTTTTATGAGAAATCTTTTTTTTAGGATTTTTCCTCCTGAGAAGCTGAGAGGCCTCAGGAACAAAATGGAAACAATGGTTATCTGCTGCTGTGGAATGCAACAGGTGSATCTTTGATTAGCCTATGTCAGCTGTTTTTAATTAATGGCCAATCACAGTGAGCTAGCTCAGACAGAGTCTGAGCCACGAGCCTTTGTTATCATTCTTTGCTATTCTATTCTTAGCTAGCCTTCTGATGAAATCCTTTCTTCTATTCTTTTAGTATAGTTTTAATRTAATATATATSRTAAAATAATAAATCAAGCCTTCTGAAACAYGGAGTCAGATCCTCATCTCTTCCCTCATCCTGGGACCCCTGTGAACACCGTCACACATTCAAATGCTGCTCCCAGTTTCTGAAGACCCTACAAAACAGTGCTGGCCCTGTTATGCTACCAAAACTACATTTGGTGGGGTGAGCAGCACTAGGAATACCACCATGAATGGAAAGATTTCCTTCTGTGACTCTCAGCAACACAAGCCACTTTTAGAGTGAGGCTGCAGGATGAACTCACAGTTATTAAACATCAGAGAATTCACTGAGGTGAACATCCCCCCTGGTAACACCTACATGTCTGCACAGAGACCTGCAGCGTGGGCTCTCTGCTGTCTCATAACATGGCAAATCCACCTAAAGCACTCTSTATGGCCTGGATGTTCATAACATTTATGTGTTTCCCTGGTGTCTAGTACAGGCTGAGGTTTCATTGCATCCCTTAATAAAAAACCTCCCTAACACCCTTCTAACTTGATGGCTGTTTTGACCAAAAATTGCAGCAGCCCCACAAATCTGAGATGAAAAACCAAACTGAAAGAAAGGACAAAACCAGGCAATGGACTTAATGAATTGTCAATGATGGAAGGAGGAGCAGATGGACAGACTGACTTTAAAGCTTCCCTTCATTAGGAAAGTAGAAAAATCATAGGTTAACCTTCAACAATGCATGTTATTACTGAGCAGGGTGAGGCAGCTGATATTCTGCCACTCAGGCACATGCTTCTCTGTGCTTCATCATTTACTGAGTTATTAATCAAATGCTTTGAAAAGAGAAAAAAAAAAAAAACCCAGAGAAACGGGAGGCTGCAGCTCTCAGTGTTCCCATCAGCCAGCTCAAGAACCAAGCCAGATTTACCAGTGCCTGCACTGCTGCCTGGCTGTGCTGGTGCCTGGCCAGGCTCTCCCTCCAGCACCTCCCCAGCTCACAGCTGCACCTGGAACTGGTCTGGGGGACTTTTTTCCTTGCTCCTGTAGCCAAAACAACCAGCAGGGATGGTTAAACCAGGTGGACAGACCCCTGTTTCCATGCAGCCTGGCCTGGGGCACAGAAGGAGGAAACTTTGTGAGACTCCTTGCCTGAGGACACAGATGGAGGATCTTACTGAGGAGCCTTTCCCAGCACYAAAGGAGCCATGCAAACAGTATTTACCAGGTCACAGGTATTAAATAGCCCAGCAAAGTCATGCTCACTTGTGAAGCAAGAAAGAAAAACTCACATTGCTGTATTTACAGCCACTGCCACTTCTACAGCAGTGTCCAGGACAGGGTCATTCCCTGTGATGACTGTGAGGAAGTCCCAGTGAGGAGATCCATGGCACAGAGACTCATGGATAGTTCACACACAAGTGAAAAGATATTTCCAAGCCTCAGAAGCTGCACTGCTGGAGCTGTGGATAACACTCAGGCACAGAGCATGGCTCGCTTGTGACAAGCCAGGATGACAAGCCAGTGGAAATGTAAAAATAATTTAATGAATAAGTATATTTAGATTTATAATCCCACAGCAGCTTTATTTATAGAGATGCCAATCACTTTTACACAGATATAAAATTGGCTGGCAGAATGCCTCAGACTATATCCAGAAACCCATCTGTAACAAATCTAAGCTGTGATATCCCTGCATACACTTGGCCAAACAATAACGCTGATGCCAGTCATCCTCATTTTGAACGTGCAGATGGGCCAAGGGGGGCTTGCCAAGCCTTCCCCACAGCCAGAAATGGGTGAATTCCCCCATCACCTACTGGAAACTGGTTGGGAAAAGGACCAGGTGAAGGAAAACCAGTCACCATCTGGGCTGTGTGGATTGCAACACCAACACATTGCTGGCTGGAGAACAAGCCTGCATCCAGCTGGCTGCAGGTGAACCTTTTCCAGAACCTTCCATCACTGAAATGGGGAGCTGAAAGCAAGGTGAAAAACCCCATGGAGCTCTGCAGCACCTTTAAAAGGTGAGGGCATTAAAGAAGGGCTCTTGGGTATGTTTTTKTTGATTCATCGTTCAAGACACAAAGCTGGGACAGAGGAAGATGCAGGAGAAATTAACTGAAATTAACTGAAAGTCATCACTTGGCTCAGTCTCAAAGCAGATGAGGATTTCTGGTGATCCTTGCCCAGGATCTTACAACTTTATCTAAGCCTGCAGATGTCAAGGGGAGAGGCTGCTGTGGATTTCCACAGGGCTGGTGACCACCTGGAAAACTGAAAAGTCACAACTGATTCACAAGAAACAAAGAAAAACCTGCTCTTCATCCCAGTGGGACTTCTGGGGACTGGTTGTCTCAGAAATGGGGCAAAACAGGGATGGCTCCATGTCAAATACAGACTGTGGGYAACTGCAATTCATCCACCAGGGTTTCAGTATATTGGCATATGCCAAGGTGGAAAAGGTTACTCGGGAATATTACTTTGAATAGCTCTGGGAACAAACCCAGCATTAATTTTCAACACTTATTCAGCAAATGATTTTAACAAACTGAGGAAGGCTCGTGCACACATACTGACAGCATTATTTGGTAGATTTTTGCCTCTGCTCCTGAGACAATTTATGACAAAACAACTCCCAGCAAAGACATTCACTTTCCAGACCAATGAGCGTATTCAACTACCCTTGGGGACAAGGTAACCTCTCAAGATCCCTTCCAGAACAATTTTAGTACCATTTTACACCACAAAGTATTTTCACATTGGCATTTGCTCTGATTTATCCCTGGAAATAAGTTTGTCTAAAAGAAAAACTGATGGAAAGAAAAAAAAAAAACAGAAACCCTACAGCACTTTTCTCGCTCAAGGACAAAGCAAAGTAAAACAACCAAGCACAGAGCTAAGCCATCCTYGATCCAAATGTTTTCCAAAACATTTCCAAATGTTTCTCAAAGCTTCCAGATGAAGCTTTCATAACTAGGCTGCAACCCCTCCAAAGCCTGGGGCATTAAGCCTGGCATCATGGTGTGCTGCAGCAGAGACACCAAGGAGGAGATGGCTGGTGGTGACTTTGCCAATGGCACACCTGCCAAAACACACCCGAGAGCCCTGCACACAAAACAAAGAGTTTCAAAGGAAAACTGCCTCTGCTTCCTCCACAGGGCATATTCCAATGTGACAGAGGAGCTGTGTGGGCTCTCAGGAGCAGTCAGTCCCTCTGCACTGAGCACTGGTGAGGCCAAAGCTCAARTGCTGYGTCCAGTTCTGGGCCCCTCACAACAAGAAGGACATTGAGGTGTCCAGAGAAGGGAAGGGAGAKGGAGAGGATCTGGAGAACAAGTGTGATGAGGATCAGCTGGGGGGGCTCAGCCTGGAGAACAGGAGGCTCAGCAGGGACCTTCTCACTCTACAATTCCCTGACAGGAGGGAGCAGCCAGGTGGGGCTCAGGCTCTGCTCCCAGGGAACAGGGACAGGACAAAAGGACATGGCCYCAAGCTGTGTCAGGAGAGGTTCAGGTTGGACATCACRAAGAATTTATTCACTGAAAGGGTTGTTAAGCATCGGGACAGAGTGCCCAGGGCAGTGGTGGAGTCACCATCCCTGGAGGTGCTCAAGAAACAACTGCATATGGCACTCARTGCTATGGTTTGGTTGACAAGGTGGTGTTTGATCAAAGACTGGACTCAGTGATCTTGGAGGACTTATCCAACTTTAATGGTTCTATAAATGCATGTGGCCAGATGTCCTCACCTTCTTGGCAGGCTTTTGAGTTTATTCCAAGCAAATTAGGAAGATCCTTCCCTACCTCTCTTTTGGAATTACAAAAAATTATAAATAATAAAAGAATTCAGTAAAATAATTTTAAAGAAGTTGAGAACCTGCTTATGGAATGGTAAGGACAGAAAATCATACATTTTCCACACTCAAGCTAAAAATGCTGAAGTTCTGTCCACACACCATCAAAGGTGGATGTTTACGGTTATTACACAGAGCAAACTCAGACAGTTGTGGGAGATGCTGGTCTGAGCAGCTGACCACAGGCACAGCAGCCAAAGGATGAGCACTGAGGTGTCAGCAGGGCTCAGCTGCAGGAACTGACCCCTCTGGCACACAGCTGGTCCCCATCCTCATCCCRCTGCTGACATCCCAAACCTCCATCGGAAACAGCGCCTGCAAAGCAGGGTCTGAGTCCTCCAAAGCCCAAAGCTCATCCCCACCTCTTCCAACGTGCTCCTGGACACAGTCAGAGCCCCTCCTACCAACTGTACATGAGAAAAAAAAAAAAAAGAGCAAAAAAGAGCCTTTCTTGAGGATGATAAAGTCTAGACACTACAATATATTTTCCAGCTGATGCAGCAAACCCAAAAAGCCCTGCCTTGATCTTGGACTGTCACGATCAAAGCCATCATCCCATTCAGAGCCCTTCTGAAACTTTAGCTTCCAAATGTGCAAGTTATTTTTAAAATCTAAACCAGGCCAAGCCTCTTGTTTGGAGTTTTATGAGGAAAACGGGGTGTGCTCCTCCCAAACCTTCCCCCACCACGTCTGGGAGTGGCTGGTGGGCACATGGTGGAGGAGCAGAGCAGGGAGGGAGCCCCATGGCTGGGGACACCTCAGTGGCACCTGGTGGCCACAATCTCCTTGCATGGGGGGACACAGCTGAGTCCCCCAGGGTGGCTCTGGTGTGGGGAATATTCCCCATCCTTGACTGAGACAGAGCTTTTTGGAGACCAAACATTGTCTGCATCTCCATCCTCAGGATTTGTGCCTGCCTTTGGCACACTCCATAACTGAGTGTGTTACTCTGGGGACAAAGAAAAATAAATATCTTGAGATAGTTTTATTTAATTTCTGTAGAAAATCTAAGTAAGTACTATGAATTTCCTTTACCAAGTAGCAGGATGATCAAGTGCACAAATAACATCCAGCTCTGCACCAAGGTACAAKCAGGGAAATAAGGTACTCAAAATCATTCTCCAGGCTCTTGGAGCAGTTTTTCAGCTGGCTGAAAGGAAAGAAAAAAYACACAGTCCTGCAAAAGAACAGGAAAGCCAAAGGGGTATCATCCTCTGCCTTAAGTGGGATGCTCAAGGAGAGAGGATGGAAGACCAGTGAGCTCATCCCAGACCAGCTGGTGCTGTGTGATGAGCACAGAGCTCCTGGCACGCTGTGGCCTCTGTAGGAGAGGGAACCTGTGGTTAGTCCCAATCACCAAAGCTCACAGTGTCCAGACTGGAAAAAAACAAAGCATGGATGGTCTGGAACGATGAGGAGCTTGGAGAGAACTTTGAAAAGCTTTCTGAAAGCAGGTGACCACCAAGCTTCCCATGCCACATCCTAAGGTTGACTTTTGGGGATGTTCTTCAGAGATGGGGACAGGAGGYGGCTCACACTGCAGAAAGAAGACAGCAACACAGAGCATCCACATGCTCCAAAGCTATTTAAAATCCAAATGAGGCTCCCTAGTGAGCACTTAATTTAGCTAAGCAACTTCCAAAGCACCAGGCAAATGAGCCACATCATCTCCTCTTCCTCCCAGCATCCTCTCCATCACTCTGTCACCTCCCTTCCCCTCCATGCCTCCACTCTCCTCCACTCCCAGCAGCTCTGCTCCTCCTCCCCACCTCTCCCTGTGCCCAAACCCAGCAGATCTGTGAAAGGCCCAGTGAAACAGGCAGGCACACACGGGTGGGATGGGGACTAGAGACCTGCCACCCCTCCAGCAGCCCTCACTGTGCCAGGCAGGAGCACTGGCTGTGCTGCACATCACACACTCCCAGTGCTTCAGGAGGTGTTGTCTGAGCTGCCACCAGCTTTCCAGCTGGGCAAACATCAAGGAACAAATCAGGCTGACAGGCTTTCTTAGGAGTATTTCCRTCAAGAAGGACTTTTCCCACCTCACACACACCGGAGCAGACAGAGCAAAGGGCACCGGCAACGCGCCGCTGGCTGTGACAGCCTCCCCATCACTCCCAGAGGGGACAGGGGATTTGCCAGGGGATTTGTCTCTCCAAGTTGTCACTCTGGAGCTGGGACAGGATGTGGGATCATGCCCAGCTTCAGCTCTGCCACAGCAGAGTCCAACACAAGCCCCATCACTCGTCTCTGCTCTTCCCAACAAACACATAGCAAAGATGGACTTCAACCTCAACCTTCACACAAACAACTCTCCCTGAAGCCACCAAAGCCCTGCAGATCCCTTTGGTCCCACCTTGTCCCCTCCAGGCCCTTTCCCTTTCATGAGCTTCTCCCAGGGAAGGAGAACAAAGCYCAGCTGCACACCTGTATCTCTAAGAAGGGCTAACACAAAGCTACCAACCTCAAAAATTTATGCTCCCTCTCACACAGGAAAGCAGAGAAACTGGTGGCAAAGGCTGCTTCTGGATTTAAAAGTTTCAAAACCCATCAGGGAAGCAGCATGCACCCCAAACCCTCACTCCCAGGGTTTGCACATGGTAAATGAGGCAGCRAAGGCAGCTGACAAGGCAGCACTTCAGAACCCAGCCCCTACCATGCCAGCTCAGGAAGAAAGAGAAAGCAAACAGAGGAAAGCAAATTGTCCAGCCCCACAGTGCCATCAGAACAGGGCCACTCATCTGCTCTCGGTGACAAACACAAGGGAAAACATCACAATTCACTCAGGTTCCAGGCACAAACCAGGGCTGGTTCAGCACCTCACTGCTCTCCCTGTGAGGCTCCCCAGCCATCCCACCCTCCTCTGCACTGACTTCCTGAGCCTTTCTCATCTCCTGCGCTAGAGATGGGAAATGTGTGCACTAACAGTCCCCCTCCCCAATCCAAACATGGCAAACAGGCTGAAAAGCAGCTAATGCCCAATCCTGCCAAACTTACAGTGGCAACTTATGTCCAGACAGAGCTGTGATTTTTATAAGGGACACCACTGGGTTAAGGAGTCAAAGCCATAACTGTACGAGTGAAAGCAAAAGCCTTTAATTCCTGTAAGGTCAATTTTTTTCTCCCCTGCTCCTGAAATGACAGGGAGCAACACAGCTCCTGCCAGTTTAGTGGGGTGAAGGCTTGGCTGGGAGCAGCCTCATTAAAGTGGCTGGGTGTTCAGTGCCAGCCCAAACACTCAGTCCTCTGATCCCCACATGACGGGCTGGGAAGCACAGGCAGCTCACAATTAAACCCGTGACAATCAGGAAAAATCCGTACAACCCCCCCCAAGCTGAATCCACCAACACCATCCCCACCCTCCCTGCTTTCATTTATTTATTTATTTGTTTACTTACATAAGCCTCATGGCAGATAACTTGGAGGAAATCGGATGCTTTAATGATTAAGCCACACTTAGGCAGCCCTCTGGAGGATAAATACACCCTTTGGTAACCCTGCAACAGAAACAGAAGGTACAAACAGACAGTAACTAATTATTCTGATTAAATCTTGGAAGACCTGAAATACCCGACTGCAGCAGAACAAAGCCAGCGTGCGCTGCTCGTAAAAAAAAAAAAAAAAAAAAAAAAAAAAAAGTCACACCCTTTTTTTGGAAAGAATTCACCCAAATAAACCTCAAGTGCTTCTGTGCTGTGTTTGTTTGTGTGTTTTGTTTCTTAAGGTCTAGGCAGCTGATAGGAAATCTCTGCCATACCCTGGAGGGATCCCGTCGCCTTCAGCTAAAATTAGACTTCAAGGGAAGGGGGAAGRCGGCGTCTCCAACCCACCACGCACTCCAGGAGAGGAGTGTGGGGGTTTTTCCTCCTTTCCCATCGAAACCAAACACAGARGGCTTTGGGGATGAAAAGAAGKTMAGGAAAATAAACAAATAAGGTGCACTCTGAAGGAGAAAGGTGGGGACAGCGGGTCTGCCCCACTGCTAGGTGTAGGCAGGTGGGAGACACCAGGAATGGGCAGGATGCAATGGGATGCTCAATGCAGCACTGAGAGGGGCTTGCAAAGCCCACCAGCAGCCCACCCACCAGTGTGGATATGGAGAAAGGCCCCTGTTTTATTGGTGCCCAAGATACCTGTGCCAGGAGCCCGTTACAGCCAATGCTGCAGACCAGGACGAGGGGACGTGCTCAGCAGACATTCCCATGCTCTCCTTGCCTTGGGAGGAAAACCTGAATTCCCCTCCACCCCTCCCCAGCACACTAAATGCCAGTGGAGCTCAGGGGAATATTTAATCTCAAACCTCAGCAATCAATCAGTTCACCCTCATGCATGAGAAAGAGTCACAGCGGTAAGCACCAAATCCCATTTCCATCCAGCAATAGGATGGTTTAATTATGTACAGAACACTTCCCTTTTAACATAAATCCTGAAGAGATCCAGGCAGCCCTCAGGTTATGGGTGGGGAAGGACATGGTGATGGGGAAGGGGTGGAAGAAAGGGAGGAGATTATGGCAATTATTTAAAATGACAACATTCTATGGCYGCTCCACTTGGCACGGCCGTTGTTTGACCTTGTGTTTGCTGTCCCAGGGGATGTGCAACAAGCCCAACTTCCAGCCCTGCCACCAGAAGCTGCATCTGCTTCTTTCCAASACACCAGCAAGCATGTGGGAAAGAGGGCACGGAAGATGCAAGATGGGCACACGTGGAATGGACGGCCCAGGCTGTGACACAAATAACAGCAATGGAGCCCCTCCACTGGTGCTGCCAGATTTACTCCAAAGCCTGCTCACTTCTAAAGGAGCCTTCCTAGCTGGGTTTGGGATCACTCCCTGCCAACACCTGTTACTTCCAAGTGCAAGAATGGCTGGACCAGCAGGACCATCACACAGCTGCCAGTGCAACATGTAGGCAGCTGTGAAACACACCCCTCCTCTGCCCAACCAGRCCTGAGGAGCACAGCTCACAAACGGCCATGCTGAAATATATACATATTGTTTTTAAATATAAACACATGCACAGACTTTTCTAATGTATAGGAACAAAAGAGGGGACACCCTGCTGAAACCCCATGTGCAGCTCCAGTGCTCTCACAGTGCTGGAGGAAATGAGAAGCAGAGACCAGGCACACACTCGCTTGCCACGGCGTGTTTTGGCTCTGGGAACGTTTCTGGATTCTCCAGCTTGAGCTCTGACCTCCAAGAGATGTAAAATGGTTTCAGGGCTGCTCTGGAGGAGAAGTGGAGGGGTCCCTGAGGGCTCAGCCAGGCAGGTGGAGCAGGATGGGAGGTGGGGTGGGATCCAGGCGCTCACAGGGGCAGCTGAGCCAGTCCATGCCCCACCAGTTCAGGAGCTTTTAAAACACCCATTGTGCACAGGAAGAGTTCAGGAACAGCCCCAAACCCTCAGAGCACAGCAGAAAGCAAGGTCCCCTCATCCATCCATGAACACAGTGCTCAGACAAAGCAAGGGAAACAAGCTCAGGACTGGGGGGAGTTGGGGTTACCTTTGACTTCTCTCTGTGTAGCAGAGCTGTGTTTCTGAACCCTCTTTTTCCAGGCAGACCCAGAGGCAGGCTTTGTAAACATATGTGCATTGCTTCCAAGGGGCTCATAAAAGCAACTTCTGAAAAGGGGAGGTGGTGCAGAGCAATGGCAATTTTTCAATTCCTCTTGAGAGGAAGCATCACTCAGAGACGTTGAAGGAAAACCTACCTGTAACCCAGATTTCTGCACTGTGGTCTCTTCAAAGCCCAGTGATCCCAGCCCTCCCTGTGTTTTTGGCTTCAATTTCCCCAGGATCTGTAACATCAGGAAATGCTTGGCACAATGGACTAAGCCCTCAAACTCCACACACAGGGAAACTGTGAACTGAACTCTTCAGCCCACACCAGGAGGTGCACAATAATTAACAGGGATCAGGCACCATCAGATGCTGGCAGCATGTTCCCAGAGGATCCAGCTGTATCCTCATCCTCTCCCAAAGAGCAGAACTTTGCAGTGCAATTCAGGACAGAGATACTCTGTGCAGTATCTAGAGCAAATTAAACCTCCCAGGCACAGCAGCAAGCATGGATTTATTGATTCATGGAAAACGTCCTTATAAATCACTTCATTCAGATCAACGGGACAAGACAAAACGAGGACTCTCCTCGGCAGTGAGGGGTTGCACTGCAGTCCTTTCAGTCACACAYTCCAGCAGAAATCACTTCTTCAGAGCAGACATTTCTTACATTTCAGACATTCTTACATTTTTTGGGGGCCTGGCAGAGTGCAACACAGGGGCCGGTGCAGATCTGTGTCACATCTCACCTGGTCCCCACCTCTCTGCCCCACAGCAGGCAGAGCCAACAGATGATTTTTGCAAGAAAAAAACTGCTTGACATCATTTTCACCGCTGCAGAAACTCCATCCACACCTGCTTGCTGGCTTACACAGGGCTGCAGCCACCAGGTGGGATGGGACACAGAGGCTKCTGCCCCCAACAGCTTCCCAAACACTGCCCCAGCCACCCCTCTGGGGTCTGCTCACTGTGGGCCAGGGAAGGGGGACTGTCACCCTGCTGAGATGTGGCACAGATCCATGAGGATCTCTCCTGCATTATCCTCCTCCAACCCTGTGAGCAAACATTAGGAGTGTTTGCTCTGAAAGTGATTTCTCCTAGAGGATGGGGCTCCCAAACACTGCAGCTTGTTGATCTTAYCTGCTTTTCTTGCTACTGATGGCTTAAAGTGCTTTCATCAAGCTCAAACTCCCTTCAGGGCTACCTGTGGTGGGCATTCAGGATGCTGAGCCAAGGCTAAGGCCACTTTCTGCAAATGTTTGTTCCAGTAGCCAAATGCAGCTCAAATATAAATAAACATCCAGATGTCCACCGTGCCTTGTTCAGGATTGCATGCACCTGGCTTTGGCTTCCAGGCATGGGCTGAAGAGCTGCTGGATGCCATTTTATAGATTCTTGATGAAAAGGCAACAGGAGCATTCCCATTCCCCAGCACAAAACATTTCCCCAGCTTTTATGCACGTGCAGCACTCCCCTGCACACTCATCAGCCAAAGCAGGGTCAGGCACTGCCCTTCCACCACGGGGTCAGCAGCAGCCCTGCTCCCACACTGCCTCTTTTGCTAATCACAGCTCAAAAAGCAGCACTGACACAACCAGAGCACACAGCCTCAAGCTGCACCAAGGGAAATACAGGTTGCATATCAGGAAAAAAGTTTTTTACAGAAAGAATGATAAAGTTTTGGAATGGCTGCCCATGGAGGTTGTGGAGTCCCCATCCCTGGGTGTGTTTAACAAAGTCTGGATGTGGCACTGGGTGCCAGGGGTGAGTTGAGGTGTTGGGGATGGGTTGGACTCAATGATCTTGAAGGTCTCTTCCAACCTGGTGATTGTGTGAATTCTGTGACAATGCTATTCCACAGCTCCAAACCACTGCCTGTGCTCCCTGTCCTCTTCAYGTTACCTCCCAGCTTTGAAAGTCAGCACCACTTAGAGCACCAGCTGAGTCACTGGAGGCTGCTGGATGCCTCCAGGATGGCACCCACCTTCCAGGAATGCCTCTGCCTCCTGTGAACTCCCCCGCTGGAAACATTAAAACTACAATTATCTCAGCAGATTAATAACAGCACAGCAGTCTGAGGCAGGGACTCCCAGCAGCAACGAGCTGAAGTTAGCAGGGCACACAGGCACTCACAGCTGTGTTTGTGGTCCCTGCTGATCTCAGGCACCTCCACCCTGCCAGGCTGCCTCACCCCTTCCCCCAAACACACCCCTTTCCCTCGGCACTGATCAGAATTTGGATAAATAAACGTGTCTCATCACATCTATTCACTGAACGCACCGCTCAGGGGGTGCCATTCCCACTGCACTGGCCTTGGGAGAGCCATCAGCATTTTATGCTGTAATTTCAGGTGTGATGTGGTCCCTTGGCTCCTCCCAGCCCCAGGGCACAGCTCCTGCCTCCCCAGCATCCTCCTGGCTTATGGAAAGGGCAGGGAGGCGAGATCTCACCTTTCTGAGCTGAAACTGGCCCCACCACGGAGTGCTGCTCTGCTCCAGAGACACCAGGATGGGAAGGACAAACTGCCTGCCCCACCATGGAGTGCTGCTCTGCTCCAGAGACACCAGGA
>JACDOX010000209.1:28177-42658 GCA_014549065.1 Cardinalis cardinalis | reverse complement strand
GGGAAGGACAAACGGCCTTGCCCCTGGAGAGCAATCCTCTGCTTCCCTGAGCTAACAGACTCAGGCACTGCCACAGAAGACAAGGAGCTGATCTTTCAATGTGAAGCTGATTTCTCCCAATTTATCTAAAATTTGGGGCAGGCACCAATCTCTTCTCTGYGACAGAACCTGAGGGAATGGGATGAAGTTGTGTCAGGGGAGGTTTAGRCTGAATATTCAGGAAAGGTTCTTCCCCCAGAGGGTGGTTGGGCTCTGCACAGGCTCCCCAGGGCAGTGATTACAGCACCGAGCCTGACAGAGCTCAAGGAACATTTGGACAACACTCTCAGGCACATGGAGTGATTCTTGGGATGTCCTGTGCAGGGCCAGAGTCTGGACTCAGTGATCCTTAAGGGTCCCTTCCAGCTCAGGACATTCTATGCTTCCATGATAATTTACCTCCCCTCTCCATCTGAAAGCCAAATCAGGGATAAAGCAGGTCAGTGGCTCATTGCTTTAGGAACCATGACGAGACATAAATATTTTTTTTTTAATTAAAAGGAAACTCATTTACTTAAGCACATCAACTGGCTTAATTATCCCAATCCAGGAGTTTGCTGGTGCATTTTTTGTTTTGTTGCTTTTTAAATAACAGAAGTAATCATCCCAGGGAGRGCAAACATCCATTTCCCATGGAAGTCATCCAGGCTTTTCCTGGCATCCTGGGAGGGAGGAGCAGCAGCGTGTGAAGGGCTGGCACGGAGGTGGATAAGAGGGTTAAATCCAGCTGCTCAGAGATAAGCTGGTTACACACCAGGGCAGCAAAGGGGGAACAGAGGTTTGCCAGCCTCCAGCAAATACCTGCACAAGGCATTTGAAGCCACATTTCACACAAGCTCTCCTGCTGATGAACTGCTTTCCTGGCTCCTCTAAAGCAACAGTGAGGGCTGAAAAAATTAAGAGACTCCTGGCTTTGAGGACAGCATGGCAGGCAAGATGCAGAAGATGCAGCAGCACATTTTACTTGTTGTGACTTTCTGGTCTTTCAAGGACCCTTGTGAGGCCACAGACAGAAGAGTGTGAGATGCTGTCACACAGAAGAGTCTGAGATGCTGTCACACAGGACAAACCTCAGGAGATAAAGCAACCAAAGAACACCCAGCAGCTCTGGCAGAGCACCCCAAAGACAGAATGGGTGCAAACAGGCATCCCCCACCACACAGCTTTTGTGTACTGTGTGCCTAATCCCAGGAATACACATTCCCAGGYGGCACCTTTGGACTGACACATTACATTTCTAATTTCCTTTTTGCCTTCCAAGACTAAAACTTATTCCAACTGCTGCTCAAGCTGACCAACAGCTTTTTATTTTCCTTTGCATCCAGAAATGCAGAACTGCTGCTTCTGGGAATTATGCAAAGATGGAGAGGGACCTTTTCTCTGTCCTGAAGCCACCAGCCAYGCCCAGGCAGGTGCAGCTCAGCCACTAAACTTCAAAACCTGTCAGACAATGGAAAGCTTATGGCTATGCTGGAATTCCTTGTGCTTCCACAACCTGCATTACATGAAATTCTGGAGCTGGAACCCTCCACAGAGATGCCYATCCAGCCTGGTCCAGATACAGGTAAGCAGGAGAGAGTTTCAGCCATGGGATGCCCAATGCTGCTCTTCCCTTGGCTCTATCCGGAGGCAGCCAGCTGCATCCCCTGTTAGTGTGATTTCCATCATCAAAAAGGGAGTTAGCCTCCATAACCACAACCCAAAGGTATGTTTAGCTCAACTGCAAGACAAAGGAGATCAYGTCCACCACAGATTCAATCAGCTGAGCCTGCTTACGCCAGGAGCACCCGTCTGCCATCCATGGCAGCTCCCATGGATTTATTCCCAGCTCCACACTTCAGTGGTCCCCCATGGAGGAACAGACCTGCTCCACAAAAGCTCTGAAAAGCAMAGAGGTGGAAGAATGGGTCCAACAGGTTTCCAAAGCCTTGGGCAGGACAGAGTCTCTCGCAAGGGTTTGTGTCATCTGTCTAGAGCCTGGAGCCCTGGCATGGGATGAGTGCAGGAACCCACATGGGGCTGCAGCTCCTTCAGCCCACAGCGAGGAGGAGGATGACAGGGAACCCGGGGGGACCCTCTGAAACCATCCCAGAGCCCAGCTCCAGTGCGTCCCCTGCACCTCAGCACAGTACAGGAGAACAAGGACATTTCCCTCATGGTCTGCAGGACCTTTCCTTCAGACCTGCCTCCCAGGAAAAGGTTCATTTCTCCTGCCTCATTTCCATGGATATAATTTCACCCCCCACCTCCTTTGCTGCGCTCTCACGCAACTCAAAGACGCAGCCAAAGCCGTGGTTATTTTTACATTTTCCTCCCAGGAGATGGTATCTCCACAGGGCAGGGCTGCCATGCCTCATCAGATCACTGCACCAAACTGCCTCAGCCCCACGACAGCAGGATGAAGTCGGGGGGACACCCTGCCACCAGGTATTTTTCTGTCTCACTGGCATCAAAACTCAGCAGCTTTGCAGTCAAGAGCATCCCAAAAAAGCAAAACAGCACCAGTCCTGGAGGTTGTTCCAGCTCCTCTCTCCATAACTCCCACCCAAGCACTGAAACCATCTTCCAGCCATCCCAGTTTTAGATTTTTCTGACGCTTTTACAGTTGTCATAGAACCCTGGAAGGCACTTGCTTCATCCACACCCAGGTCTTTGTGGATTCAGGATTCCCAAATTTTCCCAGCACAGAAAGTGACTGGGTTTGGCCATGCCGTGATGTCAAGGTCCACAACATGACCTCCCTGATGTGGCACATGGGCTTCAGCACAGCATTCCATGTCTTTAGACCCACATCTCTTACTGGGCACTTTTACACTGGGAGAAGAAAAAAAGCAGCACTTCCATGAAAACCCCAAGAGCTTTTGGAATTTGGGAGTGGGGAGATGGAGAGCAAAATTCTAGGCATGCAGGGAAAAGCTGGTTTGTGCTTTTTGTGCTTTCCTGTCCTTAGGAGAGTCCCAAGGGTGGTCTGCAGCATGTTAGAGCACATCTGCAGCAGCTACACCCTGCAAGTTCACCCAGTGCTTTCCTTTCCCCTCTTCCCTGAGATCACTCTTGCCATCATTTGTCTCCTGGCAGCGAGGCCAGGCATGCAGGGAAGAAGGCACCACCTGTGCACGGCTGATCTGTAGCTACTTTACAAATARAAGTGATCATAATGAACATTCACACCTAGAAGAAATACCAGAGCCCTYCCCCCCCTACACCTCCCGAAGCAGAGCACAGATCCAGCTGCTCTGCAACCTTATCTTGATGCAGAAACAGCCTGGGACAGAGATAGAAGGGCTCCCTGAAGGCACAGCTTATTAAAGGCATCTTTCCTTAATCAGCTCTCTTCAAAAACACCGCACTGAAGCGCCGTTCCCGGACTGGTTTTCATCGCAGGAGCACCAAACACCCCCAGCCTGGCGAGGTCCTGTGTCCCCCTGGAAAGCCACAGGGTTTTTCCAGGCTAAAAAGCAACTTAAGACCAGACAGATATGCCCAAGCCAAGGCACTCTGGGGGACCTGCAGCTGGGAGTCACAAGGAACTCTCCAAACTCACCCCAGGGCCAGCACAGCAATGAAGTCCACGGGATGCTCCCTTTTATCCAGCAGCTTTTCCCACCAACCCCACTCCTGCTACCGCAGGGGATTGCACACTTGCAGTCCAGCCCTGCTAATCCCAGGTTTCAAGAAGCAGAGCTACAAAACAACCACACAAAGAGGCAGCAGCTCGCACGCATCCCGGGAACCTCCCTGCAGCCAACGCCTCTGTGTTTATCCAACACTCCATCTCCACTCGTTCAGCTGTTTCCATCCCACCCTGCTATTAATGGATGCAGAAGGAGGTTGGGAGAGGCGTTGGACAAAAATCTCATTTAGAGATCAAGACAAGCTTAATTGGTTTCTAGCCAGACCTGCACAAAGATGGGTTACTCCACAAATACAGTTGCTAATCTGCCCATTATACTCCCTAAGCTTCCACCCACAAATAAAAAGAAAATAAAGCAAAGATGCACAAAGGAACGCAGGATTTTGAGTGTGTTACTTCCAGCTAGGAACACATCACGAGTGGTGAATTCTACAAGAACAAGCCCTCTGCTTTTCTTTGAAGGAAAAGGATAACCAAGCAGTAAACAAAATAACAACAAAAAGCCCTAACRTAGATTAAATCTGCATTTTCCACAGGCAATCCCCAGCTATTCCTGAAGAGCATTTCCAGCAGCTATTGTTTCTGTGGGCAGGGGAAAAGCTTACACGGCCAAGGAGACGTCATGTCACAAGTGACAAAGTAGAAAGGATGGGGAACCTCGTGATTAAAAAGCACAGGACTGAAACCCTGGAGAGCTGAATTCACTTCCGAACTTGGCTGTAAAAAAAAAAAAATAAAATTAAATTCGCGAATTTCCTGTGTGATCACATCCTAGATGATTTATTCAAACCCTGGTGTTGAAAAGCCAAGGGAGGGGGAAGGAAGCAGGAGGAGGAAGGGGAAGACGCGGTCCTGTGGGCTTTTAATAAGCTTGGGGTTAGAGCAGCACTGGCAAGAATACACAACACTCACCTGTATTGGGCACTGCATGACCTGGAGCTGCTGCTGGGAAAGCACTGAGCATCCCACAAGCTCAGGTGAGAGCCTGCCCTGCAGCTCTGCCCATGGGCTCACATCCCACAGGCTTCTGTAACGCTGCACTCCCAACAGAAATACAGCCAAGTGCAAAACAGAAAGGTTGGGGATGGTTTCCCCTCCTGGAAAATTTAGAGAATTTAGAATTTAGAACCAAGAACATAAAGCTGTTCCCTGAACACAGCGTGTTATAAATGAGACACAGCCCAGCTCCAGCGCTGCAGAGCAGCTGCAGCAGCAGCACAGGTAGAGAGAGGCAGGTGATGAAAGGGTCCTTTGGTTACACCCTTCTCCCCCTGTGCAGCAGCCCAGGACTCCCAGCTCCAGCAGGGAAGGGCTGTTTATTTTCCTGAAAGGCAGCCAGTTCTGCTAGGTGGGAAGCACTGCACCCACGGGAGAGCTGAGCTGCAATGGATCCTCCATCAGCACAGAGCCAAAAACAAAGCCAGCAGCACAAAGGATGGGGGTCCTGTGTTTGGGACCTYTACAGCAACATCCCCTGAGCTCCAGAGCACCTTTACAGGGTGAGTTCAGAATAGTGCAGAGAGACAGAGAGGGCTGTTTCCAAGACCTTCAGCCACAATGGGTGAGCACAAACCCAAGGCTTGGYGCAAACAGCAGCCCAGGCCCTGGCATTGGATAAGAGCTTCCAGGCACGGAGATATGGGGTTGGTGCTGTCCCAAAATGCTGCTGTGGGAAACTCAGGGTGAACAGATTCAAACTTTTCCTTTCAGCAGCGAGACAAGCTGTAATTAGCAGCACTGAGTCCGACCCAGGGGCTGGATAAGGACATTCCCGTGACAGATCTGACAAGGCGACTGTTGGACATGTTTTCCTTGGCTTTTTTCCCCCCTRGAAAAATGAGCACCCATTTTTCACAGGTCTTTTTTCCCCCACACTGTGTTGCCTGCAGTCAGTTTCCCAGAGTAAGGGCACACATTTCAGAGCACACTGTCACAGCCCATTACCACAGCTGGAGCTCGGGTCTTGCCATCCCCAAGGGATGGGTCCCTCCTTAATTATCCCAAACCTCACAGCATACTGGGGATGCCAGACCCCAAAGACACAGTCTCAGTTTGACTTTCACCAAAATGAAARACACAGTCCAAACCACAAGGCAAAGGTAAAATAAAAACATGAACATGAGGCAACTGAGCTACAGCTGCGAGACACATCATCACCACTGTCTCACACGTCTCTCACCTAGCTCAGCCTCATCCCCAGAGCAAAACCAACAAAGCTTCCTGGGATGCAACTACAAGCAATCCTTTGGAAATCAATTCAGAGAATTTTGAGGCTAAAGTCCCTCTTTACTGTCTTTTTCTCACTATGAAAGCTGTCACGCTATAGAATGGCTTGAAAAGCCTGGATGTAAGGTTAAGTCCTAGTGTCCAGCTAAGGGAATGGCTCAATTTCATGACTAGGTAACCCAAATCACAGCCTGTCACACATCACTGCAGTTTGAACACAGCTATGACCAYCACTGCATCAATTAAGAACTGACAAATTTTGCTGAACCTGCTAAGTGGAAGAGAAGCATTTAATACATAAGTAAATGGGGGGAAAAAACGAGCATAAAGGCTCAATTCCAGCCCCAGSCTCAAAAGCAGAACTGACTGTAGGGATTACAATATTTAGCATGCTCCAAAAATTTTCCTCAACATCTTTCTGCTCCATGTGATGGACAGGGGTTTCTCGTGCCTCCAGAGCCACCAGCTACTTCRCATGCAATTCACCAGCAGCACTCTCCATGGAAAAATAGATGGAGCTCATAAACGAATCCAGGTGGTCCCCAAAAAGGTTCCAGTCTCTTTGCAGGGTGTCTCCAAAACACTGGGACGAGGAGATGGGACACTGAGGTCTGAAAACCAATCTCCCAGACCCGGAGAGCTTTGGTAAGCAAATGGCTTGCGTAAAGCTCCTGTCAGAACACCCATTTGAAGCGCTGGCACTGTAAACAAGGTTGCTCCAGAGGCACCTGGGATTAGCACTGTTCAAACAGTCCTTGGCATGACTTACCAGAGAGCCCAGGAACAGATCTGCAAGTTCAGCTTTTCTCCTGCCTGACGCTCGCCCAGCACCTCGGAACAACACCAGAGCTCCAACAGCCTTAACCCTGCTGCCTCCTACACGGAGYTAGAGACAGGGATGGGCATGGCAGGAGCCCTGTGCTTGCTCACAGGACTTGGTGGTAGAAGAAAACCCAAGGATGCAGCACTGTGGGGCTGAATTTTTCCTGTGTTKCAGGATGAGATCCAGCACCAAGCTGGGCACACGAGTGTCCCCCTGCAGCAGCTGAAAGCAATGCATGGGATATGCAAAGGGAATGGTGCCAAGCCAGACAGGGCAGCTGAAAAACACCAGGCACCCTAAAGGCTTCTCCTGATATCAAGGCACAGAGCAGCTTCTCTTCCCTGCACTGGGCACACAAGCCAAGACACTCCTCGTGCCTCGGGGGCACAGGGAAGGAAACCTCAGCCCATGGAGCGTCCTTGGCATGTGATTCCTGTGGAAGCCAGGCACGACAMGGGCACCCACCTTCCCTGACACATCTCCCCCACCCTCAGCCCTGGCAAGAAGGTGCTGTGGTTTCCAGGAGCAGCAGCAGCACGAAACAACAGGAACATGAAGGATGACTGGAGTCAYGGCAGGGAAGGCTTTGCACAAACAGATTTACAGCGGCTCCCATCCACACAAGCATCCTTGAAGGAAACAGCTGCACCGGAGCACAGCTGACACAGACTCTCCAGGATGGGACATGAGTTCACAGCTCCTCTAAGCACCATTCATTAAGTTGATGCTGAGGCCAAGCAAAGAACAAGCACTCAAACCCCCTCCCCCAAAAAAAACCAACCAACCAACCAAACAAACAACCCCAAACAACAACGACAACAAAAAGAAAAAACAAAAACAACAACCCAAAAAAATAAAATCACCTCATGGCTAGGTAAAAGTCAGAGGGATGTGCAGCTCCAGAAAATCACCAGAAAGGTCTGGAAAAGAGAAAAAMACTCAGGAGCAGCAGCAGGGCAGACCCACCACGGACTGAACTCCGTGTCAACATAACACATCACAGACAGAAAACATCCTCCTGTGCTGCCTCCATGGCCATGCCACAGCAAACAATTAATCTTGCTTGTTTGGGGCAGGGAAAATGGTCTCTGGACTGTTCCTCCATCCTMCTCCTTCTCCTCCCTGCTGGAGCTAGGAGGAAAGCCTGCCAACAGAGTTTGCCTGTAACAGGCACCAAGCTGCAAGAAAATCCCCTGAGCAGCATAAAACATCTTTCCACACCCTCCTGTAACACACTGCACTCTCCTTCTCACACCTCAGACCTGAGCTGCTGCAGATCCCACCCCTGAACGATGCCCTTTAATTTTTTAATTAAAAATTTTAAAATCTCCTCCCAGCCCAAGCAGTGCAAAGCTGGCTCCCAGGTGCAGAGCACAGCCCCAGCTGCCYTGCCCTGCAGCCTGTATGGACAGCTGGGCTCCTGCCCAAAAACAGCGTGAGGACTTCCCTGCTTGGGGACAGTCTGCCCACAAACGCTTGACCCTACAACCTCTGAGGATGCTCTGCTCACTAGAAGGGGAGACAAGCTGATCCTCGCTCCTGCAAAGCATCAGAGGAACCCACACTCTGCAGAGCCTTCCCCAAAAGCTGCCAAGCTCCCATAGCTCAGTTTTGCATATTGGTACAGAGCCCAGCTGCTGGTGTTTCACACACCACCCCCCAGAGCCTGCCTCTGAATGGCACAATTCTGAATTGCTTCCTCCTGCCACGCTGCCCCAAGGCAGGATCTGCCAGCAGCCCTGCCCATCGCCAGGGAAACAGGATGAAAGCCCCATGAGAAAGAGGAGCAGCAGGGAGCGAGGAACACCAGGAGATCCCACTGCGTTCTCCTAGGGATGGGCACSGGTCAGGTGGATTAACTGGGTCCTTCCCCTCTCTTTATCTCACCATCTCTGGCTGTTGCCAAGTTGTTTTGAGCTTTGGCATGGCTGCTTTCCACGCAGGGCCTGCACAAAGGCGATGAGGAGCCTCAGTGCAGAATTCCTGGCAACAGCCCAAACCCAGAGGTCGGTAATTGGGTCACYGGGTTCAGCTTCCGAAAACCATTCCTCCAGGAGGTGTGGTAAACACAGGCACAGTCAGACAGAGCTGGGCACTCCTGCAGCTCCTCCACCACACCCTGCACACCTCATTTCATTCCCCTCTCATAAAGCACYCGGTGGCACAGGGACAGGGCAGCCTGGACAGGGAGAGCCCAGACTCCAGGAGGGAGCCATGATTCAGGTAAGCAGCACGTAGCTGAAAGCACAACATCGCTATGCAGTGCTCAGCCCCAGGAATGCAGAAGGGAAACATGAAGCCACTTGTCTGGCACGGCAAATAATCCTTCAATCATCCAGCAGCCAGGCCCTGCCGGGAGCTCTGGGTTGGGAAAGAGAGGAGAGGATGTCTCCAGCCATCAGCTCTCCCAACCGCGCCACCAGGCGCTGCTGCGCCTCCTCCCAGCCTGCAAGCGAGCTCCAAACACAAAAATAAAAATCCCAGCAAGTGGCAGGTACTGCAGGAAGAGAAGAGGTTTGAAGAGCAGCCAACATTAGCACCCATCAGCACCGGCATGGTGAGCAGCTTGCTGGTGTTGGAGTGCCTGTTGCTGATTCCCTGATTCCTGGGACTCAGGCTGGGCCCTYCCAAGGGGCTCCCCTGTTGGGGGAGACCCTCCTGGAGTGGTCTTGTGTCAGGAAAGARAGATCCAGTGGATTTTTTTGGTCTTCAGGTTCTTGATTATTATTATCTTATCTAGRGTTTTGCAMGCTGTCCACACCAGGCTCAGCRCGCTGGAAAAGCACCACAAAAATGACCAACAATCTTTCATTACAAGGTCTTTTAAAGCTAAACTATCCAATAAAGAACCTTGATTATTCCCCTTTATCCTTGATTATTTCCCTTTTTAACCCAGTAACTGATCCCCAAAAGCCCACAATGCGGACTTTTCCACTCAATTACAAAATGCCACCCAATCCCATGAAGAAGAAGGAAGAAGCAGCATGAAGAAGAAACCCAGGACAACAYCCTGTGCCCTCCATCTTGCTTCCATCCACWACATACTAAAAACCCCAAACCCTAAATTTCCCACCTAAGTGACACACCTACACTACTCTCTACAATCTAYTTCACAYTTTTGTGGATTCCAGTCTATTCTGCAGTTTAGGAAACTTTCTCCAYGAATGAGGATCAAAGTCAGTGCTCCCCTGGGGGTCAGGRCACCCCAGAGCAGACAGGGACATAAATATTCCCAGTGCCCTGGGTTTCCACAAGCTGGTGGGTAAGAACACACCCGTCCARCACCGCCCTTCCAGTGGGTCACAGCAATGTTTTGGACACAGTTTTTCTCAAGGCAACTCAGCCATGAGGAGAAGAACATGGAGAAACCTTCTGAGTCATGGTCACACTGAGTCACCAGTGAGTGTCTCTAGGCTGGGCCACCCCATCCAGTTTGGCTGACTCAGGAAGGGACCATGAGCAGCCTCGTCTCCCAGGTGTTCCAGGCAGCACAAACCTCCTCCATGTCACACATTCACAATAAACTGCCCCCAAAAGGCTGTGGGTGAACACAGGAGGGAGCACGAACAGGATGGGGTAATCAGAGACTTATGTGAGGGCACAGAGGTTGCTCCAGACCTGGAAACAGCACGGGACAGATGCCCTTGGGAATGACCCCACCCAACCCCACCATGAGGAAAACACAGGCCAGATGTTCAGACAACTTCAGGCATTAATTTGGTTAATTTGCTATAATTCAGGTGGCTGGTGTTCAGGCCACACCAATCACAAAACAAAGTGCTGTCAGCTCAGATCCTGAAACTCTTCAGTCAACTAACCACGTCCTTACAGTGTGCCAGGGCCATTTCCTTCATTTCCATCTCCTTTGGTTTTCTTCTCAGTGGCCACAAAGATCTGAAAGCTTTATGACTCACTGAGCTGAGATTTTCTGTGCTACCCCAGAACTCCTGGTTCCTCAGTGAATGCCAGAATGTTATGATATGCCACAAGGACAGAAGATACCAAGTGCAAATGGTCTCCTGAGAGGGCAGGAGGGTTAAGTAGGCACCAGCACAGCTTTTCTCCCAATTAAGGAAGAAAGAAGAGAATCAAAGGCAAACAGCAAATTACAACATGTATCTGACGAGGGGCTCTGGAGCCTCTAATTTTTGCATTAAATAGAAAGTTGGAAATCATAGAWTCACAGAATGGTTTGGGTTGGAATGGACCCTAAAGACCATCTGGTTCCAACCCCCTTCCCCTAGTTTAGGTTGCTCAAAGAATATGTCATGAAGGGTGAGGGAACTAATGCAATACTCAGAAGAGCTTCTGCTGGAATATTTAATGACTTTCCAACCCTTAACTAGCTGTTTCTCTCATCCCCTAGTATGCTAAATACATAGAGAGAGTAAATCTATGTGACTTAGCATCTAAATTAACCAACACACAAGTCAGGATCAGGCATTCAGTATTTCTGCCCCAATTTATGGCCCTTTGCTCAGATCAGCTCCTTTTTTTTCCAGCATGGCACTGACATCTGTTGTGTTGCATGAGTGAAAAGTACATATATGATTAAGAGAGGCGGGGAAAAGAGAGGGGGGGGAAAAAATCAATGTGGACATGACTTGAATTTTACAGCATTTGGCTGCCACGACTTGCAAATAAACAGCTGTCCCAGCAGGTCCATGCAAGCTTAACAGCACAGCAGTAAAACACAAGGTTTTTCTTCCCCTTTAAAAGGATTTTGCTTATATTWAAAAAAAAAAGTATATTTTTATAAGAAAATAAATTGCAGGTTGAAGAATCATAGTTAGGTCACACTCAATTCCAGCAGAACAAGCACATCCTGCTTCACATGGCCTCACCAGTCACTCCACAGCAGTGGCAGCTTTCTGAAGCCAAGTTAAGATATTTAATTACCAGCATCAAGTCAGAAACCAAAGCGTCCAACAAAATCCTCATTTGTGAGCGAAGGCTGCAGAAATGTCGCTGAGCAGGCTTTGGCAATCTCCAAAGCTGACAGCTGGATGCCCTGGCTTATCGACTGCTAGAGCACAGGCGGAAAAAAAGCTCTGAATAGTTGCAGTGCCGAGCAAGCCTTCAAGGCAGCCCCGCCAGCCTCTTAAAAAGGCTCACAGAAATAGGCTGGCTTCATTTATTAATACTTCAGAGATAAAAGTGGCCGTGTAGGAGCAGCTCAGTGGGTGTCTGTGCAGGAGGAGGATGGGCAGACCACCAGCTCTGGGCGGTGCATCACCCAGGATCCCCACACAGCCCATTCAGGTTATAAATGCACCAACGTGCAACCTGGGCTGCTCCAAGCGCATCGTCAGCTTTTAGGGATGGACCCAGCAGAGAYCCCCAGCACCCCAGGGATCTCCAGTTTCCAGGGATGGAAACTTCAAAGCAGGAAGATGGAGCGAGAGGAGCCACGCTGCTGGCTGGCTGACRGACAGAATTTTTGGGAAGCCCAGCTGCCCAACAGCTCCATGTCCCCACTGCCTTGGGCTCCTCAGCTGTGACATGACAGCGCGGGAAAAAGTGGAAGAAGGAACCAAAACAAAGCAGAGAAGCAAAGGGAGATAAACACGATCCAGTCAGACCAGCTGTCCCCAGGTCTCGCCTGTCCTCACCGGAGGAGCCGGCCCGCCGTGGCTGTCCTTTCCTGCTCCCTCCTGCACCCCTGCCACAAACAAAGGGTCAGATAAGGAGCCAGCTCAGGTCAAGACCGGTTTGACTCCGTTTCAAGCCCAGGGGAGCGGATTCAGCGCTGATTTTACACCTCACCCATCCTGTTTGCCTCCCCGGGGCAGAGGCCAGCACACGGAGCAGGGTGCACGCCTGGTTGGCTGGACCCAAAAATCCCAGAGCCGTGTCAGGGCACCAGGGGCAGAGCCACACACCAGCTGAGCGMTGGCCAGAGCCAGGAAGTGTCACTGCTTCCTCCTGTCCCGGTGTCACACAGCACTGGGCGTTCAGAGATCGTGGACTTTGGCTTTTGCTTCCTGCTCCTGTCAGAGCAGAGGCAGGTCCCGGCATATGGCCATGGGGAGAGCAGGGTGAGTCACTCATTAATCGAGGAACAGCAAGGTGGATGTCTGACCCGCAGGGTTTGGGGGGAAATGCACGCCAAAACAAACTCCAGCGCTCGTGGAAAAAGGTCTAGATGCTGCAGGACACCTCTGCTCCTAATGGGACTCTAAGAGGGGCAGGCAGAGAACACCAGTAGCTTTGGAATACATTGKTTTTGGCAAGGGAGGATAAGAGGTTGCATGACAGTTGACCACTGAGGCATTAATACAGACCAGCACTTGATTTTGTACACAGTATCAGAATCAACCTCCAGAGAGGGGAAAAAAAGGGAACCGCTGGCTTCTCCCTCTCCGTGCTGCCGGGAGAAGCTGCCTGGCTGTACAATGCCAGGTATCTGCAGTGCTCAGGCCTGGTCAGAACCACCAGGGCAGCCTGTGCCAGGGGCTGCCCTCTCCCCAGCACCTGGAAAAGGGGACYTGGCTGCACCCCGTGACCTTCCACCTGCCTCAGATTTCCACAGGGAGCTCCCCATCCCCAGTTTGGCAGCACAGCCCTGTCGGCTCACATGGCTTTTGTCAGGAGGCACATTATCGTCACATTATCATCTGTCTTTGCCTTAAATTAACCTTGATCACTTAAAGAKGCAGACTGTTTCACACGAGCACCAATGCAGGAGGCAGCGTGGTGTGAAAGCCACAAGCACTGAAGACCCCAAGGACCAAACCCCACTGTTCACACTGAAGCAAAAGACCAGGATACAGCCACAGCTCACCAATGGCAGAGGGTGCCAACCCTCAAAGCTCCACACTGCAAGGGCATTGTCCCTCCTCCAGGTAGACCCTGACCGGAATCCTCCCTCCCAGAATTTCTGGGCGGGTGCAGCCAGTGACAGACCCGAGCTCCCCACCTGGTGCCTGAGCCACACACCTGCTTGCAGCCAAGCCACAGCCCAACACCGGCACATGCCAAACTCCCACTCCCACCCCAGCTCCCACATCAAAGCATCGGCTGGACAAGAGCACGCCTGCAGCAAAACGTGTGACACCAGCACCAGAGGCTCGGCACATACAGACCACGGGGCAGCCCCAAACCGCTGTGTCYATGGGGAGGCACTSAGGASCCTGAGCCCCCMAARSCCSSSGGRRSCCCMMYSGGGGGGGTCACATCGGTGGTGTGGGAGCCGCCGCAGGGGTGGGAGCCGCCGTGCCAGCCGGCGCCGGGGCTGCAGCAGCCTCCGGAGGCGTTGCCATGGAGAAGGCAGCGCAGCAGCAGCATCCCGCATCCCACGCCCCCGCGTGGGCGCCCCYTGCCCGGCACCGCCCGGGACACGGGACACGCCGGGGCCGGGGGACACGGGACACGCCGCGCTCCGGGGCGCCGGCAGCGGGGCGGGCGCCGCGGGGCCCGGGGCTCCCCTCAGGGCAACAGCTCCACGCAGCGCCCGGGGCGGGGTGGGACGCGGGTTCGCCTCCCTCCCCACGGCGGGGAAAAGGCAGAAAAGCGCCGGCCCCCGCCGCACTGCCGGCTCTCCCGAACCCCTCCSCAGCACGGCCGCGGGCTACGGGAGAAGGGCAACGCACTCCGCCGAACCGAGAGGGGAGGAGCGCCGAGGGGCTCGCAGGACTCACCGCAGCGCGGCCGCCGTTCCTGCCGGGGCGGAGGGCTCGCTGCCCGCGCTCCGCCCGCCGTTCCTGCCGGGGCGGAGGGCTCGCTGCCGCCGTTCCTGCCGGGGCGGAGGGCTCGCTGC
>JACDOX010000209.1:3223-27887 GCA_014549065.1 Cardinalis cardinalis | reverse complement strand
TCTCCGCTGCGGGCCCCGCACTGCCCGTGCTGCAGAGGAGGGTCCCGCTCTCGCCGAGCGGCGAGGATAAAGTTTCAGCCGGCTGGCGACATGGGCGACGCGGACACGCGGGTTCWGTGTCGCAGCTGCCTGGCAGAGGCCTCCCAAGATGCGGCAGTCTCCGCTTGGATTTAAGAAATCAATTTTCCAGCGGTTCCCATTTCACGTGAATCAGAGCAGCAATTGGATACACGGTTGGATTCCCACATGCATGGGAATAACCTCGCTGCATGAGATGGCAGAAGGAGCGGTTTGTGTTCTTGGTGCAAATCAAAACTCAGATCAAATTAATAGCGTGGAACATTGTACCTTAAGCAAACTTTTTTTTTCTTCTTTTTTTTTTTTGAGAAGAGGTCAAGCTATTTACACGTTGAATATTTTTTTTTTTCTTTCTTGGCAACAATTATATGGGAAGGTCTGAAAGGCAGGAAGGGATTTACTGTGATTGTGTTTCATATGGAGTCTGCACAAAAATTGATGCAGGGACAAAGGAAAAATCAGTGTTGGGAAAGTAAAGAAAGAGCATCCATAGAGTTGATACCAAAATGTGGAGTAAAATTTACAGAATCACAAAAGAGCTTGGGTTGGAAAGGACCTTTAAGGTCGTCTTGTTCCAACCCTCCTGTCATGGGCAGGGACAGCTTCCACTAGAACAGGTTCTCATTGGCTTTTTCCATCTGTGCCTTAGCTTTCCTGACCCCATCCTTAAAAAATCCCCATCAAAATCATATCCCTGTAGTCTTCCTAGGTCACCTGTCCTTGAGCATTTGCTTCTCACTCCTCAGTTAGAGGATCATTTGCTTCTCACTCCTCAGTTAGAGGAGCAGGTCTCTGCTCAGCCATGCTGGTCTCCAGCCTGCCTTGCTTTAATTCTTGCCCATTGGGTGTTGAAGCAAATGGGAGGCAACAATCACAGAGGCAGCTTTGGGATAAAAGGCATCAAGGGCAGGTTTTCCGGAGYAGCAAACCCAATGATGGTGTTGTGAAACTGGTGGGAAAAGAGGATAAACATCTGTACCCAGGCACAGGTTTTGGCAAGAGAAATTATAGCTCACAAAATCTACCACAGTCCTTGATGGAGCCAAGTATGTGGTGGAAAACCAGAGATCTAATGGATATAAGAGATATTGATTTCCTAAAGGCTTTGACAAAATTCTTCATCAAAAGATATTGAGGGGAGTAAGGAGCCATGAAAAAACCTCAGTGGTTTTTTAGGCAGAAACCACAAAGGCCAGTCTGGGGTGGTCAGTGTGCACTGGAGCTGTGAGATGGGGAGTTTCACAGAGATCTGAGCAGGGGTCTGTGCTCAGCATCTTCATCAGGGATGTAGGAGTGGGGGTGGTTGGGGACACGGTGATGGCTTCTGGTGACACTGAGCTGCTTGGAATGGCCCGTGGCACCAAACCACAGTGAGACCTCAGGATGCTCAGTGACAAAATGACAGATGAAATTCTCTGGAGACAAGTGTAAGTGATGAACCTCACAGGGAGCACTCCTAACATCCTGCAAATGGCAATGGGCTCTGAACTGACTGCAGCCCCTCAGGAAAAGGATCCYGGGTTATAACAAGGAATTTGATGAAAGCATCAACTCGTTGCTGAGCAGCAGTCAAGAAAGCAAATAGATGGATAGGAGTTAATGAGGAAAGAGGAAAAAGTGCTGTACAAATTCCTGGTTTGCTTCCTCTTGAATGCTGTGAGCAGCTGTGGCCTCTGTTCTCACCAAAGAACTAGTGATCAAAGATAGGGAGCATTTTGCACTGAGGTAAAGGGTTAGGCCAGGACTATTCAATCCAGTATTTCTATACAAGCCTCAGGCTCAGGAAGTCCTGGAGGTGCATGCAGCCTGCTGCGGGCTTGGAGAGTTTATGGGAAAATATCCCTGAACACTTCTCATACCCTGGCTTATCACACACCATTGGCTGTGAGAGGATGCTGGGCAGAATGGTCCCTGCCTCCATCCCAGCACAGCTTTTCTTTTGCTCTTCCATTCATCTTTTTTTTCCTCCATAAAATGCCTTGCCAGGATCCCCCTTCCCATTCTTCTCCTCCTCCAGGACTTTTGTTAACCATATAGTGATGGTTTGATCTGCAAGCTCCCAGCCTGGGTAAGTATCAGCTTAATGGTTGGCATCTGGAATTGCATCTTCCTCATCAAAACTGCTCAGCCATTTTCTGGTGACTGCCTCCTCAGAGCTTGTTTGGACGCTGCTTATCAAGCCCCATTGTGTTGCTTTCCTGCTTGTTTTTCCAACAGCCGCCTATTAAATTAAGCTCCTGTATTCAGACAGGAAAACCCAATAAGCAGCTGCCCAGAGCCTTTCTGGATAAGTAGGACACATGCGATAGTCATAGTGGAAGACTGATGAGCATCCGGCCCCGAGAAGGGGAGAGCATGGGTACCAAGCCTGCTTGGAAAATAATCCCTGTAAATGCCTTGTAACAGGAGGGGGTTGGCAGGGTTTGCTCATTGGGTGAAAAACTAAACCAGGACTTTCTCAGAGCTGAGGGAAAGAAAATGGGTTTCTTGTTCTAAATCTGTAAGAATATACTTGGTGGTGTTCATCTTTAGATGCTCACCAGACCCTAATAAATGTTCTCTGAGACCAATCCATGTCAGATCAATACTGTCTTATCCCTGGGGAAGAGTTTTTATGTGTTCCAGTGAAACCTAAAAGGACACTCGTGATTCAGCTGACAGTAATGGAATATGGAACCCATCCCCTCACAAAAATTAAGTAAAATTGATTTTGGAGGGAAAAAAGCCCTCTCGAGGTTATWGTCTTTCACGTTGCACAGATGATATGCTCAGCAGAAAAACAGGCCACAGCTTTTATTTAATTGTTTTTCTGATCTAAACCTAAGACTTGCACCAGAAGAACAAAATCACCATCTGAGCCCCTACCACCATCCCAGMCCACTGGAGCTTCTGGGAATATCTCCATCACAGCAATCAGGGCTGGTTTTGGCTCAGAGGTAGGAGACAGCATTATGCTTTTTGTTCTTYGATATGAGGTTTTTAGAGTACGTAGAGGACATTTAGAGGTTCTGTATCTGGGCTGGGATGCTCTGTGTGAAAACAAACCACACCCTAAACCAATGTTATCTCCAACAGCATGGAGCCCAATCTCACCCCAGGGCTCACATCAGCAGCTGGCAGGGGGAGGCAAAGCTTCAGAGTAACATTTCATAGCCCCAGAAGGGAAAATAAAACGTTCCCAAGGCAGGACTCAGCGGGCTGGGAGCATTAGCAAAGACTCAGTGGATTTAGGCCCTGATTCTGCAAAGTCCTTAAGCTTGTAAGGAATTTGTAATTTGCTTGTAAGCAAATTCCCATCCGCTTCAGTGGCATTTAATCACATGTACATAAGTGCTTTATGGCGTACCAGGGAGTTGTACCTTGCTGGAGGTGGGGGTATCAGGAGCCCAAGCAACCAAATTCTTTTCCAGTGCGTTCAGAGAAGGGTAAAATCATGGAATCATATTACAGAATCATAGAATGGTTTGGGTTGGGAAGGGATCTTAAAGATAATCTAGTTGCACCCCCTGTCATGGGCAAGGACACTTCYCCACTAGACCAGGTTGCTCAGKGCCCCATCCAGCTTGTCTGTCTAAGAAATAAAAAATGTAAGAAATAATGGGGGAGCAGATTGTGAGACTTATTGTAAACAGTTATAACAAGGTCTTGATCCAGCCCTGCCCTGTCTAAAGCCACTTTGCTGGGAGAGCACAGCCTCTCCTGGCTGCTTCACCTGAAAGAGCACCATGCCCTGTGGGAAACAGATGACTCAGATGAATGGCAGAGATATAAAGCACTTGTAAGTGTGCTGGGGTGTAGGAAGCTTTAAATCATCTCAGTGGCTCGGTCAGGGCCCTCCACCCCACCCCTCTCTGTGCTCTGTCATTGCCTTCCTCCCCTCTCCACTGGTCCCTGCAGCTGCCAGGAGCCCCTCGTGCTTCCCTGGCCATCCATCCTCCTGCCTGTCTCCTGTGAGGTGCTGCACGTGTGGCCATGCCCTGGTTTGGATCATCTTGCTGCCACCTGGTGTGTCTTCGGCAGACTCCTGACACTCAGCTCCTGATTGCTCACAAAGCCAAGGGTCAATCTTCCTCCCTGGGTTGTCCTGCCAGTGCCAGGCTTCGCCCACAGCCTCGTGCCAGCCTCAGATGCTGGGTTTGGGGGAATAWGTGTTGTTCAGGGTGGCTGGAGGGCTCTGTCTCTTCCCCCTAGACTYCCCAACACAGCTAGAAAACAAGCCATTCCTCATTCAGGATCTGTGGCTTTGCCCAGGTCTTTTTCCTCCTCTCTATTCCTAGAGATGACTTGCACTGAATTGTTGTAAAAGGTACCAAACAAACAACAATAACAAAAAAACCCAGAGCAAATTCTCAATGGATGAAAGTTCAGTGCCCTGTTTTCTTCCTCCCATCCTTGGTTATTTATCTGCTGAGAGCAGGAAAGGAGGTGAGATGAGGGGTAGCATCCAGGGAAGAGGTGAGGCAGGAGGAAGAGGAGTGAAGGGSTGGGAGAGGGGTGTAAATCAGTGCCTCTCTCTCAAGGCCAGAGACTGCTGCAGATTTCCACCAGCTGTTGCTGGGGCTGTCAGAGAARGGTTTAACAGGGATGTGTGCACACACAGCCTACAGGGAGAGCTGCTTTTATTTGTTCACATCTAGCAGGGGTTGAATTTATTGCCTTTGCAGAGGGGCCAGCAAAAAGCCAGAGCATCACTTAAATCCCATTTAAAACCTCAGATTAAGGCTTTGCAGGAAAGGAAAACAGGGAGGTGGAAATAGCCTGGCCAGATCTGGCTCCATTGCTTGGGGGAATGGGCTACAAATCCACATGGCTACAACAGCCAGGGGGACAAGTGAGGCTGTTGTTTGATCAGTGGAGCATCCTTTGCTCCAGATCTGTAGCAACATCAGAGTGAGGAAGTGCCAAGTCACCTTACACTCATGGTGAGCCTCCAGCCTCTTACTGGAGCATAAAACAGTTGACCCCCAGGTCACCAGGTGGGTCCCAATTCTGCCATCCATTAAGGAAAGAAGCCTATCCAAAAGAATTAGGAGCCCTCATCAAGGGCCTACCTGCATTTGGAATATCTTAATACTCATGATTTTTGACATGATTCAATATTCTGTATGATGCCTAAGCCAATTCTTGGCAGAATTTGTCCAAAGTGACTCAGCCAAGGTCACTCTGAGAGTCTGTGGAATGGCTCACARATACCCCAAGCCCTGGCTGAGCACAATAAATCACAAATCTTGCTCACTATTTTGGTCCCCCTGATTTGTCCTGCATCATTAAATTTTTACAGTGCCTGACTCCAGATGACTTAAAGTTTGTGCCTCCTGTCTCCAGTAACTGCAGAGCTAAGAGGTTTTGTTCCTYCCAGCACAAGGGCTGGAATGTGAAGACTCAGCGAGCAGCACAGGCAGGAATATTTCTCCCATCCCTGACAGCTCTGTGACTGGACATACATGCTCCTGGTATCTTTCAGAGCATCAGTGTGGCTTTTACACGTCCTGCTGCAGCATTTTTTTGTAATCAGCAGAATTCAGGACAGATCTGTTACAGGACCTGAACGGCGATGTTGCAGCCAGCAGAGCAGCAGGGTCCTGTTGCATCCCTGCCAAGAGGTCACATCCTGCATGGATGGAGCAGCACAGGACCRCTCCAGCCTCCCTGCTCCATCCCTGGGCACTCCTGGGGTGACATCAGCACCGTGAGATCATCTCTCTTCACTGGCTAGATTTTCTTCCAGGTTTTCCCTGGAGGGCTTCTGGTTACTCTCTGGTTGCAGTTTCTCTGCAGGACTTCCACAGGCTCGTGTTCCCTTTTCCACGGTGCCCAGATGTTGCTCCAGCCCAGGGTCTCCATGCAGCTGTGGCTCCATCAGCTGTCAGAGCCACTGTGCTGGGAATGTTTGTGATGGGGAGGTATTGCAGCCACCTCTGGCTGATTCAGGCTGTACCCACAGCAGTAGCCCTACTGGGAAAGTTTTCCTGGCTTGGCATGGGGTTGGACTCTGCAGGAAAGATCTTCTCTTTCCTCTGCTCAGCCTTTTCTCTGCCCAAGCACACAAACCTCTCCTCCTCCATCTGCCTTGAAGGAATTTTAGGTCCGCGCACAAGATTCTGGCTGATATCCTGGCASGAAGTCCTCAGTATGTAAAAGCTGCCCCTGGCTGGTGATGCTCAGAGGTCTGAGACTCAGGTTGCAGCCTTGGGAGAGCAGCACCTCCCTGGCACAGGAGGAGCCCCSCTGGGAGTGCAGGGATGAGCACCTGGGGGCATTAGGAGGTGTGGCAGCAACAGCAGTCTCCCTGTATCATTGTGGTGGATGGAACCCTGAAAATGCCCTCACTGCCTCAGATTACTGGTGACAAAAGGGTGTTGCTAAACTGGCAGAGAGGGAAACCACAGTCACAACAGCAAGAGGGACCTCCCCAGTTGCAACCTCCTTAGTCACAGCTGGATTACCAACCCCATCCTTAAATTTTCCAYGGGGGCGGTGTGAGTAAGAGCTGTCTCCTAGGGATGTCTGTTGCCTCCAGAAACCCTTAAGGAGAGAAATGCTGATGGGACTATCATGCTTGGCTTTTCATCCCCTGATGTGGTTGTGCAATGAGTGCGATGGTGACTCAGTACAGGACAGAGCCAGCCCAGGGGGCCAGGATGTTGAGGACTGCCCCAATGTTGAGGACTGCCSCAAGCATCCCCCAAGGCAGTGTCACTGGGAGGGGATGGGCATGCACGGTTCAGCCTTTTCCACAGTATCTGCAACACCTCAGTCCCTCCAGAGATTATATTTAGGACACAGACTTGCCTTGGTGAAGATCCCCCAGCCCCTGCAGCAAACCTGCTCTGTCCATGGCGCTCTCTGTTTTGACCAGTGGGAAGCTGGGAGTGAGATTTGATCTTGGGAGTGTCTCAATATCTCCCAGATGCTGGTTTATGTATGAGGGACAGTGCACATGATGAGCATAGAGCTCAAACACACACCAAGTCTCACAGGTCTCCTGCAGCTCCCAGCCATGGGTATTCCWGAAGCCTCAAGACCCTGACTCAGCCTCCCCATGGCCAGCTGGGCTGTTGGGGTGCAGGAGAAGGAAATGGCAGCTCCCAGCTCCCTCCAGGGCCAGGGTCTGCACCCAGACCCCAGCATGATCCCCCTCTCTGTGGACACCTGGGAAAGGAAGGAATGGGGAAGAAGGACTTTCCCACTTGGGCAAAGGGGATGGGAATGAAACCTTGCTCCCTGAGCCCTGGCTGCCGAGGCGGTGGGAATCTGAGCTCAGCCCCTAGGCAACTTAATGGGCGTTTAAAAAACCCCTTTGTATTGGATCCATTCTTCTTCCCAAAGCTTGCTGGCCCCGCTCCAAGGGGAAACCTTTGATTCTACAAATACACCACAATTATCATCCCGAGGAGTCTCAGCTATCAGGCTCCCCGCCTCCAAAAGATCAGCAGGATGCCAGAGAGGTGCTTAAATCATTTCATCCTAAGAAAGCCTTGGGCTGTAACTGCTTCCCCGTTGCTCGGAAAACGCCACCCCTCTCCCAAAAGCTTGGCTCCATTTTTCTCCCAGTGATGCCGTCACCAGTGGAGGCAGGGAGGGCAGTGCTGCAGAAACCAGGCCACTGGGCTTCCCAGTGATTTCATCAGTCCTGGGACCCAGCTCGTGGAGATTTATGAGCTCACAAGAATCTCGCCTTGGAGTTATCTCCCCCTCCCCGCTCTTTATGGCTCTGCAGAGAGGGACTCGGCGATAGAGCCCCGCTGGGTGCGTAACAAGCTCGCTCTGTTTGACAGTTGCAAATATTTTTCTCCAACATTGCACAGGTCCGTGCGCTGCTCGGGCTGCTCTCGCCAGCATTTCCACCACCCAGCACCGGGAAGCTCGACTTGGCGTGGGGGAAACACAAAGCAAAAGCTTGCCAAGCACTGCATCCACTCCCTGACTCCTATCCCTTGCTCATGAGTCCCCTGAGCTCTCCTCCAGGTAGGTTTTTATTATTTTTAAGTTGTTGTGAGGTTTTTTGTTTTGGGATATTTTTGGGTTTTTGTTTTGGGATTATTTTTTTTTTTCCAGAAGTATTTTTATTTTCTTCAGGTAATACAAATCCTGCCCTTCYGCAATGCTTTCCAGTGTAATGCTGGGGTTTTTGAAGGGGCTGTGTGCTCCACTTCCAGCAGGAGTCCAGCACTTGTCTCCTTGCAGAAATCCCCTTTTAAAGCACGTCATCAGTACTCTTCTGCAGCTGTTTTTCTTAGTAGTCTAAATAAAGCTTTCAAGTTACGACTCCTTGATGTGAAGCCAGATTCAGAGGCTGTCAGTTCCTTTGTGTATCCTCAACTTGTCCGGGGGTGTTTTATTTTGGGACAGCTGCTTGCTGCAAAGCTGTCCATTTAGCAGCCYGTTCCTGCCACATTCTGCTCCTTGCAAATGACAATGTAAGCTCCAAAACACCACTGAGTCCAGCCCCTGCAAACCCTTTGCACTGTGTCTGCCTTTCTGCAAGGATAAAGGATTTTACAAGCAGGAATTTGCTCAGGCCACGGGCTCACCATCACAGGAACCTCAGGGAAAGGTGTTTCACTGTGGCTGAACAGCCAAGGCCAGTGTCTTGCCCCAGCTGCAGTTGCAGCCCATACAGCTGTGGGGTAGAGATGGAGTCCTTTCCTGATGGGAATCAGTTGTATGGGGAAGGCTGATCCCCTTTGGTGACCCACAGCCACCCTGTGGGTCCAGCAGAGGCTGTGTGACATGGCATTGTCTTTGGGGGTGGCATCCCCATCCTGCTCCAGGGCCATGTGCCACTTGCCTGGTCACACTGCTGTGGCCAAGCCAGCCACTTCCCTGGGCCACTCCAGGATGAAGGTGATGGGAGGCTGAGCCAGCTCTGCCACCAGGAGGAATGTGGGCCCATAGCCAGCTTAGGGACCCACACAGATCACTCCAGGAATCTCTCGGCAAGCAACAGGGTGAKACCAAAAATCTGCTCCTATCCTTTATCAAAACCACTGCCACTGACTTTGGATGCTCCAGGCATGATTCAGCACTCATTATCTTCATTGAGCTGGAGATTAGGCTGCAATATTCCCAGATAATTGCTTTATTAGCTCTGTATTATTCTTTCAACATTATTTATTTACACTGAGTCAAGAACACTCAAAGCTTTCACTGAAACAGTAACACCAGTTTGTCAGAAGACGTTTTACACTGTGCTTTTCACAGGAGCAAAGATCCTGTGTAGAAAGACCTGCCCCAAGGCATAAATACCTTTACCAGTGAGGTCTTTTTGGCTCAAGGAAGCTGTAGGTGTTATGGGTGCCCCACAAGATGCTAACAGTGTGGAAAGGTAATTTTCTAGAATTTCAGCCCAGGCAATGGACTGTTGTGTCCCGTTACCTGCTGTGCTGGCTCTGCCAGGGCTGCTCCTGGCCCAGGGACAGCTGACACTGATGGCAMGACTCACCAGGGTGTTTTTCTTGAGGTCCCATGACCTGTCTGCCTCCAGCCATCCATCCTGTCCCTGCACAGGCTGGCACCAACCCTCTTTTGGCTGGAACAAGASAACCAGTCCTGGGTACAAGGAGTTGGCCCCAGGAAGGGCTGCCTGGGAGGTCCTGCACTATGTGCTGGAGATGTAACCAAGTCCAGATTTTCCTCTGACTTGGTGTCGTGGCAGAGGATGACTGTGGGAGATGACAGCAGCTGAGAATCCATTCACCTTTGCCCTATCCTTAATGACCTTGTCATGGAAAACAGGAGCTGACAGCCTGACCCTCCAGACAACCAGCTCCTCCCTGGATGCAAAGGACCTTTCTGGCACAGGGTACTCCACTTTCTCCACTTGTTTCCAAGTGACTCTCTTTGCAATCAGAGTTGCTGACCATCCTTTTAGCACACTGCCCAGTCTGGATTAAAGGGACCCACATGATGTTGGGTTTTTTTTTGGYCCACATTATCACTGTGAGCTCTGTACCAATTGCTTCCAGAGCTGAGCACAGCCCCACATGACACCTGACACATTCCCTGGGGAGGATGCTCCAGGAATGTCATATCCCCCACCTGAGTCCAGCAGAGGTGAACATGCACATTGTTGATAGCCCCAAAGGGCCCTGCTCTCCCCAGTTCACTCCTGGAAGAAGGATTCCCACTTGGGGAGCGACTGCTTGTGATGTACCCAGCACACAGATGCTGTGGCTCCCCAACAAACCTGGCAGATGCTGAGRGCCAGCTTTGATGTGTATTTCTTTGCTATTTGAAGCAGTCTCTCCTGGAAGGGCTCGAACTGGAGGCTGTGTATAAAAGCTGCCATTGTTTTTATTGGGCTACCATCCATGTGTTTATAACACAGATGCCCTGAGTGATTCTGCTGGTGGGAAGCAGAGGTGAAGAGGCTCCTTTGGACGTGCTCAGAAATCATCTCCACATCCAGGACTCCTTTTAGAGATATTTAACATCATCCATCTTTCAAGCCTCTCGGAGCACTGCCACATCTCTGGGGTTGGGTACAAACACTCGAGTTCAGAGGCAGTGAGACAGAGCAGGGCAGTTATGAGATGTCCTGCGTCAGACGTGGTGCAATCTGTGGCTGCTTGGAAACGCCCTGGCAGAGAAACAGGGGAGCTGGGAGACTCACCTCTCCCTTCCCAGCCCAGCCCAGGGGCAGCCTGCCAGCCCCAGAGCACAGGCACGACGCCCTAATGGAGCTACAACACAAATTGCTCGTTTGCTTGCTGTTTGTGCTCCACATCAACCAGAGCTGTCTGGAAGAAGCTCTGGATAATATTTGCTTGTGGGCTCCTCTTCAAAATCCCAGCTCCAGCTTTCTGCAGCTGCTAGGAATGTAGCAATGCCCTGGCACTGCCTCTAACTGAAGCTCTTGCCAGCCAAGAAGGGATGAATTTGTCCCTTCTTTTGAACCACAGAAGGAGGGTCTCCATCCCTCTCCCCACCTACATCCCACCTTGGGCTCTCCTACTGAACAGCCACTGCCACCACCAGCCCAGCTCCATCTGCTCCACGTCTCTCCCATACCCATCCCTTTCCTTTGGGATGTACCTTCCCTGGGTGCAGATGTCCAGCACCAAGTCCTGGTGCCCTCTATGCTTCCAGCAGCTTCTGGAACTTGGACTGGAAGCAGATGTCTTGCCCAAGCCCAAGGAGTGGATGGGTGTCAGAGGAGGGATGTGGACATCCTGCCTGTGCTGTGCCTCCCTGCCAGCCCTGCTGTGTGTGAGGAAAGYGCACAAACCAGACATTCAACTCACCCAGCCTTTGCACAAGGCCAGGGAATTATCAGATGCTCTTGTGGCTCTGCAGAGAAGCCAGGATTCTAAGGGAAGGGTTACTGATTGCATTTTGGCCCTGGGGAGCTGTGTTGGACAAACTGCTGTATAATCACTGCACAGTCCAGCCTGTAGAACAGCACTGTAATATTTTTCTCTTATCATCGTGCAGCTTTGGAAGCTCTTCTTTGATCTCCTTTATCCATGTGAATGTGTTCAAGAATGCAGCAGCCTCTGCCTGCAGAATAGTTCCTATTGTTCCCTTTGTTCATGGATCTGGGCTGTTCCTCAGCCTCCTCTCTCCCTTCCTGCAAAGAGACACACTCTGCATGGTCAAAAAGTATCTTTACAACTTGATCTTAGATATTAAGGCAGCTCTAAGAAAGGCAGAGGGCATATTTTCCTCAATATTACACCTTTTTGTGATCAGAGGTGRAAGGTACCCTGAGCTCACACAGAAAATTAGCTGCTTTTAACTTCATCCAGGATCTACTCACCCATGCCCAACCTGCAAGCTGCTCCAAATTAATGCTGAAAATGGATGGCATTGGATTGGGCATTTTTGGCTTATCTATCTGTTCTTCTTGAAGTGCTGACCCTCTTAGTTTGAATAAACCCACAGTAACACAGTAAATCAGCCTGGAAGAGAAACAAAGAGTCTGAAGGCCATGAGAAATACAGATCTGCATTTCAATTTTTTATCCTGCTTTTTTTCTGATACAAAAGCTTACCCATGCCTTCATGCTGAAAACAGGCTGGAATTGRCTTAGATATTGAAAGTGTTTAACTTGGAGACTTCTTTTTGTGAGTGTGGAACTGAATTCAGTGCTTTTCAAAAGCAGGCCTCCAGCTTTGCAAAAATGTCTCTTTGATTTCTAGATCAGCCCTTTCTACTTCTCCTTTCAGACAGGTCTGCAGCAGGTTATCCTAACATGATCTGCACAATCTTTAAACCCCATCGAGTGCACAGCTTCAAAATAAACCTCAAACAAACCTCAGCTCCATCTGAAAACCCATCTCCTCTCCATCCTCCTTGTGGAGAACCTGTAGGAAAATGTCAAATTAAACAAATGAGAACTTTGGCACAGCTGAGTTAGATCAGGCCAAGTTAGTCATCAAAGTTACAGCTGGAGGTTGTTAATCTGTTGGTGATTTCCAAGCAAATTATTTTCTGTATTCTGTTTACAAAATAAGAGAATTGAGATTTTTGGTTGAGCCTGGAGGTTGATGCATCACCAGCCATGGTAAAGCAAAGATGACACGGAGCTTGCTCGCACACTGAGGGAGGTGTGCTCCTTAATTAACCCTGAGTCATCACTCCCATTAGGAGCAGGAGGGAAGGATGGCACCAGAGCCACTGGCTGCCAYGGGACAGGGGCCAGAACGTGCTGAGAGCCTGATCCTGCACTGCCTGTGGCMCACATGAGTGGTGAGACAAACTGGAAATCACTGGCTCAAGGCTGGATGTCTGCTTTGGCTYTCCTACCTGCCTCACTGGGAATTCCTTTRGAAATCCTCGCTGGGAATTCCACCTTAGACTGAACTTATGTGAGCAGGAGGCCAAATAGTTATTTAAWTTTTTTTTTAGGTCTTGTTATATTTTTGGGTACTGAATGAAGCCAAGGAAATCACTTGCTGCTGCTCAAGTCTCATGGATATGCAGTGCTGTTAATCASAGATTTCATAAATTGTAAATTAGGATTCCCAAAATAATGAGATTCGTATTTGTTTATTTTTAAGTAGGAGAAGTTTTCTCTTTTTATTGAGATTTTGTGCTTTCAGGACATGAARTGTTTTTTCCCCCCCAACATGCAGCAGCAGAAACAACCCCAAAATTTAAAACCTCTATCTCAATTTCCTGACTCCAGAAACAAGRATTTAGAAAAACATCCCCTTCTTAAAGACCCAACTGAGACCTTTGGACATGGGCAGTGTAGGTAGGGGCAGAGATTTCAGTTCACAGGGACCAAATTCTTTCTACCCTGATATCTGAGCAATGGACTCTGAACCTGCCATTGCTGAGCACTCATTATTTATCTGCAGACTGAGGAGGAAAAAAACCCCAAAAAGCAGCTGATGTGCAATGTGGCCTCTCCTCTGCCTTGTGGCAAAACCTCTTCCCAGAGTGTGGGAAGCAGTAAAACCCTCCTGCCCAGCACTTCTATTTTCAAGCAATGTCAAGGTGAAAAGACCCGATGTAAACCATGAATGTCTCTTTCCTCTGCTTGGCTCRCAAAGCAGGAGCAAAGAACAAACCTCCTTTCCTGTCCCTCCTACCTCCCTGAATCCCTTCTCATTAAGGAAAGAAAAGGTCAATATTGGTGGTGTTGAAATGAAGCACAAGGACCGAGCTGCCTCCTGTGCCTGGTGCAGGGCGCTGAAAGAGCCAAGMGTGAAACAACATTTTCCAGAGCCTCCATCAGCTCAGGGGGCTGTTCTGGTCTGCCAGTGTGCAAGGAAGGAGCCTGATTGCAGGAAGCAATTTGCAACCAGCCCCTTAGGAGACTAAGGGGGAAAAAAAAGCACCTGTGAGTTGGTCATAGCTTGGCCGCTCCTGACAGAAGTCTGAAAAGTCCCCGGCAATTTGGGAAATTCAAGAGGTGATGGACAAGTCCCACCAGGAGGATGCTGAGGAAAGCTGAGGCTTGCCACAGCAGAGAGCTCTTGGTGAGGCTTCCCATCTTGGCCCAAGCCACTGTCTGCCCTCCTCTTAGCATCTGTTCGCCAACTCATCCATGCAGCAAAGCCGATGCCWCAGCCTGTGTTGTCCTCATCAAGARCACAAATTCTCAAAAGTGGCATGGAGAGATGGTGTTTCCCAGCCCACCAATTTACCCACCCCACCAATTTACCYATCCATCTTATCTCTCTGCAGCTGCCTTCTGCCTTTCCACAGCTTCCTCTCCGTGGCCTGGTAGATGCTGTCCTGGCCCAGCATGGATTTGGTCAGTCATAACCATCTTTCTCCAATTTCAATCCCAACACTTTCATGTTTCCTCCTGTGCTGCCTTTTACCCTTCCCATTCATACCTCATCRCCCTCTTTGAGTTCTGCCTGGTGATGGTTGCAGAGATCAAAGCTGGGACTGGCACYCAAGGCTTTGAGGCTGTACCCTCATGGGGAGTAGACTCCTGTATTCTTGTGTTTTCCTCTCTGTTCATCTCCATCCACTGTTGCCTCTGCTCTTAAATCTTCTGGCACTCTGGGTGCAGGGAGAGCCCCTTTGTATTTATCTATCACTTATGATGCTGTTCTGGGTGCATTATGAGAGATATTGCCTAAGCCTCGGTGAAAATCAGGGGCCAAAGCCCCTTGGCACCAGCATCACAGTGATCTGTGTGCTGCAAACTGAGCAGGGATGGAAGGCCCAAGTGTCCCAGAACTTTGCAACAAATACTGTCCTGTGAAAAAAAAGAATATTTTCCATTTTTATTGCCCTGATTTGGTATCAAACTAAGTGTTTAAAAAGCCTGACTTTTTTCCAGGGGATGGAGCATTTGATTTTTGAGCAACCTACCTCTCACAATCTTAAATCAGTTTTAGAAGGAACCTTTTTTGAACCTCTTTTTTTTTTCTTTTTCTGTGCAAACAGACATAATTTCTACACCACCCAATTRCTCCTTTCTTGTGTACCAACAACACAAGGCATTTACCTTGGCAGACCAGGTAAAACAGTGCCCTGAGGGAAGCTGAATAGGCCTTGGTGATGAGTTACAGTGTCTAACACTTCCCAAGTACAATCACAATGATTTATGACCGCTGACATGACAAAGATTTTGTCTGGGAGTGAAGAGTGATGGCTGATGTCCCTTTAAATGCTTATCATTTCTGGCAGCTTAATTGAATCCTGTTAACAGATGCAACAAAACTGAGAGAAATGAGAAATGAGAACCATTTCTCCTTCTAGGAGTCCTCATCAGAGCAAAGCAAAGATGGTGTTGGCATTGCTTCCCTGTTTTCAGGAATTCTTCTTTGAAGTCAGAGGGTGCAGAAATGATCTTCCTAAAAAGAAAATGCCACCAAAGTAGTATTTTATCTTCATATTTGATTTTAGGACACCTTGGCAGGGGAACAACCTCTCATGATGGGTGGTAAGAAGGGGCCCTTGGAGAGTTGCTGCAGTTTTCCCCTGTGGAGTGAGGCATCCCTCATTCAGCAATGCAGAGAACTTGGGCTTAGGTCCAACTTGGAGCCTTGCCTTCCTCTTGGGGGTTTTGAAGCCTTTCAGACCAGTTGAGAAAACCTCAGATAACTGTGACAGCCAAGGCATCCAGCGAGGTGTTCTGGGAACAGCTCTGCAACGCAAGAGCTGCAGCAGATGCAAGGGAGGAATGCAAGCATTCCTGCAGGCAGCTGGGAGTGCTGCAGGACGTCCYACTCTGCCTGGGGGGCTGCAGTGCTGCAAAGGGGCAGCATTTGCTCAGCACCAAGAGAGCAGCAAACCCAAGGCCACTGGAGGCAGGTGGAGGGAGAAAGCTCCGTACTTCAAAGTTGCTGTGTGCAGGAGAAGGCTAAAATGTGGGACATGGTTTCCAATAMGGTTCATCCATAGCAGCAATGGACACCTGTGGCCTAGAAGGACTTTTAGGAAAGATAAAGTTGTGCGTGCAGCATGTCCTCTTAYAGCAGCTGAGCTGTGCTAGTCTCTCATCTGATTTCATGCACCAGGGTGTTATCTTTTTCTTGGGAAAGCCATGGAACTGGGTAGAATTTAAATTATACCCCAGAGAAGCTAGCTCACTTCTCTGACAGAGGTCATAATGAGGGAGTTGGGATTCCAGTTATAGCTCAGCACAGCAGATGTAGCTGGTTTTGCAGATGATAAAAATACAGCCTTGTCTCAGGAATGCTGCAGAAGTGAGGCATGCGGGTGGCTGGCTTCTTTTTTTCAGAGCTGTTGTTTAACTCTGGCTGTACTGTGCAACAGTTGTTCCCATTGGGAAATCAATATTTACAGAGTAAACAGCAATGAGACATGGGCTGGGTGCCATCCAAGCACACAGCAGGACCTGCTCTGGTAAATGCCCACACTTCAAACTGTAAAAAATGTTGCTTCTCTCTCTTTTGGGGTAGGAGTACTTTTCATTACCAGTGATGAATACTGCTTTATTTTTACATTGCTCTGTACGCTCTCCAAGGCCAGCTTGCAAAAAAGGAGGCAGCCATTGAAACATGGAAAGCTACATTATATACTCTCCTATATCAAACACAGCTCACCTCTTCTAAGCAGAATTTAGTGCTCAGTGCACAGAATTAGCCACCCACCCCAAAGGAAAGCAATTTATCTGAGAAAGCAATCAGAACTAACACTTCAAATACTGAACTTCCAAACCGAGCTCCTGCTTGCTCTCATCTCTATGTTATAGAATTGTTTGGGTTGGAAGGGACCTTCAAGACCATTTTGTTGAAGCCCCCCTGCCATGAGTGGGGACACCTTCCGTGAGACCAGAGGCTCAGAGCCCCATCCAGCCTGGCCCAGGACCCTGCCAGGGATAGAAGGGTTACAGGGGCCTCCTCAGGGATCCTGCAACTCCACGGCCTACAGAGACCTTTCCCTGGAGGACAAACACCAGGGACCTGCCTYCAGGGAGCAGGTATGTCACTGGGGCTCAGCTGGGACTAACACAAACCTGGCAATGTGGACTTGGTGCTTTGCTGTCCCCCAAGGCACTGCCAATGGAGGAATGCACTACAGGCAGAGTGGCACTGCCACTCTCTCACTTTACCTGGATACTACGAGGAATCCATGTCCTCTTGGATTTGCAACAACACATTGAAGCTGTCTCTGTAATACTGCCTGACCCTGTATTCCCTCCTGTTTGCAGAGGCACAGCTGTAAGGAAAATGTTCTGTCTCTAATCTCTATTTACACAGGATGGTGATAAAGAAATTCCTCCACAATCATTTAATCTCTCTTTGGGCTGACACCACCATCTTTGCTCAGCCCAACTCCAAAGCAGCAACACATGCAAACACCAYACAGTGATTTGTGGGCTAGGGAAGGACAGTCATGTGCAAACAATCTCTGTACCAAAGTATCCCTCAAGTCTTGTGCTCAATTTTGAACCTCTCACTGCAAGAAAGGCATTAAGGGGCTGGAGAGTGTCCAGGGAAGGGCAATGGAGCTGGGGAAGGGTCTGGAGAACAAGTCTGAGGAGGAGCAGTTGACAGAGCTGGAGGGATTCAGCCTGAAGAAAAGGAGCTCAGGGGRGACCTTCTCACTCTCCACAACTCAATGACAGGAGGGCTGAGGCAGGTGGGGTGAGCATCTTCTCCAAGATCACAAGTAACAGAAGAAATGGCCTCGAGTTGTATGGYAGGAGGTTTAGATTGGATATTAGGTGAAATTTCTTCACTGAAAGGATAGTCAGGCATTGAAACACACTGTCCAGGGCATGACTGAGTTACTATCCCTGGAGGTGCTCATAAGGTGTTTGGGTGTGGCATTTTGGGACCTGGTTTAGTGGTGGGCTTAGCGGTGCTGGGGTAACAGTTGGACTCAATGATCTCAGATGTATTTTCCAACCTAAACAATAATGTGATTCTAGGTTTTTTGCTGAGCGCTATGAGTGAAAATGAGTCAGATGAGTATCCTACCAGGCAGGACGATACTGAGAGGAAGGACAGCCCCATCTTCTGGAAGCTGAGGTGATTGAAGCTCTTGCCAGTTTTGGCAAGAGATTCGTAGCAAGAAGCCTGTTTTGGGTGGGTTTCTGCTGTAAATTCAGCTGGCTGGCTGCAGCAGTGAGGTGCCACTGGAATACGTGCTGTCCCCACGGTGAGCTGGCCTGCTGGTGTCACTGAGCTCTGAGCAAGCTCTGCATGAACTCACTGCCTGGCCCTAGAGGATTGGCAAAACAGGAAACTCTTTCAAAGGTGTCTAAGGACTTGATGTTGACATTTGAATTTCCCTTTCATAACGCTGCAGCATTTTTGTCCAGGCGCTTTATCCCTGCAGCGCAAAGCTGTCATTTATTTGTAGTCAGAGATTTTGTGCTTTTGAAATGAAAGCCAAGGCAGACAGAAAATAAAAGTATTCCAAGCCACTTTAGTGCATTAGACAAGTGTTAATTAGGGGAAGCTGAGGCTTTCCAGCCCTTGGGGTGAAGCATATCTTGCGTACAAATAATTCAGAAAAAGGCAAAGCCRTTCTGCTTAGTGAGATTTTTGGTTCTATATGGTTTGAGGAAAACACAGAATGTACTCATCAGTGGAAACAGAGTTATAACACAGTGAGAATAACTTTAAAGGAGCTGATGGGGTCCAAGGCCAATGCAGAATGCGTAGCCACAGCTGGGAAAGCAGCATCCTTGTATGCTCAGCATACAAGCAAGAAAATAGGCTGAGAAAACATGGTAGGTTATTAAGAGAGCTCCTCTGGTCACAGTCCTASCTGTGAACTGGGTTCTGTCTGCTCACAGCCTGTGATCACAGCAGCAAGCAGGGTGTATCTCACCATCTTCCCATGAGCTTCTGGGAACCAGCTCCCAATGCAGCAACTGGCAGTGATGGTTATTAAAAAAAAACACTCTTGAAGCTGCACCTCATGCTGGCCACATTGTCTTGCCAATTTCTAGCCAATTGTGCACTTGGAAGAACTATGGAAAAAAATCCATCAAGAATTTGAATATAACCTCTTAGGTGAAACTCTGTCCCACTTGTTATCCAGCTCAGCAAATGTTAATGCCCTGCCCCTGAATTCGAATTCCCATCAGAGCCATTTTCCCCAGACAATGGCATTTTTGCCCTGGTAAACACAGAAAGTGGGCATTTTCTCAGAGGAAATTAATTTGGCTGTTTAGAAAACCCCTCCACACACACCAAAAAAAAAAGGTGGAAACAAAACCTTTTCAATGATCTCAGAAAGCATTATCACACAAAACTTTTTCTGCTAAAGGGAAACATTTTCCCCAAGCCATTGAAATGCTAAGGGACAACACATTACTTTAATATTATCTTAAATGAAGAAAACTAGATGTCCTTGCATTTAATTTTACCAGTACACATACCTTCCATTGAAGTTCTGACTTTATTTCAAAAGAGTGATTCATTCATTTAGCTTTYGGTTCATTTTAAACTTATTTTAGGAATCATAATAAATCTCACTTTGAAAGTACAGAATGATTAATTTCTCAACTACATTTTTGCTTTGAAGTGTCTGCTGGCTGTTAATAAAATAAGTCCTTTTACATTTTCTTCAAAGTCACAAAACACAAATACACGTGGATGCTTTGGGCCAAAGGAGGGGGCTGAAAACCTGTCTGGCAGTGGAAATTTAGCTGAAAGGAGGAGGGGAGCTGCTGTCTTACCACTCTGGGGAAAAGTGCTGCATTTGTTCAGCCAAAACTGCTGCGTGTGGAGGCGATGGGAAAGCTGGGACTGGGTCTGCAGAGATCTTGGTTTAGAGGGTGGAGTCTTGGGCAATGAACATTACATTTTGTTAGAAAACCACTAGTGCTTTCACAGCCCAGATTTCATAAACCTAATGTCTGTCTGGCTGAAAGTTAAGTGCCTTACAGCCGTGCACTCAGTGTCTGCTTTGTGGTGAACGCTGTAGCAGGGTCTGTGTCCAGCTCAGAGCTGCTTTTGGAGTGTGTCTAGAAACACTCATGCCTCTGAGACATGGAGAAACATGCAGGCTCAGAGGAGCAAATTGTCAGCTGGCAGAGCTGGGYAGCCACCCTCAGAAGCCACTGGCTCAGGCTGGCTGAGGATGAGCCTCAAGTGCTCAGGAGTGAGATTTTTACTTTGTAAAAATCCACAGTCAGAGCAGAATGCTAAACTCAGGTGATGATGCTCTGGACCACTGCAGTAGTGCAAAGGTTCTTCCACCCTCAGAGAAGGATTTCACCAGGAGCACTGGTGCTACAAAGCAATTTCCATCCCAAGCCAGCAGCTGTGTTGTCATCGGTGGGGGAGAAGGGATAAAAATGTTGAAGAAAGTTGGAATTCAGCAAGGGATATGTCACAGAAGGAGCCCTCTCTGGAAGACATAGTTCTCAAAACAAAAAATCTTTCTTTTGCTAAAGTATTTTACATTTCTGTTAGGGAGAGTCCCATTTAGCTGTTGCACTTCAGTCACTTAGCTCTAAACCAGAAAATACCACTGAACATTACATATTTCCTTTTTTAAGGAGCTTAAGATCATTTGACAGTATTTCCTCAAMTGACCTCCCACAGCCATCTCACAAAGTCCAACTCCCTTCCTAAGGGCAGGACACTTTGGAAGACTACATGTCCTGAAGTTTTCCTCTGCAAAACTTGGGTGGGAACACAATTTGGCCATGTGGGAACTGCCTGATATTAGCAGTACTGAGGGAAAGGTTTGGGCTGTGAAACCAGCTCCTGGCAGAGGAGCTGTGAAAGGTGGTGCTTTTGCACTGCACTTCCCGTGATCCAGGGGGACAAAATGGGTTCTGGTTGGGAGAAGAGTTTCAGGTTGCCTGGAAGGGTTTCCATAGGAGGAGAACTTTTGTGCGAAAAACATCAGCCAAGAGAATCCATGGCCTTCCAAGCAGAAAAAAAAATCAGAATTTTCCTTGGAGAAATTTGGAAGGTTTGGAGTRAAAGTCAGTGCTGGAATGTCCCCATATGTCCGTGTGGATATTGCTAACCTGTAAGGCCAGAGTGTCAAGAGGGAATCTCAGCAGCCAAGAAATGCCCTCTTGCTCTGGGGCCTTCCATGGCACGGGCAGCACAAGGGAGAGCCCTTGCGTGGCCTTTGCCTTCAGCAAGGTCCCAGTGTGGGCAAACCCTGAATTCCCTGTGAAAGCAGCTCAGATTTACACTGAGGGATGCCAGAGGACAGACAAGCCCAACAAAGGTGCAAGTGCAATCCAGCTTAGGCTACAGCTTTCTGCCCTTGTGTCTCTGGAGCCTTGGAGGGGAAGGCTGTGTGGCTGGCAGTGACTTTCACCAGCTCTCCTGCTAAYGGCACTGGGCAGCCCAGGGCTGCTTGGTSTCAGCMCAGGCTGGMGCAGGAAGAAATGATCACCTGGCTTTGGAGAGCCCTGCGAGGAGCATAGATGATGAGTGTATAGAGAAGACACAATCAGCWSTGCACAGCTGCTTCTCTAAGCCATCAATCACAGAAAATTCAAACATTRCTGTTAGGGTTTGGGGTCTTTGTTGTGTTTTGTTTGGAGCTTTTTCCCCCACAGGAACACTTGTGGCATTTGGCATATTGTACACCTGCATTTGAGTGGTCCACTCTCAGTGCTGCCTACATGGAACTCAAAATTGTGCCTTTGCACATCTATTTCCCCTATTATGATGTTTCAGTTCAAGGGATTGATGGGTGACAGGGTTTCTCCCCTCTCACCTTGCTCAGGAGTCAGGAGAGCCGCCCACCCCCCTCCCCTGCTCCAGCTTGACCCTGGGAGAGTTTTGCAGTAGGATAAGGTGGCATGTTGCCAGCACTGGTGCCAGCCAATGTGGAATGCTCATCTGTATGGAATGAGTCACCTCACAGCTGCCAGCAGCTGGGCTGTGTCCTGCCCCACATTCTTCCTGCCATCAAGTCAGAAGTTGCAGCAGGATGGCAGGAGGGGAATTCAATTCAGCAATTCAAATCTTCTTCATGCATGGGCTCTTTCTGMCGTCGTCTGCTCCCATGGGCAGCTGGGCAAAGCCTTGTCTGAATGTAATAAAGCCCTGAAAAATATTGCAATARTTTTAAATATGTATCATTTGCATTATAATAATACTGTAATAACTCCACTGTATGATCAATGACTTTGAAACAACACAGGGTCATAACACTGGCACACCAGCTTCTTCCATTCATTGTTGCATGAAACACACGTGACTCTAGAAGCATGCTGTTTGGAAATGAGAGACTTTYCCACCATTTCCTACATGTTTTGTTCATGTCATTTTCATCTGCTTGGCAAACACAGCCTGGGATTGATGTGRCTAAGAGATTTTCTCTATTGCTTGGTTCAGCTGTGTTTCAGATCAGTGCTTCCTGTGATCTGCCTTCAGMTTGACCAACATCTCTTGCAGCCTGGAACTCACCTCAGAGTGGTCAAAGAATGTGAATAGGGACTAGAGACATCACAGCCTTTTCTGGAGGCAGCTCCAACCTTGGCAGAAGTAAAACAACCTACGACCTCCTGGCATGAGGCTTTCCATTACCACTGATCCCACCAAAGCCAATTCTCCTTTCCCAAGGCTGAAGGTGAAGATGAGAGCACAGGTTAAAGCAGTTGCATAAGGTTGAGCACTAGAGTGAAGTTGCTATTAATGACTTTACGAAATGACATTACAAAATACTCTGGATTAAAACCGGCTCCCCATCACAGTCGTATGGAATTGTTTAGGTTGAAAAAGATCTCTAAGATTGTAGAGCGTCCAACCACAAACCTGACACTGACAAGTCCACCTTGAAACCATGTCCCCAAGCGCCACCTCCACACATTCCTTAAGAGCCTCCAGACAGACATGACAATACCATTACTTCCATGGGCAGCCTTGACAACCCTTAATAACTCTTTTCAGAGGAGAAATTTTTCCCTAATACCCAATCTAAGCCTCCCCTGGCACAGCTTGAGGCCATTTCCTCTTGTCCGGTCCCTTGTTCCCTGGGAGCAGAGCCTGGCCCGCACCTTGCTACTCCACCCTTCTGTCAGGGAGTTGTAGAGAGCAAGAAAGTCCCCCCTGAGCCTCCTCTTCTCCAATCTCAGCCCCTCCAGCTCCCTCAGCTGCTCCTCATGAGACTTGATCTCCAGACCCTTTCCCAGTTCTCTTCCCTTCCCTGTGCTCAGCCCTTTGGGACCTGTTGCAGCATTCCACACTCCACACAGGCATGTTTTTATCTAACCCTTGCTAGCTCTGAGTGGGAGATTAACATCTTTTCTTTGCAGTGACCTAACTTGCAGTCTGATTGCTGGCTCTGCTTGTTTCCTTGCATTTTGCATCACCCCCACAAAAGAAAAAATCACCATACGAAAGGAACTGCTGCTAGAGGGGAGTAGAGAAAGTCAGCAAGTACTTTGTGGGCAATTCTGTCCTTAATTCATCGGTGGGTGTGATTTGGGCTAGCCGAAGGATTGGAAACGGCTGTTTCCCTCTTCCCCTGTTCAGAGTGCTTTAACAAGACAAGCAACCAGCTAGAAACAAGGGAAGATTGACGTTCTGGAGAGGGCAAGCACGTCTGCAGCCATTCACTTGTTAGGCTTCTCCAGGACCAGAGTGGAATACATAAACCTCTGGCTCCAGCTAGAGGCCACTCACGGCTGGGTTTCTAAGCTGAACAGAGCTCTCCTTAGGAACTATCACTCTGCTCTGTTAAGGTGTGTGGTACAATAGGCCAAATATCTCAGAGGGAACGAGAAGACCAGAGAACAGAGAAATTGCTTGCTTCCCGGGAAGTGGCTGAACATCGCTCATCTGTGAGAAGCAGAGACTAAATGTTTTTTCTACTTTGCTTCTGCATGCATGAACTCTCTGTTTTTTCACTTTAAACAACACTTTTATCTCAACTGACTACTTGTTTTCCATCTTATTTTCTCTCCTCTGTCCCACTAGGAAGGGAAGTGATTGAGTGGCTCAGTGAACACCTGGCATTCAGCCAAGGTGAACCCACTACAGCCATCTTAAAAAAGGGTAGAAAGGAACACTCTGGAAATAAATGACATGTCAGCATCACTTCTGTTCCTGGCAAGATCACAGAACACATCCTCCTTGAAGGTATGCTAAGGCACATGGAGAACAGGGAAATKATTCAGGACAGTCAAGGGTAAGTCCTGCCTGACCTACCCAGTGGCCTTCTACGACAGAGCCAGAACATGAAGGGACAAGGGAAGAGCTACAGCTGTCATTTATCTGGACTTCCGTAAAGCCTTTGACATGATCCCCACAACATCTTCTCTATATTAGAGAGATGGACYTGCTGCCCGGACTGCTGGATGGATAAGAAATTGCATGCACAGTGCTTCCAGAGGTCAACAGCTCAGAGTCAGGATGGACATGGGTGACAAGTGGTGTCCCCCAAGKGTCTATTCTGGGACCAGTGATTCTTAATATCTTCATTAATCTGTAGACAAAGGGAGCGAGGGCATCCTCAGAAGATTTGCTGATATCACCAAGCAGAATGGAGCAGTACCCACACCTGAAGGATAGAACACCAACCAGAGAGAGGTGGACATGCTCAAGAAGTGAAACTATGGAAATCTCATGTGGTTTTAAAAAGACCAAGTACAAGGTCCTGAACCTGGTTAAGTGCAGGCCCCAGGACACATCAAGGCAGAGCCAATGGGCACAAAGAGGATGGGAGGAGCTCCTGCCTGTCCATGTTGGGTCTGCCTGTTGGATCTGCCCCA
>JACDOX010000208.1:1170531-1189750 GCA_014549065.1 Cardinalis cardinalis | reverse complement strand
CCCTGCATTGCCAGAGGAGCAGCTTTCTGCTGCCCTGCATTGGCAGAGGGAGCCCAGGCCCATCTGCAGCAGCCCTGGAGCTGCAGAGGAAAACTCCCCCCTTGTGCAGGATCCCTGCTGCAGCAGAGCCACAGCTGGCACTGCAGGAGGGCTGAGCCCCCATGGGATGGGGCTGGGACACCCCCTGACACACAGCATGTCAGGGCCTGTTCTGGCTGTGGTTTGTTTTGTTGTTGTTTTGGATTACTGCATTTTTATTTTAATTTCCCTACTAAATAAGTGTTTATCTTACTCCCATATTTTTACCTGAGAGCCCCTTAATTTCAAAATTATAAAATTCAGGGGGAGGGGATTTACATTTTCCGTTTCAAGAGAGGCTCCTGCCTTCCTCAGCAGACACCTGTCTTTTGAAACCAGCCAACCTAGGAATCCTGATGGAAATCCCTCTGATCAACCCAGAAATCCTGATGGAAATCTCTCTGATCTGCCCAGAAGTCCTGATGGAAATCTGTCTGATCAACCCAGAAATCCTGATGGAAATCCCTCTGATCAGCCCAGAAATCCTGATGGAAATCCCTCTGATCAGACCAGAAATCCTGATGGAAATCCCTCTGATCAGCCCAGAAACCCTGATGGAAATCTCTGATCAGCTCCAAAATCCTAATGGAAATCCCTCTGATCAGCCCAGAAATCCTATATGAAATTTCTACATGGTTCAACATTCATGTTCCTTTTTAGATAAATTTAGTGAGCATAAAACTAAAATTATTTAAGCATGAATAGTGGGCTCAGACAAAAGCAAATCTACAGAACAGCTGACCCTTGTTTTGATGTGAAAACAGAGATTGTCAAACACATTTTCCCCCTTCCAAATCATTCATTGCCTTTTCCCCAGCTCTCAGAGAAAACAGCCCACAAAAGGTATTGAAGAGTCCCTAAACCTCAGAAATTATTGATTTTTGTTAACTCCTTCCATTCTCTCCTTGCAGGGCCTGGCTGTTCCTCAGATTGTTGGTGCTGGATGAGTAATCCCAGGCAATTAAATTTATTGTATTTTTTAGATCAGTGCTCTAGGGATAAACCCCTGAACTATGGATTCTTTAATAGAAAGATGAATAAATTAAAGCTTCTCCTATAGCAATGACAAATCTCTTTGGACAGCCTGTGGAAAATCTTGCAATATTCATGTTAAATTCTCTAAGGAAAGCCAAACCCTTCCAACCCCATTTTCTCCTTTATCACATCGAAGGCCATCCCACTTATGAACTGTAATTTAATTTATTTGCTTTTTTTTTTCTATTTGTAGAGGTTTTATTTTCATGTGGATTCACAAGAATCCCCAACATTATCCACTATGTTTGCAAAAGCACCCAAGTGTTTGACATTTGCTCAACATCTGCCCAGCTCTTTGTGCTCCTCTGGCAAAAAGATTCGTTGCAATGAAATAAAAGCAACAGAAACAACTTGGTGGGGTCCACCAGCTTCCACTCAGACCAGCCAGAAACCTCCAGAAAAGGAAAAATTTGGGTTATTTTCTAACCTTTAGTTTTGGCAGCCGTTTTATGGTCTTCAGAGGCCTGAGCACGCGCAGGACCCGCAGGGACTTGATGGTGTTGATGTCCTTGCCCTTGGTTCCTCTGCAAGGGAGAAAAAGGCACAAGAACAACAGAGGGAATTGTTTGCTCCCCAGGCCACTCACTGGGATATTTGTGGGTATCCAGGGTGGCTTTGGTGGTGGAACTGGTTGGGTTTGGGGATGTTTTGATGGGTTTTGTGTCCATCCTCACCAGCGCTGCAGGCATGATGACCCAATCTCACCTGGGATGTCTCCAGCAGCACAGAGGAGAAGGCTGGGGCAGGACAAGGTCCTGGCAGGGCTCAGCCACATGTGCTGGCCAGGCTTTGTCACCTCCCAACCCACTCACCAGGATGTGGAGCCCTTCCTGCCCCGACTCCACACCTGGACAACGCTCCCAGCCAGGGCAGCAGCACCGGGACAGGAGGCTCAGCTCCTCCATCCCATTGCCAGCAGGAGAAGGGACAGAGCCACACGAGGCTCTTCCCTCCCAGCTGGATGAGGCAGGGGGTGTTTCTGGATGAGGCCAAGGGTGTTTCTGGATGAGGCAGGGGGTGTTTCTCCGTGCATTTCTCTGGCAGGAACATTGTGCCAAGAGGGTCTGGGAGCCTTCCTGATGAGGGACAGAGCTCTCCTGCGGGTCAGAGCCTGTTCCCTCATCCCTGAGTCTCCCATGGAGGACATGCCACCAATCCCATGCAGGAACATGTAATATGGCAATATATTACATGCCTGGAACAGTGCTGGGGCAGCTCCCCACTCAGGCATGCAGGTGCTGTCAGTCACTTTTGGGGTTTAGGTTTTGTTAAAACTGAGTGCAAGGTCAAGAACATTCCTCTTGTTAACATCAAGAGGGGTTTTAGGGCAAGGACAGAGCTCCTCTCCTCGTGCACTTCCAAAATAGAGAAACACAAGAAGACAACAGGAACATCTTCTTCCAACCCCATGGCAAAACAACGACATTCCCTTCATTTTATATGGAGTGGAAAATGGGATGGAAATCTGGAACAGAGTTTTATTCATGGCTGGAGATTTGGGTCTGGGACTGTGCTGGGGGAACACAGGTGGGAATGAAGAACGTGTGGGACAGATGCTGACACACCTATTCTGTGCTTTCCAGGCTGCTGGACATTCCTCTTCTCCAAGAGGGAAATAATGGAAGGACGAGAGGCACAAGAGACCCACGGAGGTTTGGGAAGGACTGCAAAGCTTCCCCCACCCTGCCCCACATCCTGTGCTGAGGGAGGAGCTCCAAGAGTGGAGGAAACCACCCAGTTTTGTGGCTGGCTGAGCCTGCTCAGCCCTGGAAAGGGAATTTTTGGAAATCCATCCACTTCCAAAGGATGAAGAACTCACTGCTAACCCCATACTACTCAATAGGAAGGCTGGACCAGAACCTCCAGCCCAAACCCACAGTCCTGCCTCAGCTCCAGTCCCTTTGTCCTGTTCCCAGGCATTGCAGGTGTCTGGAAATGCAGTAAGAGGGACACACAGGAATTTTTGGAGGGCTSTGGGTTGAATCCCAGCATGTATAAMTTGAGAAATTTCCTTTCCACAAGGTTTAGCAGAAGTGGAGGAGAGGGGGAACAGCATGGTCAGGTCTCTATCTTCTCCCTCTCTCATCCTGCAGGGCTCTTTTAGGGCCATTTTAATCCATCCCAGCTGGACCTTGAGCATTGACATGGCTCTAAACCCAGACACTGGATTTACTCCCAGAGCTACAGGACTGATTTAAAGCCACAAAATAACTATTAAATATTTWAAAAAAYAATATTTTATTYTCATTAGAGATCTGTTATCTGCCCTAGATGAAACAGGCACTGCCAGCAGAGTTTTTTCTGCCTGTCTTGTCAGGTTTAGCAGAGCTGAAGCTGGCCTAAGCTTGGCTTTGCAGATTTGCTTTCAGCTCAGTGTCCCTGCCATGGTCACCTCGGTGTCACCAGAGCCACCAGCTGACCTGCAGCTCCCTGGTGTCACTCCCAGCTGTGCCCTGGCTGCAGAAGAGTTTGTTCAGCCTCTCCAGGAGGATGAGCAAAAGGGGAAATGGGTCATGGCCAAGGGGATGCCCCAGCAGCTGTCCCCAGACCCCACCTCATCCCCTGGGCTGTCCCCTCTGCCAGGCCAGGCCAATCCTGCCCTGCCCACGGGGACAGCCAGGAGAGGGGGGGACATGGGGACAGCAAGCCCAGAGCACTGCTCCATCCCCACCAGCCACAGCCACACTTCTGCTGTGCCCATCAGCACCTCCAGCTTTCCTAGAGAGAAGAAAGAACCAAGTGCCAGATTTCCTGGGCCCCATCAAAGGCTTTTCTTGGCATCCTTCTCCTCTCCAGGATCCCCCTGGAGCTCCTGGAATGTGGGGACAGCGGACACAGCTCTGCCTCCCACCCTGCCCCTGCACTGACAGCAAAGCTGCCGCTTGCACAGGGTTAAATACAGTGTTTGGAACCTCCTTCTCCACAAATCAGCCCTGCAAAAAGCTCCCTGAGCTCTGTTTTCATGGCAGAGACTTTCCCAGTATCAGAGCCTGGATCCCAGCTGGGTCACAGTGCCCACACTGCAAAGCTCAGCTCTGCTCTCCTGGGCTCACTCAGAACYCCAGAATATTCCCACGTGCTGCTTTCTCCTGACTCCAGGAGACCCCAATTACCACGCTGCTGTTGTGCCAATTAACAACTGCACTAACGAGGCCTCGTGCAAACGAGAACAGAGACATTTCCCTGCTCTGCTCTCCCAGGGCAGGCTCCATGCCTGAAGGAAGAAATTCTGTGGGTTTAATATTTCCAGGAAGGTCAAAGAGACGTGGGGCAGAGCAAATCCTGGCTCCTGCTTTTCCCTGGAATGGGAGAGGCACGGATGAGTGAGCTCAGAGGTGGAGGGCAGACAGCTCCAGTCACACAGAATTCCTTCTGCCTCAGCAGAGGACACTAAGAAGGGCTGACTGATTTTTTTCCATTCAGGCACTTAAGCAAATAAAGAGCGTGASCCAATTAAATCTTAATGGGATTTATGCTCTGAGCCATATAGAGAATCCTGAGGAAAAAAAAAAAATCCCATTTCTTGTSACAGTAAGGTCCCTGCTATAGGAAAAGCTTTTCCTGGTGCTCTGACCCAGAGTGATGCAAATTGCATTTTAATTRAAAGGATCCTCTGCAACTCTTCTGTCAAATAAAACCCTCAGGGTTGGGTTTGGGTTTTTAAAACCCTCTCTGCCAATATTGGGGGTTTTTTTCCTGCTTTCATACAAAGCCAGATGTCCCAGAAAATAAAAGGTCCAGATGGAGCTGGGACTCAGTCAAAAGGTGTATCCAAGCACACATCTGACCTGAATATTCCTCACAACAAAAATAAATTGCCATGGAAGGACAAGGTTTTAATTGACTGCAGAATAACAACTGCAACATTCAGGACAGATGAATCTTGAATAAGAGCTAAAGAGGAGCATAGGATAAAGGCAGACAGCAAAAAATAAAAAGAAGGGAAAAAAGAGAATACCACCAAAAAAAWGGCATTAGATCAATTTTGGGTGCATTAGGCCAGTGCTGTTTTGTTGTTGTTTTCTATGTCAGTTTGCTGCATGTTTATTTAAAATATTAAGAAATTTTTAAAAGAGCTTTGCAGCGCCTTTTCTCCCTTTAATAAATAAAAGCCTTTAAAAATTCAGTGGTTCTTTCAAATGGAAGCTGCCTGTTCCTGTTGCTGTTGCCAGCAGCTCTGATTTCAGGTGACACGGACCCCTCAGAGTCAGGGCATCAAAAATTCAGGGTGAGGTGGAGCCTCTGCCTTCTGTGATTGCCTGGAATCCTCCTGGCAGAGTGAATTCTTCCCTGCAAGAGTAAAGGAGGTCACCCCACCCTGCCCAAGCACAAAGCCACCCTCTTTCTGCCCTAAATCCTCTGCTTTCCTAGAGAGAAGAAAGAACCAAGTGCCAAATTTTCTGGACCCCATCAAAGGCTTTTCTTCCTCGCTGTGGAGGATCTCCCTGGAGCTCCTGGAATGTGGGGACAGAGGACACAGCTCTGCACTGACAGCAAAGCTGCCACTTGCACAGGGTAAATACAATGTTTGGAACCTCCTTCTCCACAAATCAGCCCTGCAAAAAGCTCCCTGAGCTCTGTTTTCATGGCAGAGACTTTCCCCAGTATCAGAGCCTGGATCCCAGCTGGGTCACACTGCCCACACTGCACTAAATCAGCCCTGGAGCTTCCAGCTTGGCTGTTTGGAGGTGAAATCCTCTAAAAGAGACTCAAACTGCTTCTTTAAACCTGGTTATTAAGATTTTCATGAATTGTACCTTGCCCCTCAGTGCCCACTGAGTCAGCCCCTCAAATCTTGTTGGTACAGATATATCTCCATGTGGTTTTTTTGACTCCCTGGCTTGGATTTCTAATCTGTTCCTATCTCTGCTGAAGGAAAATCAGGATGGATGAGTTAAAATAATACATTTCACTGGATAATGAGCAGTAAAGGGACAGAGGGGTCGATGGGATGGGTGGCACATGGCTGGGTTGTCTCCACAGTGGCAAAGTGTGTGGACACAGGTTGGACAGGCAAAACAGAGCAGCAAGAGACAGGAAGAACATATTACCCCATGAAACTCCTAGAGAGAGATTCCAGCGAGGAGAAGACAAAGAAAGAGCAGAGTCAATGACAAACAGAAACATCAGAGAGACCCCCCAGCCCCTGGCCCACTCCCACCAAGCCCACAGGGGAAGGGGGGCTCTGCACAGAAATCCCACATTTGTCACATTCCCATTCTCTGGAAAAATCCCTTCACTCAGGGTTTTTCTCCTGGGAAGCTGAGAAGCCTCAGAGAAAAGGAAAACAATTCTTCTCTCATTGGCTTCTCCTGTGTTGTGCTCATGTGGAATGTGTTTGGAGATTGTTTCCCCACAGGTGATTGTTCCATTGCATTCTGCTGGGAGTTGTTTTCACTCTTTGGCCAATCAGGGCCAAGCTGTGTCAGGACTCTGGAAAGAGTCAGGAGTTTTCATTATTATCTTTTTAGCATTCTGTAAGTATCCTTTCTGTATTCTTTAGTTAGTATAGTATTCTTTAATATAATATAGTATCATAAAATAATAAATTAGCCTTGTGAGAACATGGAGTCAGATTCATCATTCCCTGTCCCTGCAAATACAATACACATTCCCTGCTGGATCAGCCCTTCCACTGGGAAAAACACCTCCACTTAACTCTTCTCTCCCACTTTGGGAGGGATAACCTCGATTATTTGTTTTTCCAAGAGCATCCCAAGATTCTGGGCATTTCTGTTCCAATTTTTTCCAGGCCAAATCTTTGCTGCTCTCCCTCAGCTGTTCCTCCCAAGTACATTCTGCACCTGGGGCTGAGAGATTTTGGTGACAAGCTTCCATGGGTTTTTTGTTTGCTTCCTTTTCCCTAAGGACTCAAACGTGTCTGGGTGTTTGTGGCATGTTTATCTCCAGAAAAAGAAAGGGATTTCTCTTTGAAATGCTTTGCTGAATGGAAAACATTAGTTTATTATTATCAGCATCATATTGTTGTTCCCAGCATCACTCCGGGGGTGTTGTTTGAAATTTATTTTTTATTTTTCTAACCRCAGAGCTGCTTCTAAAGAGCTGCAGGCAGAAAGAAAACCCACAGCTGCTTTGAGAGCTGGATTTTATCAGTCTTGTACCAGTGACTGATACCATCTCAAATGCTTAAATTAAGACAGGCTGCTGCAATATTGCAGATGAGAGCGTTCCAGGGAGCTCTGTTATTCCCAGGTTTTTAGGGATGGGTTAATTCAGCAAGAAGTTGGTTCGTATCACCTTCAGTGGACAGCCAGGAGGTCAAAAACATKAATTAAATCCCACCTTGCATGTGGCAGTTGTGGGTTCTTGCAAACAAAGTGGTGACAGCCACATTAAATCCCATTTTTAGTGACGCTGAGGAGGGTGACAGGATTTGCTGGAAAAACCCAACTGATTGAACAACAAAGAGACTCCAGGAGCTCCTTTTTGGGATTATCAACATTCTGCTGGCTCTGTGTGTCCATCTGGTTTAACCAAACCAGGAGCTGGGCCTAAGTCACAGCTCTCTACCCTGAYAGGACTCAGAACTGGAGCAGGGAAAAGCCATTTCCTAGGAATGACTGATTTTCCAGCTTTTGGGCTCCAGCAGGGAGGCTGCAGGCATTCCCTGGATTGGATGTTGCCTATTGGAACAGGGAGGGGGAGCAGGGCTTACAGAAAGCAGAAAAATCACAGAAGAAATTCAAATTTTCCCGAGTCTCACAAATAAGCTTGTCTGACTTTAATCTGGGAGACAGTAACTAGGCAAGGTTTATGCAGTCCCTGGCTGTAAAACCCTGCTCAAGACTCACTCACAGTGGAAAATAAAAGCAAGCAGCTTGGGGCACCTAWTATAAAGCACAGGCAGGGGATGTAGAAGTAATTTATTTAGATGCTGATGAGGTGCTGTTAGATATTCATGGCCCAACACCAGCAACAGAAGAAAACCTGAGCATGAAAAGCCTCAGAAAGATTAAAAATTATTCATTTTAATCCATAACTCGAGCAAGGAAAATCTCCCTCAAAAGAAGATGGTGTTCAAAGCGAAGATGTTTAAAAGGCAGAGCCTGAGGTTTGTTCTCACAGCACAGGGAGCTGCTCTGAAGGGCTCCCAAAATGCCCCTTCTCCCATCAGTCTTGGAAGTTTGAATTCCTGATGGAAAAGGGAAATTCTCATGGAACCCCASACTTCGGGTTGTGTTGTTTTTTGTGATTATTTTACTTCTCTACCTCTCTTCAACTCAGAGGAGCTTTGTTAAATTCTAATGWTGCTACATGGCTTTTTTTAAGTTAAATTTTTGATTAACTCAGTCTGGCTTAAGTCAGTCTAGTTTTGAAAGATGTTCCACAGATATATTTCATGTGCAGGGAAATAAAACCCCACGCATGTCTAGTCAAGCTTAAAAAGCAGCTTGGTTTTGGATATTAAATTTTAGGTGAGCAGGACATTCACCAAGACAATTTTGCCTAGGACAGAGCAGTCAGCTCCTCCAAAAATCAGATTTTTAATGAGGGACAAAATGTTTAAAGAGAGGAGGGCAGCACCCCTTTGAAAACATTATGTTGGATATGATTTTCTCCAAGACCTGACTAATTTGTTGAAGGATCAGGCACAGCTTAGCTTTCAATATCCCCAAAAATCACACCTAAAATATCAATCCTTTCCATCCATTTTTTGGTCAATTTAACTTAGAGTGTTTATTTGTATTTATTTGTGTTTATTTGTATTTGTATTTATTTGTGTTTGTTTGTATTTGCACTGAAAAAAAAGCAGATCTAAACCACAAATCTCACAGCCTGGACGTGACAGCAATTTTGACAGCTCAGAAAACAAAAAACTGCTGAGGAATTTTTTACCAGAAAGGCAACATTTTGTGCAATATTTTGTGCAGAGCTTAGAGAGGAGCAGGGATTTGGCTCTGCTTTAAAAATTCCTGCCAGTCCAAGGCAGCCCAGGCACGCTCCGTGGCTCCCTGACCAAGGTGGATGCTTTTCTCATTAGCTGCTAATTCTCCTTAGCAAGTGAAACAATTTCCTCTCCTCTAATCATCGTGTCACAAACCGGGGAGTGCGGGGCTGCTGAACATTCCCCTAATTGCTCGGGGCTAATTTAGCAGAAGATTAAACTGGTCGGGTCCCGCTGCCTGCTTCCAGGTCTCTCCCATTGTTTCTCAGCAAAGGATTTGCAAACAACAATCCGAGTGGAAAATTTCTTCCCATTCTCCAGCTCGGCTCCTGAAGGATGGAAGGAGCTGCTCTGCTCTTCCTCTGGTTGTTTCCAAGGAAAAAGGCTCGGATGAGAAGTTAATCTTAATTTTTAAGGAGTTATTTCTCTGTGTTTGTTGCTCAAAATCCTCCATGACACGAAAGAAGAATGTGGGGTGTTATTTAAAAACAGAGCTGSGTTTGAGGGAGGGAGTGAAACTCAGTGGAAGTACAGAGAGAGGAGAGAAAAGGAGAGAAATAGCAAAGGTTTGTGAGCCAGAATAAATATCCACAACTCTGGRAAAAATTGTTCACCAAGAGTTCACAGAGTTATCAGCTGATTTCTTAAACTGTTTTCTCAAAACACTTCAAGATTCTCACAATCACTGACTGGAGACACTGGACTGCCATGAAGTGTTACAGTGAGTTCCTAAAAAGAACTGGCCAAAGAGTCACAAAAATCTTGGCTCGGTGCTGGAATGAGCAGTGAATGGACTCAGCCTGAAGCTGGGAGGATTTTCTCCAGATTCCACAACACAACTTTAGCTGGGTTTATTCTTCTCTTCCCACCCCCTGGAAAAAGGGCAGGAACTGAACATTGCACTGAGAAATGGAGCCACAAACATCACACAGCCACTGTGCCAGCCTCCTGCCCCCTCTGTCTCTTATTCTCTGGAATTTGGGAATTTGGAGGAAAATGAACTTACGAGAAGGCAAAAGCCACCAGGGCCCCACTGACCACAATGAAGTCCAGAATGTTCCACAGGTCACGGAAGTAGGAGCCAGGGTGGAGCAGCAGCCCCAAGTCRATCATCTGCAGAGAAAACCCAGCAAAGGAAGAGTTTTAATAAAACATGGCCCAAATCCACCCTGCCAAGGGGCAGGAGAAGGTTCTGGATCAAAGCACCCTCCACAAATTGCTGAGATACTCAGCCAAGGTGCTTCTCTCTACCAGGCAGGAAAACTCTCCCAAAAATGAAGATTAAATCAATAAACCACAACCAAAAGCTTTAGAAAWGAGAGCTCTCACTGCTCCCTAGGATTTCTTCCACACACATGCATTAATCCTGGTTTTATTCTGCATCTCCTTTGCATCTTGCTCTGACAGGAAAACCCAACTCCTGCCTTACCCCAGCACTGAACTCTGATTTTATGGAATTGTGCTCTCTGGGAAGTTACTGCCCACAGTCCTGGCAAAACCTGTCACCCTACTGAGTAGAAAGAGAAATTCTCAGCTTTTTTAAACACAACAAAGCAAAAATCAGTTGTTATTAATATTCCTTCCAAAGGGAAGAATCAGGAGTGTCTCAGCAAGGTCTGTCAGCTCCTGGTTCTTCCCAGTTCTTACCCTCTTACGCAGCCACAGCTCCTAAAGATATTCTGATTTTCCTCCATAAAATATAAGATTGAAACCAGGAGAGTTGCTGCATCTGATTGTGAGAGCTGTTCCCTTCAAACTCTCCATCCTCCCCACCTCTGTCCTGCTCCAGCTTCTCAGAAATAAATCTGAAAGAGGAGGTGAATCTTCCCGCTTGGAAAAATTCTTACCTTGATCACCATCTCAAAGGTGAAGACTCCTGTAAATATATAATCCAGGTATTTCAGAGCCTAAGTGGGAAAGGGAAATGTGTGTTAGGGAAGGCCACACACTGAAATAACCTGCACATGAGCAAGGAGTAAAATACCTCATCCAGCAATGGTCTGTCTGCTGGACAAAAATCATCTGGTGGGAGGGCTGCAGATAATTTAGGCACAAACCTGAATAATCTGATTTAAAGCAGCATTTTCCCAGTCSTTACCACACTGCACTCAAGGCTGGCTCCAGTGCACCTGCATTTCTGGCAGGTTTAGCAAGGCAAAAGGGGTTTTTCAAAATTAAATGTTTGAACATCCTTTCCTAAGGATGTTCAAGGTCCTTAGGATCCAGCCTTTCCCAGTGTGGAATGGGGTGCCAGCTTTGCCACATCAGCCACACAACCCCTGATTTCCAAGCTCTCAGATGTGCTCAGATGTGCTGATGCTCAGATGTGGCTGAAGCAGCAGAAAGGGACAGGAATTTGAGCATTTTGACAGTGAAACAAAGATAACTGGAGTGTGTTCCCAAAGGCAGCTCTAATTCTGCATGGCCAGCACTTGCAGAGATGGGAATGGCCATGAGCTGGGAGAGGAAAAGCACCTGAATTCTAGGCAATTTTGGGAGGAGAAAAGCACCTGAATTCAAGGAGGAAAACACCTGGATTCTGGGCATTCTGGGAGGAGAAAAGCACCCAAATTTGGTGAATTTTGGGAGGAGAAAAGCACCTGGATTCTGGGTGTTTTGGAAGGAGAACAGCACCTGAATTTGGTGAATTTTGGGAGGAGAAAAGCACCTGGATTCTGGGAATTTTGAGAGGAGAAAAGCACCTGGATTCTGGGCGTTTTGGAAGGAGAACAGCACCTGAATTCTGGGAATTTTGAGAGGAGAAAAGGACCTGGATTCGGTGAATTTTGGGAGGAGAAACAGCACCTGAATTCTGGGAGGGGAAAAGCACCTGGATTCTGGGAATTTTGGGAAGAGAAAAAGCACCTGAATTCTGTGAATTTTGGGTGGCACTCACATCATTCCTGGGAGACTCAGCCTGGACAGGGTCCTCTGCAGCCAGGGCGATGCTGCTGAGGGCGATGACGATCAGGATCACCATCTCGAAGTAGCGCAGGTTGACGATGTAGTGGAACAGGCGGCGGATCCTGCAGGGACAGGAGCACACCAGGGTCACAGAGAGAGGGGACAATGCCACAAACCCAGCAGGGGCAGCACCTCTGGGATTCCTGCTGTGATCATGGGGAGAGGAATAGCGGATTTGTCTTTCCAAACAAGCTGGGGGTCTGCTGGTAGACAGAACCARCACTGGGAGATAAAAGAAACAATGGGAAGGATTCCACTGATTGATGAATGGAAAAAGATATTTGCCTTTACAAATAAACTTTAGGTTTGCTGATAAATGAAATTAGACATTGAGAGATGAAAGGAACAATGGGTAAGAAAAACTCCTAAATTCCATAAGAATTAAAAATATAAAGGGAGGGTTGTACATTAGAGGGGAATCTTTGGTATCAGGTGTTCTGGGAAGTCTGAACCTCTCAAGTACCTCAGAAAAGGGGAAAGAGAGAAGGGAGATGTGGCTGGGAAATTGGGATAAAAAGGAGGCTGCGCCCTCCAAAAATGTGAGAGACSCCAGGGGAATGCCCCATGGCCTCTGCCTTTATTGGAATAGAGTAAAAGGACTCCTCTGCCTCCTTTTTGGACATAAAYCTCTGGTGTTCGTGGATGAATTTTCCTAACAATGGGAAGGAAATTAAAAAACAGGCTTGAAATTCCAGTCTGCAGCAGATCTGTGGTGAGAGATAAATAAGAGAGTTCAACATCTTTGCACTGATCTCTGCTCCCTCTGCAAGGCAGCAACATCCATTCATCTCCTTATCTCTTTATCTATTTATCTCCCTATCTAGTTATTTCTCTATCTATTTATCTCTCCACCCATCTGTCAAAAGAGCACTGAGAGCTTTCAAGCATCCACACTCAATTCTGCAAATTATGTTTATGGCACTCCCCCGTCCTTCTCCCTCTGAACTGCCARGTTAACGCCCTGTGGGCTCAAAACAAGGTCTGAAATCCTTTTAGTGTCAACTAATCCCTTTAAAATGTTGAGACTCTCAGCTGAATCTGCCTTTGTGGCTCTGAGTGTTCCTCCCACCAATCTCCCTCTGCCTGCACTTTACTCCAACTCTCACTTTACAGCACAAATACTGTACAGGAATAGATTTGATTACTTCCACCTAATCTTTTTATTCACAAATTGTGTCCAAGGAAAATGGTAAATGCTCCCATTTCTAAGCAATCCAAAAGTCTTCACAAATTGCAGCTAATAATTCCTTCTGACCACAATTCCCAAATCCTTAATTGCACACAGAGCTCTGCATCTGCACCATATTTGTCAGCTGAATAAAGGACTTAGCCCGAGAATCAAATTATAGATTTAACTTGCCAACAACTTTGTTATCTGAGAATGTATTTCAGTTCCTCTATCCCATTTTCTCTAAGCAAATATCTGAGCAGTGAGAAWTAAAGTCTATTTTTCACATCTACTTACATACTCCTTTTCTTTGGCTYGCTAATAGATTCAGAGTGGAAAAGAGTTCCAAATACCAGGGAAGCAAATGTGATAAAAAATAACCTGGACAAAAGTGCTTTTGTGGACCCCTTAACTGTGGTTTTCAATCTGCCAGGAGAAGATGATCATCTCCATGCCCCGAGAAGCCACAGAAGTGAAAGGCAACATTTCCAATACCATTTGTAGCCAGAATTCCTGCATCAAACTCAATTCATCAAAGCAATAACAAGCCCCTATTTTTAGCCCCTCACTGTTCATAACCAGCAGTGAGATGTGGGAGCATTTGTGAACTGCCAGTGGGGCTTRAGAAATCACTTCACAGCCCTGTGTGCTCTAAGAGGGTGGTGCCACTTGGGSAAAAAAAGGAATTTATTTCTGCTTCCCTGAGCTGTTTTCCCCTCCGGCAGCACCTGGGTCATGGATTCCCAGCAGGGCTTGGAAGGGACATGGCAGCACTGGAGTRGGGAAAAGCTTCTGACCCCAGMAAGGGCTCTCAGCTCTGTTCCCAGYAGCCAGAACCCCCGGGGGGATGCAGCTGGCTCTGCACCTTGCCCAGAGGACAGACAAGCTGCTGACATTCCTGGAGTTTSGGCTTTGTCTTGGTATTCCCCCTTGGACTGCTTGTAACACGTTTTTTCTGCCAGTGAACTTTGTTTTTTCAATCGTCTTTCAGCACAGTTTTGGGTTTTTTYCCTGGGGGAAGTAAAAGYTGGAGGAAGCTGAAACAACAAAGCAGCTGAAAGAACCCCCAGATCCTGGACTCTGAGGCTCAGAAGGTCCTAACTGGGATGATGAGAGAGAAAAGAAGCACCCATAGGATGTAAGGAAATGTTGCTGCTTCTCTGCCTGCCCTCAGCTCAGAGCCCTGGGCTCAGAACTCTCACTCCCCACCCAGCCCTGCTGCCTTGGCACATCTTYCCCAGCTCATTTTTGGTGGTCACTTCACAGCAAAAAGACCAAATGTTAGGGAAATACCATTTCCTTATCCATCCAGACAGGCCAAGCTCCATAATCCCAATTTGGCTTCCCAGGTGATGGTCCCAGGGCTGCCAGAGCTCCAGGAGCGTTTGGACCATCTGGGGTGGCCAGGGTGGGATTGTTGGGGTGTCTGTGCAGGGCCAGGAGCCAGATCAATGATCCTGGTGGGTCCCTCCCAGCTCAGTCAGGACAATCTGGGATGCTGGGATGCTGTTCAGCCTGCCCAGGGTTCGGGGCTACCACAGGGGCTTTTTGGATGTCAAATCTGAGAACTCGGAGCCTGTTTAGTTCCAGGATTGCAGAGAATGTCACAGCCCTCAGCAGCAGGAGGAGAACTCATCCTTCTCTTCAATCCAGCTGCCAAAGAAGGGCCTGAGCTCCCCTTTGGTATCTGGACAGAGAGAAATTCCAAGTACAAGTTTACCTGAGCCAGAGAGAAACCTCTGCTCCGAGGAGATCTCCAGAAGTCCCAAACACCCTCCCTTAAAATGCTCAAACTGACTCACAGCCCTTCATGCCACAATAATTCCAACSCCACAGCCCTGCAGAGGAACAGATTCAGAATTCCCAGGCTCGGAGTCCAAAGCTCCCCAGGAGGCAGCRCTGCCTGAAGGGGAAGAAATGCCCCAAACCCAGCAGATCCCACTCCCAGCCTTGGCAAATAAAAACCATCCAGGTTTTCCCAGAAGTTCAAAGTTTGCAGTGATGCAAAGCCATGTTGTGGAAAGAACAGGAATTCCAGCTGAGGAACTTGCAGGAATTTGCTGGTATCCAAATATTCCTCAACCTGTTATTCCTGATAAAATTTTCCCCCAACAGTGAGGGAATATTCCCCAACCTGTTATYCCTGATAAAATCTTTTCCCAACAGTAAGGGAATATTCCTCAACCTGTTGTTCCTGATAAAATCTTTTCCCAACAGTACCTGTGCTCCCACTTTTTGGGATCTAAATCAGCAGGGTCTGCCCAAAGCATTTTCTTTTCCCTGTCCTGATAATTTATCCCCCACAGGAAAACTAACAGAACAACAGCATCTGACCCACAGAAATAGGCTTTTATTTAATGTCCCAATGTGTTCTCAGAGATGAAAATCCCACTCATGTTACTGCTTTGAGGCACCTGGAGCCCAAGATTGGTGTTAAAGGAACTTACGGGTTTGTGGGGCTGAGGATGAACATGGAGCTGTAAGGCAGGATTGGTTTAGGCCCATTTTTGGTCAGGTCATCGTCGTCTTTCTTCTCCTCTGTTTTGCTTTCAAACTCCACGTTGTTCACTGGAAATGGGAATTCAGGGAGAACACAAAGGAGAGGGTTAAAAATGGATCAGCAGCCTTCCTGCTGCCTGGAACAGCTGGAAATGGCAGCAGTGCAGCTGGGAGAGCAAACAGCCTTGGGAAGTGCTGATTAAATAGGAAGAACAATCATCGGATCGTTATCACTCCCTGCCCCTCCACTGCTGCTGAGCACYGAGCAGAACAGCCAGGAAATGAAACCATGAGCTGATTTATCCCAGAGCTGCCAAACTGGGGCTGGAAAACCCATCCCAAGGAGCACAAATGCTTAGGGAGAAGGATCAGCTCAGGATCCTTGAAAGAAAATCAAAAGAAGTTTGACCAGCCTCGTAATTCGGTATTTTCCCGTGGAGCAGGAGCACAGCTGGATTTGGAACACAAAAAAGAGCAGATTCATGGATGASGTTTAATAATCTGAAGGCTGAGATTGTTGAACTTCCCAAAAATAGGAAAAGAGACGTGGAAAGGACTTCTTGGACCCCCCCAGAGCTTTGCCTGCATCGTGCACCTCGGTTTGGTCAGAGTTCCCCATGTGCAAAGGTGAGCAGCTCCATCCTGCAGCAGGTTTTGGGATCTCCCTCTCTGAGATTGTTCCCAACCTCCCTCCCACAGGTTGGAAATTCTCCAGTTCTCATCCTGACTTCACCTGCACAGGGTTTATGGGATAGTTCACTGAAGATAATTTCCCATCTATGAGCTGGGTAACATTTTATGCTTCAAATTCTCTTCTTAGACACGTATAAAGGCTCTTCCATTAATTCCCAGGACCCAAAGTCCAACAATCCCACCCTTTGGAATGCATTCAGTGCTGGGCTCTTATTACTTTTTATTTTATTTTGCAAGAAAATGACATTTCTTTGTGTTTGAGTGACATGTTCAATAAACTCCTTATTGGATCTCCAGTCAGATCCAGAGGAAACGGCCAAGAAAGGAGAGGCTGATAAATTGKGATTGACAGGAACTCAGCATTGCAATATAGGAAAATAACCATTGGAGGGGGKGGGGAAGGAACGGAGAGAGAAGAAGGAAAAATAATAAAAAAATAAAAGATAAATCTTGTGGCTGACAAGAGTGAAAAACCACAGAGACCCTGTYGGAAACCACAGAGACCCTGTCAGATGTTGGAAAGCAGAGTCCTGACAGCCAGAAATTTAATGTGGATCTCTTGGATTTCCCTTTGGGGCTCTCCTGAGCTCTCCAGTCTGTTCCCMCCCTGCCAGGGATCAGCACCAAGGTGGTGGGAACAGGCTGGTGCTGGCTGGGCACAAGGATCTTGGGACCATCTGTAAATCTGTGCTGAGGGACCCAAGGCAGAGAGCTCTGGAGAARGACAGGGAGGGTGGATCTGCAGAGGACTGTAAAAGGCTCTGGAATGTCACAGGATCCAGCAGCAGGGTCACACATGGATGTTGCTCTCCCTGCTCTCTCACCTCTCCCTTACACACAGGGTGTGGCCTGGGTGAGCCATCTCCAGGGAGTCTCAGGTGTTTCCCAGAGCCACCAGGAACCCTTGCTGAGTTCCTGCACTCTGTGTGGCAATTACAGCTCCTCTACCACCAAGTTCCCTGGCTGCCTCTCTCAAGGATGGCAGTGCCCAGGAGAGCCCCCCTCACTCCTTGGAGATTTGGATTTCCTGGCAATCCCACAGCAGGAAAAGCAGGGGACAAAGGCACTCACTTGGAATGACAGTGGTTTCCCCTGGAGGGGCAGTGATGGTGACAGGGATGTTCACAGTGGTGGTTTTGTCCAGGGGGGGCTGAATCATCCTGGTCACGTTCTTCTGGTTGTCGGCATCCTCCGGCTGCTCGGGCACCTTCTGCAGGTAAGTGCTGGGCAGGGTGTGCACAGGGACACTGCCAGGGCCACTGCCACTGCCACTGGCCTCCAGCTCACACTGGTTCTCCCTAGGAAAAAGCAGGATTTGTTCAATATGGTCTGGGAAGGGTTCAGAGAACACATCCCTGATGCTGCACCTCGTGCTGGGCTTGTTTCCTCCATGGAAATCCTTTGCAGGACTGTGGTGTTCACATTCTCTGAACAGAGAGAGACATAATTCTCTGTCCCAGGATTCTTCCTGGGGAAGGCAGTGAGAACCTCTAAGAAAAAAAACAATTCTTATCTCTATTTGCTGCTCCTGTTGTTTGGCACATGTGGAATGCGTTATGGAGATTGTTTACCAAAAGTGATTTGTTAACTGGACACCACTTGAAGGTTGTTTTGATTCCTTGGCCAATTGGGTCAAAGTTGTGTCCTGGCTGTCTCAGACAGTCACAGGTTTTTCTTTAGTATCTTTGTAGTATCCTTTTAGTATAGTATGTCTTTAGTATGTAATATAGTATAGCTTAATAAAGCAATTTTCAGCCTTCTGAATCATGGAGTCAGAGCACATTATTCCCTGGCTGGGGGCTCCCTGTATCGATACAGGACAACCTCTGACAGCAAAATTTGGGCTCTTTTTCTCCGAGACTTCCCAGGCCAAACCCCAACCCCAACAGGAGGAGGGGACTGAGGCACTGGACATCCCTGGGGTCACTTCAGTGATGCTCCCAGGCCAGGACCATGTAGCAGTGCCATGAGCCACTCCTCAGAGCAGCTGCTGGATGAATCCTCACACACTGCTCCCTAACACTCTCCCCAGACCTTATTTAAATGTGCTGATTCTCTTTTCCCATTTTTGGAACGGTTTGGAATGGTTTTGGAACCCTTCTGGAACGTGGCAATCAGCAGCTAAATGGCTCCTGCTCTCCTCTGCAGCAGCAGCAGCTCTGCTCCAGTGAGGAGGAAAGTGAGCCCATGCACATGAGCACGCTGAACAGCAGGCAGAGTGTTTGGAAATTCAGCTGAAAGGAAGATAATTTAGACAGGAAAATTATTATCTCAGTGCCACTCACGGCTCTCCACGGTGACATGAACTCTATTCTAAAGAATCCCAGAGCTATTTCTTTTCCATCAGACTAATAAAGCTGAAAAGGCAATCTATCCTTCTTTATTAACTACTCCAAATGCTTCACCAGGGCTGCTTTTCTCACTTGACTTACATAAGAATTAAAGCAAATGGGGGCCATCGTTGCTCTTAATGGAAGAGGCCATGTGCCRGAACAACTGGTGGTGCAGCTGAAGGCTCCCCATTAAAAATGAAAATCAAAGGGCTGTAAGCAAGGCTGGCTGAAATTTACATAGATGTCCCTCAGGAGCTTCCTTCAGAAGGAAGGAAATTTCCCTTCAGAAGCTGGGAAATTCTCTGCTCCACTTGGTGTCCTACAGGGTCTGTTGGTGTTTACAGCAATCATATTTCCTGCCTTAAACCTGAGCTGTTTTATGAACCAAAATCGTCTTTGGGAGCCTCTGTCACTGCTGACTGAGGCAAAACAGAACTGCAGTGTTGGGGAAKATGAAACAGGAAAGCCTTATMAATATRAYTGTYTRSCAAAAGATTTTGAGAATATRGAAACTATAAGTGAGATTGAAATGAAAGCARSYTT
>JACDOX010000208.1:1144072-1164164 GCA_014549065.1 Cardinalis cardinalis | reverse complement strand
TTCAGCCCAGCTGCCTGCCCAGGAGGAGATGCAGCAACAGGAGGGGTTTAGAGGAGATGGAAAAACATCAACAAGGCTAAAATTAATTCCTCTGCTTCCCCCCTCGTTGTGGGCAGTGAATTCTGCACAAATCAGGGCAGGCACAGCCCAGCTACAGCAGGAGCAGGGCAGGGCTTGTTTAAACTGATCAAAAAGAGGATTTGTCATAACAAATATTTACTTCACACAAAAAAAATCCATAAAACCCCATAAAATTCCACAAAAAAACATGAACCCAACTGTTTATCTGGACCCTGCTCACTGCTGGCTGCTTAAAATGCTCCTGAAGCCATTAAGGAAATTGCCCTGTAAATCACTCCTGACTTGCCAACATCCCACAAACACGGCTGGTAACTCACTGCTTTACTCCCCATCCCTATTTGCAGAAATATTTGGAACTCTTTGAAGGCTCTGCTTCATCCCCACTTCCTCCAGGCTGGAAATGTTGTTGATACCACTGCTGGTACCAGCTCCACTGGATTTCCTTGTGTTAAAACACCATCAAACTCCTGCCTGTGGCTGGAAAGAAAACCCTCAATTCCTGGAGAATCAAATAAAATTCATATTAATGAATCAATGACTAATATTGGTATAAATAAAACCTGCAAGCACAGTGTGGTTTGTTTAAGAAAGGGAAGTGTATTTTTAGATTCTAATCTTAGGGTGCTCCTTAATGATTCAAGATTTTGTTCCCATAACCTTTGAAATCACTGCTGCACTTCATGGAAATCCTTAACATTTTGCTGCAGTAAATAATGAATGAAAGCAGCCTATGGAAAAATAATAATTCAGTGTTAAAAATAACCACACATTACACACTGGCTGTGAAATTCTGTGTTATAGATAAAAGGGAATTTGTTGTTAAAATACAACAAAACCTTTCCACTCAAATCCTATTTTTTGTTCATGAACTCAGGGTTCATAAACTCCACATTTCCATTTTCCACTTGGAAAACACAATGGGATATTTCGCTTTGGGGTTGGTGTGCACAAAGCYCCATGTTTTATCTCTCTGGAGGTTTTGGGGAAATGCTCCTTAATACTCACTGAGGAAAAAAAAGCACATTCAGYTTATCTATCTCTGCACCTTTCTGCCTGTCAAAACTTCCAGGAAATACATTGGAAGAAATGATCCAAAAGATGACTAAATCTAATTTATTCCCCTAATTTTCACCATCCCAGCCTTGTGAGCCATCAGACCTGGGCACAGACAGGTCACACCTCCTTTGTGCAGTCACAAAAGCTCAACCTTGGTCACAGCAGTTAAATTCCAGGGTCTCTGTTCTGGTGGGGAGTTAACAACAAACCCCAATGAAAAATGCCTTAAAATGTGGTCAGATCCTCCTTCCAAAAGGATTTTGGTACCTGCACTTTGATTTCATCCTTGTATTAAAGGCAACTCTGCCTCTGGAAATTTGRAAAAGAAAATMAAAATCTGTATTTTTTTTTAAAGGCTAGTTGGGAAAACATTGATTGGGAGCAGTTTGGGGTATCTTCTGCTGGGGGGAACTGGAATTTTGTGTTGAAGGCATCTCCCAGCACCTCCCTTTCTCCACCCTGTCAGGGYGGGAGGCATCCTAAGTGCATCTGAGCTCTCTCTGCACCTTTCTGCCTGTCAAAACTCCCAGCAGCCAGGAAATACATTGGAAGAAATGATGCAAAAGATGACTAAATCTAATTATTCCCCCAATTTTCCCTGTGAGCCATCAGACCTGGGCACAGACAGGTGACACCTACTTCGGGCAGYCACAACAGCTCAGTCTTGATCACAGAAGTTAAACTCACATAAAGCATCAACGTATTCTAAATCCCAACTTGTCCAAGATCCACCAGTGCAAAAGGAGCCCCCAAACACCCAGGGGAATATCAGGGAGGCAAAGCTGCTGGAAAAGCTGCTGGAAAAGCTCCTTGGCTTCACWATACCTTGGTGCCTGCTGTGGGGCCACGACAAACCCCCAGGCTGGAATTGCACTTACTTGAGTCTCCAAAAGCATTAAAGAAGAAAGACAAGGTCACACAGTTAAAGGATAACCCAAAGGACACTCGTGGGGGTGGGACAGGAGCTGATGAGGAGTTTTTGGGGTTAGTCAGCAGCAGTAATGATGTTTTTACCAACCTGTTGGTGTCAAAGCACACCCTGACCCACAGCACAGCCAGCAGGATTGGATTGGGAGGAAGCACATGGAGTGAGAGAGAGTTTTCCACTGTGTTTGCTCAACTCCAGCTCCAGAGGAGTTGCCAAGAGCCTCATTAGGACAAAATCTGTCGCTTTAAGCTCCAGCTCAAGAAGGTCAGAGAGCAAAGACATAACCAGCTTTTCAAGAGTTTTCCAATTTAGTCTCACTTGGACCCCGTTTCCAGAATTCTTTGAAGTCCTCCTCCAGTTTTCCCTCCAAGAGAGCTCTCCTGGTTCTCCCACGGAACCCAGAGTGCAAACACTGGTGGAACATCAAAGCCAACAGCCCAGCACAGAATAAACACAGAGAACAGAAAGAAATACAAGTGAGAACAAGACAACCATCAAATGAGGGGAGACAGGAGAAGAGAGGAGAATAGTTCAGGAGAAATGATGGAAAGGAATTAAGGGAGAAAAATGGAGGAAGGAAGAGGGGSAAAAGTCACAGTCAATGTATGGAACACAAGAGTTGCTCACAAATCACAAGCATCAAATGACAATGACACCTTCCAGTCCTTTCCCTGGATGTTGGTCTGGAGGCTTTCCACAATGATGGGAATGATTTTTTGGGGAAAAAGAACACAGGGAGAGTGAAGGCACCAGGAGAAGGGGAAGGTTGACAGAGCTCTAAATGAGAAATCCACTTAGTGAATATCGTAACAGAGAGCAACTCACGGTGAATTTACGCTGGAGACTGACGAGCTGCGAGATACAGTACCTCGAGTTTGCTTTACAAAACTGCACATGCAAAAAAACAAAACAAACAAAGAAAACAAAAAGTGAGAAAAGAAAAAACCAAAAAACAAACAAACGAAAAAAACTAAACCAAAAGAAAACCAAACCAAACGGGCAGAGAAACCATAAAAGACATCGGGAGGAGACTCGTACAGGCCGCGTCCTGTCGGGTGCAGACGGGGAGGAGACCGGGCAAGCTCCAGGATTGTGGAAACCATGGACAAACCACCCTCTGGAGAATGAGGACACCACCAAAGAGTCCAAAAGGGAACCAAAAGGAAGAGGTGACCAAGAGGCACAYGATGAGCATGGAGCTCCGTGGCTCCCTGGTACTCACACTGCAAATGTCCCGCAGGAGCCTCCTCTGCCACCCTGGGGAGGCCTGGCTGCAGCCACGGGGGGATTGTGCTGCAAACCCTCCTTTCCAAGAGGATTCCATCTGCTAATTCCTGCTCCTGGCACCAGGAGGAAGCTTTAGCATGGAGCAAGGGCTGGAGAGGACCCCAGGCTCCAAAATCCACCTGAGCTCCAGCAGCTGGTGCCACACAACTTCACCTCAGTCCCTGCCTCACATGGGCTCTTTGGAGGCACCTGTCTCTCTCCTCAGACAGGGATTGGGATGGGCCTGGCTCAGACTACCCAAAATTGGGTCACTGGGCCAAAAAACCTCAGCTCTGCTGCAGCTCCAGTGGGGCAGGGCCCAGGGGTGAAAGGAGCTTCCTGCAGCTCAAGGAATTGTGTAGATTCTCCTCCATCTCCTCCGCGCCATTTCTGTGGGGGGTTCTAAATATGGAAATCACTGAATCACACAGAAAAGGCAGGGAATCCACAGAAAACCAGGATTCTAAATATCCTGACTGATCTTGGCTTGATTATTTTTTTCCTAGCTCTAATGTTCATTTTTATCAATCTACAGCGTTCCAAAAACYCTCCTCAAGACTGAAAATAAAATCCCTTCACCTCCTGATTTGCCTTTTCAGTTGCAGCATTTTTCCTCCTGCTTTCCTAAGCATTTAAATCTGTTAACAATCAATTCCAGCCAAYCAGAAGGCCCAGTTAAAATTTAATATTCTTTGGGTATCATAGAAGTAGAGGTTTAAATATACATTTATTAAAATTAATGGGTTGTTCTAAACAGAAATRTTGGCTCAGATACTGCATATAACACAAAATCCAGAGGTTCAGAAACCTGGAGTGAATATAAGAAAAATYATGGAAGGCGTCATAAAAGTTTTGCTTGAAGCAAACAATCTCCTGAGCAGCCAGGTGGAGCATTTTACCTAAACCCCAGGATTTYTGTATTTCTCTGGTGCCAAATCAAATGAAACAGGAGCAGAGGCAGAGTGGGGGTGGCATGTCCTGCGTGCTGGCCAAGGAAATCATAATTTCCAGGTTGTTCAAGCTGGGCACCTTTTTTACTCTTTGGCAACAAAATCCTGCAGAGAACAAGCCCCTGAGTGCAGGACATAACCAAGAAATTCCTTTGAGAAAACTTGGGATGGAGGAGAATGCTGCCCTGATTCACCTGGGAGTCAGCATCATGCAGTATGTCTGGAGATTTTGGGTTTAATTGCTGAATATTGTGGAAAGCAGATGAACATCCCTCAGTGGGAGCTGGGATGAACCTCTGTGTGTCTCCCTGCCTYGTTTGGTGCTGGGCAGGATGAAGGCCATGCTCTGTCCTTGTCACCATGCAGGGAATGTGACACAAGTCCTGCTCTGCTCCCGTGGCTRGATCTGCCTTTTTCAAACCATAAATTTGCCTGGAACTGCCTTGTGTGAAACCACAGAGCCAGCCCAGCCTCCTTTTCCAGGGCMAAACGACAGCAGGAGTTGATTTTCACCAGATGCTACTTACCAGGAAGGAGGGACAGAGCCCAGAGAGTGGCTGTGGGTGACACCGACGGTGAGGACAGAGAGGAAAACCCACGGGAGGAATCAGAACCTCACACACTGACACACTCCAGGGGAGGAGCAGAGGGAAGGAATCACAACCAGCAAGAGGAAAAGAACACCTCTTCTAATCTACACCCCCCAGCAGAGCCCAGGGCACGGGCTGGGTGTTCAGGCAGCTTCTTGCTGGGTCCTGTTGGGTGCCCAGAGCCCAACAGAGATGTGGAAATCAGCCACGGTACTCCCGAGACAGAAGGAAAACATGGAACCTCCGAGATGGAAAACCTGGAGAAACAGAGCAGTTCCCCCCTCCCTGCATCCCCAGACCTGTACAAAAGGGCCAGAGGGGTCAGGGTGAAGTGACTGAGGTGCCACCYCTGGTGGCTTTTCTGCCTTGCTCACACTGACAGGCACTGTCCCCCTGTGGGACTGCAATTACAGCACCAGTTCTGTGAACAAGCCCAGTGGGACCAGCAGAAACCAGTCCTGGAGACAGCAGGAGGTCCTTGGAGGCTGGGGAGTTGTCCTGGGAAGCACAGATAACTCTGGAACAGCAGTGGGCAATGTGACAAACTGTGCTTAGGTCTGGTGCCCACCTCCAGGAGCTGTCTCTGCCACTGCCCACAATGCTTCATCCACCACCCAGGTTCTCCTCCCACCCAAAACTCACACCTGTGATTAAATGATTCCCTTGGACCTGGCTACAACTCTAATCCATTACCTCACGGAATTAATAAAACTCCAAACCTCATTAATCACAGAGTGACAAAAGTTCCTCCAAGTGTTGCTGACCACCTGGCAGGCTCCTACAAATTTAGGGGTGCTGAAAAAAAGCTATTTTAAGGCAAAGGTGAGGGGAGGGCACTGGGGAATGCTGTGGGTGGCAGGTGAGCCCCGGGTGTGCCCTGCCTGGGGCAGGGTGGGCTCGTGGCAGCCCCTTTTGTACGGGCCATYGGTGCAGCTCTGGCTGGGACAGGGAAGGCAGAGGAGGAACCCAAAGATGGGGAGTTCAGGCATCAGGCCAGGCAAAAGCAGGAAAAAACCTCAAGTTTGCTTTGGGGTCTTTGTGTRACCCAAAGGGATGAGCCTGAGGGCYCTTCCTTCCACTGGCAGTGGCACCAAAAWGTGCTTTGGACATCCAGTGCCTTGGAATTGTCCCCTTGTCCCTGGTCTGGCTGCCAAGGAAGCTGCACCAATGGTTTGCCCTAAAGACCCCTGGCTCTGTGAAGTCCCTCAGGTGCAGAGGCTGAGYAGGGCAAACGACACAGAGGGGCTGAACAAACCCAGAACTCACCTCCAGAAACAACAAAGCAAGGAAAATGCTAAACGGAAAACAAACAAACAAAAAATAATCACAAAAAAAGAAGAGTGAAACAATGGGCTCGAATCAAACACATCTCATGTGGTCAGCCAAACACTGCAAACAGAACCAACACACCACCCTTGTTTTTCATCCTAAATAAATCWTTCAGGCTAGAGTTCACCAGGTGAAAAACCAACTGTGGTCAGACAAATCTGCTCTCTGGTGGAGCAGAGAAATGCTGGGGGCTGCATGAAGCAGCAGCTCCACACCAGCCTCACTTTTCATCCAGAGAAACCACAAAATAAATCCTTCAGGCTAGAGTTCACCAGGTGAAAAACCAACTGTGGTCAGAAAAATCTGCTCAGGTCCCTTTGGTRGAGCAGAGAAATGCTGGSGGCTGGATGAGGMAGCAACTCCACACCAGCCTYGCTTTTCATCCAGAGAARCCACAAAATAAATSCTGCAGGACAAAGTTCACCAGGTGAAAAAGGAACTGTGGTCAGACAAATTTGCTCAGGTGAATCCCTTTGGTGGAGGAGGACTGTCACTGTCACATTTTCTGGAAAACTCTCTTTGCCCAGGATTTCGCTCCTGGGAAGCTGAGAAGCCTCAGAGAAAAAAGAAAACAATATTACCTGATTTGCTTCTCCTGTGTTTTGGTGCTTTGGAATGTGGTCTGGAGATTGTTTACCAACTGGTCATTGTTTGATTGGTTTCATGTGAATTGTTTTGACTTTATGACCAATCATGGTCCAGCTGTGTCAGGACTCTGGAAGCAGTCACGAGTTTGTCATTAGTATCTTTTAACCTTCTGTAAGTATCCATTCTCTATTCTTTAGTATAGTTTAGTACAGTATTCTTTAATATAATACAGTATCATAAAATAATAAATTAGCCTTCTAAGAACATGGAGTCAGATCCATCGTTTCCTCCCAACAACAGGGGACCCTGAAAATACCACAGATCATCCCAACCCTCTGAGCCACCATGACAGGATAGGGAWAAAATAACAAATTAGCCTTYTGAGGACATGGAGTCAGATTCATCTTTCCTTGCCTTTGTCGGGGTGCCCTGAATACAAGAGAGGACATTTCTGGGAGCTCCAAAGCAATGCAGGATGTTGTGAGGCAGATGATGAACGATCTCTCCTCAGCACTGCAATGATCAGCCTGTTATTAAAGGAGATCCCTGGTGTCCATCAATCACAAAGCAATTCCCAGCTCCCACAGCATCCAGCTCCAGGTGGGAAGGTGAAGGTGCCTCTTCAGAGCCTGGGTAACAACCAGTTCCTGATGCTTAGGAAATGATGTTCAGTAACCACCACAATAAACGGAGCTCAGAGGGGAGGAGGGGGACAAGGGGACAATTCCAAGGCACTGGATGTGCAAATTTGATGGAGCTTGCTTAGGAGGGGAGGCTGGGGCAGGTGATGAAATTATTCCCTTGGATCTGGCTGCAATTGTGATCCATTACCTCATGGAATTAAAAAAAACCCCAAACCTTCTAAGTCACAGAGTGCAAAAAATTCCTCTCCAGGCACAGCTGACCCTGTGTTGGCAGGGGGAAAATGCCAGAGAAGGAGAATCCAGCCCTGTGGGAAGGGCTGGAAGGAGCTTTAGGGGAGCCACAGCCAGTGCTGGGAGCCGACTGGCAAAGGCAGGGAGGAGACAGCACCTGAGCCCTGAGACAGCACAGCCAACGTGGGTCCTGAGCAGGCTCAGCCCAGGGACAGCTTTGTCACCTCTGTGGGGACACTGGGAACCTGAACATCGTGATCAAGAAAATCCAAGTCATGGTGTTCTCTGCCACCACCTGCTTGGACTGATGCAGGGAAAATATCAATGTTTTCAGAACATCCATCCATGCCATCGATGCCTGCTGTTACAGAAATCCATTTTCAAAGGTTGGGAAAATAATATTAAACTAGAAAACTAAAAAAAWATATATTCCTTAGAGGAAAGTACAAATAGAAATTGATTGGGTAGAGGCACCTTTGCAGGAGCTCAATCTCAGCTTTCCCAGGCCATGCTCACTGAATCCTACTGGGATTGGATTCTTTGTACCCACGTTTTGCGTTCTGGTGATATTTCCATTCACCAAAAATCCCATTTTTAAGAACACCCAGCACTTTTGGCATGTCCAGCTCTGGATCTGATCTGCCAGGACTTGCCATGGTCACAACATCTGCTCCACCCTCACAGCACCGTGGGGAATAAGAGCAGGAGAAATGAAGTGTTGGGGTGGATTTGGGTGCCAGAAGGTCCCTAAATCGGCCCTACTGTGCTGGAGAGGGGTATCCAAGGGATGGTGGCTGCAAACCACCCCCTGTGCAAGACTTAGGGGCTGCAAACCACCTCCCTATAYAGTATTTAGGGCTGCAAGCCACCCTCCTGTCCAAGGCCTAGGGGCTGCCAAGTAATCCCTATACAACATTTAGGCACTGCAAACCACCCCCCTATCCAAGACTTAGGGACTGCAAAGCACCTCTCCTGTCCAAGATTTAGGGAATATAAACCACCCCCTACCAAAGATTTAGGGGCTGCAAACCACCCCCCTATACAACATTTAGGGGCTGCAAACCACCCCTGTCCAAGATTTAGGGGCTGCAAACCACCCTCCTCTCCAACATTTAGGGAAAGCAAACCACCCTCTATCCAACATTTAGGGCTGCAAACCACTCCCTGTCCAAGATTTAGGGACTGCAAATCAGCCCCTGCAAGATTTAGGGGCTGCAAAGCACCCCCTATACAATATTTAGGGGCTGCAAAGCACCCCTGTCCAAGATTTAGGGGTTGCAAAACACCTCCTATAAAAGATTTAGGAGCTGCAAACCACCCCCTATAGAAGATTTAGGGTCTGCAAAGCACCCCCTGCAACATTTAGGGGCTGCAAACCACACCCTATACAAGATTTAGGGGCAGCAAACCACCCCTCTATCCAACATTTAGGGGCAGCAAACCACCCCTTTATCCAACATTTAGGGGCTGCAAACCACCCCTATCCAAGATTCAGGGACTGCAAACCAGCCCCTGCAAGATTTAGGGACTGCAAAGCACCCCTGTCCAAGATTTAGGGACTGCAAAGCACCCCTGTAAGATTTAGGGACTGCAAACCACCTCCCTATCCAAGATTTAGGGGCTGCAAAGCACCCTCTGCAAGATTTAGGGACTGCAAGGCACCCCCTGTAAGATTTAGGAGCTGCAAACCATACCCTATCCAAGATTCAGGAGCTGCAAAGCACCCCTGTCCAAGACTTCGGGGCTGCCAAGCCCCTCTGGAGCTCCCTGAGGATGGACACTCCACCCCTCTATGGGTTCTTCACTTGAGAGCTGGATTTGACCCTTGTGGGTCTCTCCCAACTCAGAATATTCTGGGCTTTATGGATAAAATTGCTTTGAGATGGATTTATTAAATCTCATGGGTCGCAAGCCACCAATCCATCCAACTCCCTCTTCCCATCTCCCAAAATCTGACTCCTCCCTTGCCTGCTCCTCCAGGGTCTCAACCCCTGGACCTAAATGCTGCTTTTTGTCCCCAAAGCAAAGCTCTGTGAGTGGCCATGGAGCAGGGTAAGGAGATGTCACAGGCTGTCACAGGGTCAGGAGATGTGCAAACCATCCTTGCCACTGTGCTCCTGTGAGTTTTCACACAGCTGGGGCAGGGCAGCTTCAATTTGAGGCAAAATAAGCAAAAATCCACAATTTTGTCCTCACTTTGAATTGTTGTCACAAAAATCTCCTCGTGCTTTTGAAAGCCTGGTGAAAAATCATGAGAAAAGGTGATTTTTAACAATTTCAACCTTAGGTCTATGGAAGTGAGTTGTGTTTTTTCTCCCAATTTCTAAGAAATCTTCCCATGCAAAACACAGAAGCAAATAAGCACCATCATCATCTTGCATTTTCAAATACCAGAACCAAGAAATTCATCAAAGAGCAGGAGCAATTATCCTCATTTGACTWCTTTTCAAGGCTGGCCAGAAAATAATTGTAAGGAAAAAATGGTATTTAAAACTATCAAACAGCCAGAGCATAAATAGGAACTGATTACAGCAGTAATGACAAAATAAAATGGTAAGAAGAATAAAATAGGCAAATTAATAATATTCTTTTCCTTCACATGTAATAAACTGGCTCCACTTGGCCTTTTGTCTTTGCTAAAGTGGATTAAAGTCCCAGTAAAAAGAGATTTCCACCGAAGGAATCCGGCTGCAGTTCAGGTTTTTTACAATAAATTGAGCAGGAAATTTCTTTTTCTTTTATGCTTGAGCTTCTCCAGCCCTTGGAGGTCTCCCCTGTAAAAGGGGTCTGGAAAACATCAGCAGCTCCCACTAAAATGCAGGACCAAACTTTTTGGTGTTGATGCTGAAATTCCAGAAGAGTTGAAGGAACCTTTTCAGCAAATCCTCGTGAGGAATCCCAGAACAGAGTCATGGAATGGTTTTAAGGAAGGACCTTAAATCCCATCCCAACCTCTGCAGGGACACCSTCCACCACYCCAGGCTGCTCCAAGTCCATCCAACACTTGGATATTTCCAGAGATGGCTCAAACACAGGAACCTGGATTAATATTCCCACCTACACCTCATTTTTGCACCTCCAGGATCCAGGAAAAGTTGGGCCCAAGGCAAAGCTCTCCAAGGGTTTTGGTATCACAGAGCCTGTGCTTGTCCTCATCCAGGCATCTGGGAATCCCAAATGGATGTTCCTGCCTCCAAACCAGAGCATTTTATTCCACCCAGCTCTTTCACACAGCAAGGAAAGGGAATTCAAGCACATTTTCCAGCTATTTAAGAGGATGCCTTTGCACTTCAATTCTCAAGATTATTAAAAAATATTGATTTCTGTGCACATACAGAAATAACTCATTAAAAATCATTAAACTCATCTCCTCATTAAAAATCCAAAGCAGGATGTTAACACTTCACCTGGTGAAATCTACCTTAAAAAACCCAAAAATCCTCCTAAACCACAATTATTCAGAGATGAGGCCTTACAAAGAGCACCAAGTTAAAAGAAACCCTTCATTAAACTCCTAATTAACTGCTCAGCACTGAAGTATTTGGCCAGAGGTGGAGCAGGAGGGCTCCCAGACCACGGGATGCTCCAGCTGGACAGACAGACAGACAGTGACACTGCCAAAGGGAAATGCTCCCCCAAGGAATCAAAGGTGCTTACGCAGCTATGGAGATGTTGGCTGCTGACATGGGGCTCACTTCAGCCACCTCCTTGGCCTTCTGCAGGGCCAGCTTCTGGTTGGTGGCTTCCTCCATCTCCTCCTCGTCCTGGGGCACAAAAACAAGGGAAAACAGGGAATGAATCATGGAATAACAACAAGCACAGCTCCCCTGGGCTGAAAGGATGCAGGAATTTTAGTTTAGGGCTGCAAAGACACAGGAATTTCAGTTTAGGGCTGCAAAGACACAGGAATTTTAATTTAGGGTGGCAAGGACACAGGAGTTTCAATTTAGGGCTGCAAGGATACAGGAATTTCAATTTAGGGCTGCAAGGACACAGGAATTTCAGTTTAGGGCTGCAAGGATACAGGAATTTCAATTTAGGGCTGCAAGGACACAGGAATTTCAGTTTAGGGCTGCAAGGACACAGGAATTTCAACTTAGGGCAGATTTTCTTGCAAGGAGCCCCAGGTTTGGTGCGGGCAAGGTTTGGTCAAGAGGGTTTTTTACCCTCACAAACTTCCTTGACTCTGCTGGGTCTCCTCTCAGCACAGAGCACTCTGAGGGAGCAGGGATGGGACAGTTCCAGGTGGAATTCCCCATTTATCCCAGAGTTCTGTGTGGAACAACCCTCTTAAGCCAATGTCCTGCTGGAACACCTGCACAGGCTCCTAAATCCTCCCTGCCAAGGGGAATTTTCTGAAACAATCATAGAAAATGATGGATTTGGGATGGTTCTGCTCTCATCAGTTATTCACACCCACCTCAGATCCCTGAAGACTCAGAAAACAAAAAAACCCCAAAACATATTAAATGTAGTTTGTAGAGCAAAGGGTTCTGCTCCTGCTTCCTKCACATCCCTGGATCATGAGGATTTTTAACCTCTGAAGATTGTACCTGGGATTTCTCTCTTCCTACCCAACATGAAAAGCACCACTAAAACTCAAAATTAAGGATCTTAATTAAAAAAAAAAAATTAATTTCAAAAATTCAAAATTTAAGAATCTTAAACATTGAGGCAACAGCAAAACCCAAGGAAACAACCTGGTTCCCCTTCAGTGGGCACCAAGGGCAACTTGGCTGGAATTTTCTAACAAATTTTCTTCAAAATGAAGTCAAAGCATGGAAGGATCAGCACAGAGCTCTGGYAGCAACACCAGCATCTCACAAATCCAGGGAAAAGCACACTGAGAGCAGTCCCAGGCTCTTGTGTCAAACTTCACGGAATGCACAGCTCTGCCTCTGCTCTCCAGGCTGCTGCTGCAAGGAGTCAGGATTAAAATAATGAGAGCAGACAGATCTCCAGCTTTGGAATAGGAAATTATAGAGATTTATCCACCCTGAATTCCATCTGCATAAACAGCTCCTCGCTCTGCCTTTGGTGCTATTTGCTTCCACTGAACTCATTTGGAAACTGTTTTATTTTTCTCCTTCAGAAGGAAAAAAAATGTGGAAAATTGATTTTAAAAATCGTTACCATATAAATTTCTTCTTTTTTTAACTTTTTTTTTCCCTTTGCAAATATTTGCAAGTCTATAACCAGGCCTGAATAAAAGACCTGCTGAGCAATTATACAAAGTCAATATTTCTCAGCTGCCAAATTCCAGTATTTTATGGATTTTTTTCCACAATTTCCAGTATTTTATTTTTATTTTATGCCAAATTCCAATTTATCAAAGCTTTGGGAGCTCGTTGCAAAGCAAGGGTGTTTGGTTTAACCCTGGCCCCCAGCTCAGCCCCAGCTACCTGTCCTTTCACCCTGCTGGGGTGGGAAAGCAGCAAAGCACCCATGGATTGGGATAATKTCAGTGTATTTGGGGAAGAGAAAGGAATGAATTCCACATTTCCCACCCCAGTTTTGCCATCCCCAGCACGGCAGAGCTCCCTGCATGGAGCAGGACTGGCACAGACAGATGCTGTCCCTCTGTCTGGAATGTCCCTGGGCTCAGCTGTCCCCAGGTCCTTGTGCCCCCCAGTTTCCCCCCTGGACTCTGTGGGGTCACTGCTCAGCAAGAACAAAACATCCCAGAGTGGTTCCAACACAAATTCTCTTTCCCACAGCAGCTCCTGGTTCATTTCTTAATATAAAAAAAATTAACTGTGCCCATCCCAATGCAGCAGAAATGTTATCCTCAGGACACAAGTTTTAAAAGAAATAACACCCCAATTAAAAAAATCTTTCAGGTTTTCCTTTCATCCTCCAGGTAAATTCAAATTATTTCTTCCTCTGAGGGATCTCCRGCAGCTGTAAAAACCAAAGGCTGCTGATTTTTCTTTCTCTGCCCCTAAAGCATCAGGTGCAGGTTTTAAAACCTCTTTTAAATTTGTGGCTTCTGCTCCATTCTCTCGGGTCCCTCTGTAATTCTGCTGGATTTCCATCCTGAAGGAGCAGCAAACGYAGCTGTTCCTCCCTCACAATGAGCTCAGCCCTCAGCTGAGAGTTTGCTTTGTAATATCTCTGTGGCTCCTTCCATGCAGATATGGCAGATGACTCCAAAACTTCGTTAATTTTTTACCTGATATTTCAAATTCCAGCTCAAACTGTCACCCCCATTTCAGAGATAAAGCTCTTGCCCATAAGCACATCCTTGGTTCATGTCCTTTCTGTTTTCTAGAGCTCTAAATCTTCATTTAAATCAATTTCTCACAGGGTAAAACCCACTTTAGGTGCTACCCATCATGATGTGCATCATTAAAACTGAATTTTCTTGAATATATTCAGCCAGTTAGAGCCTTTTCCATAGGAAGGAGGGGGATTTATGGATGCTCAGCTCTGGGTTTGGCCACTCCCTTCAGTCCAGAATTTCTGGGCATTCCTCAAGAATTTTATACAAATTTACACAAAATTCCTCACACATATTTTTATCCTGCTTTTTCGGGAATCACTGGCAGTGCACAGAGATGACAAAACACTTCCTGCTTGAAGATATTTAGGAAAATAAAGCCTCAGTTGTAGTGAGGATGAAGCAGGAGCTGCTGGATGTCACCAGAGACATTCTGCATGACCAGCAGAGAGATTTGAAAAGCAAATTTTGGGGGCAATTGTAAATTCTGCTCTGAGTGAACAGGAAGAAAAACTTGTTGATGTATTGAAAAAATCCTAAAGGTGAGGGAACCCAAAGAGATTCAAGAGAGTTCTCAGAAATTGGGTGGCAGAGTTTGAGTCAGTGCAAGACCAGAACAGAAGAGCAGGAGAGGGAGCTGGGAGCACATTTTTTATAAATTGAAAGCAAAGGTGGTGATTCTTTGTTTTTTCCCCCAAAAATGAGTCATGCCTAAGCACTGGTGAGTTCTGTAACAGCCACAGGGTGACCAAGCTGCAGTTAAATATAGCCCCAGCTCTGAGAGCTCCTCTTACAGGTCACAGAGCCCAGAAATGGCCCAAATGCCACATTAAAAAAAAAAATCCAAATTAGCATCCAGAAGTGGGGGAAGYTGAGATGTTCCAGTCCTGAGGCAGGAAAGTTTTCTGCCTTCCCTAAACAGAGGCAATTTCAATTGCTCCTGGTTCTYTCACATGAAATTCAGCACTGATCTCAATTAATTTCACAGAATAAATGTCAGGAGAGTCTCCTGGGACCAACTGACTCCTGAGTAACTTCCTTGTATCTCTGGGCCATTTTTGGGGCTTGCATGATCATATTTACTCAGCAGGAAATCCCTCATTCTCCAGGTATGTGTCTAATTGAATTTTAGCTTTTTCCTCTTCTTTTGAAGGCCCCAGTGATTGGGGGGGGGGATCATAAATAAAATTAAACTAAAAAAAAAATCCCCAAGAGAGTTTTTGGAGAAGCTTTATGATTTGGCAATGTGTTGAATCCATCAATATTTAACTAGACTTTATAAACACCCCAAAGTCAGGTTTCTAACCCTCCCTGTCAGCTGCTGAAATATTCACAAGAAAGCACTTAAAGGATTAAGAAAGAAGGAGGATGAGCTTCATTATCCAAGGATTGTGCTGGGCCTCATCTCCCCTCTTAGCACATGCAAGGGATGCCCATAACTCTGGGAGGATCTTTGCCTCCAGGCTGGAGATTTCTGTGAGCACAGAAACAGCTGAGCTGCTGAAAGGGGAAAAATTCCTATTAAAAAAAAAAAAAAGGAAAAATTCCCAAAATGACAGAGAAACAGAGAGACATTAAAGACAGCCATGAGCAGCATTTTAAGGGAGGAGGGATGTAGAACACAGAATTGGAACAAAAAATAAAATAATAAAAATTATAAAAATGTATTTATAATAATGAAAAAATTACTTATTATAAAATTCTTTATAATAACAAAATATTTAGAATGAATTTATTCATAATAWTAAAAATTATTTCTAAAAATTACTTATAATAAAATTTTTACAATAATGAAAATCTTTATAATAAAAATATTTGTAAACTTATTTAGAATAAAATTTTTCTAATAAAACATTTATATTTATTAAAATATTTCTTGAAATTATTTATGAGAAAATATCTATTATAAAAATATTTATAATAATAAATAAAAATTCACACAGGAGCCACRAGGCTGTTTGGAGGGTTTGTTGGGAGAAAGCTCCAGAAAAGCTGGGAGCTAGAGCCAGTCCTGCAGGAAAAGGGGAGATGGCMGAGAGTAGCTCAGCCACAGCAGGGATGTGGTTTTTGATGGGAACCTTTGGCTGGTTTGCTCTGCAGCAGCTGAAGGAGGGTGGGAAACGGGAAATCTCCGTGTCCCTGAAGTGTGGARCTGCATGGGGGACCCAAAGAGCCAAAAATGTTGGGAAAGCTCAAGAGCAGCAGTGCCAGATGCACCCCCAGAGCTCAGCACCAACCCTGAGCACCACAGCTCTGTGGATTTGAGCAATTCCATGGGATGGTTTGGGGTGGAAGGACCTCAAAGCCCATCCAGGACACCTSCCACCAGCCCAGGCTGCTCCAGCTCATCCAGCCTGGCCTTGGGATCCAGGGCATGAACTGCTGCACCTTTCCCTAAAAATAAAAACCACCTGTGCCTGCCTCAGCTCATGGGCAGAGAGCTCTGCCACTGGCAGGAGGAAAGAAATTAAAGTTKTAAAGCACCACCACCCAATGGGGACGCTGCTGCCTGTGCCCCAGCAGCTCACAGTGACAGCACAGGAAYGGGGGAGAGAAGCTAAAAACGTGCAACAATCCCTTTAGTTCTCCTCATAAATCCACCAGAGTGCACCCAGAACCAAAACTGTGCAATAACCCAAACACCAAGGGCAACAGTCACAATCCTCCTGCACAAMCCTGGGCTGAGCTGTTCTCAGTGTAAACATTCTCCAACAGAAATCTGTGCCCACGCCCAGAAAAGTCACACCAGTGTCACTGCCACCCTGTCACTGCCATCCCCTGCCAGGACCTGGCTTTGTGCCTCTGATTTCTCTTACACCTGGGAGAGGCAGGAATATCCCAACATCTCCCCTGAGTGCTCACAACAGCCTCTGCAAATTGTTTTGCCTGGAGCTGATTGGAAAATTTTAATTCTTTAATCCATCACCAACCTCAGCAAGRTAAAGGACACAAAGTGTGAGACCAAACTAAACACAAAATATTCCCTGCAAGCTGAAGTAAAGAAACCTGCAGGGGAATGAACCTCTCTGCAGTGCAGGCTGCTCACCAGAGGGGGAAAAGCAGCACCTCAATGCCTGGATTTGCTCCTGTCTGAGCTTCCAATCAGCCAAAAAAGCTCTTAATTGCTTCTCCTCTGCTCTTGGAAGCAGAAAATGTGAGATGAGCAATGCCCAYTCTGGGATAAAGCAAATACAGAATATTCACTGCAACCAGAAATAAAGAAAGCTGCAGGGGAATAAACATCCAGGTGCCCTCTGGAGTGCAAAGTGGTCACCAGAGGGGCAGCAGGTGATGCCTCAGGTTTTAGTTTTTCTGGTTCTCACATTCTGTGCTGCTTTAGTGTRTGGGTCTGAGCTCCATATCAGGGGATGGTGAGCTCTGCACAGAGCAGGGAGACAAAACAATTCCTGCTCCAGCTGGGCACCAAGGACAAATGACCCAAATCTCAGCCCMRGAGCACAAACMCCGTGGGCTGGAGAGAGAAAAACAAGCAGGGTGGGACTGCAGGGGCTAAAGCTGGAATGGGACAATGAACTGCAAGRTGCAAATGGAGCAGAACTGATAAAAATGTGAGATCTCACGACCAAGCTCTCCTTTGCTCCCACCCTGGAGCCATCCGGGTGCTGCCAGGGTGTGGCCTTTGAAGGCCCATCAATACATCTCCTCTTTATTCCCCTTAACTCCACCTGGCCTCTGTCCCAGCTCCTTCAGGCACCCCAGGGCTCCAGGGGACAGCTCAGGGTGTCCCCCTTGCTCTGGAAGGCACAGCCATGCCCACCTACCTTGGTCAGCTCCTGGGCGTTGGCCAGGTTGTCCACAGCGATGGCCAAGAAGACGTTCAGGAGAGTATCTGAGGGAGCAGCTAAGGAAAAGCTCTTCACACAGYGCAGGAGCAATCATTCCCTCCCTGCTGCCCCTCTTTCCCCATTTTGTGTTCCATGGATTGATCTCTGGAAGCTTTGCCACCATTCCCAGCTCACCCTCCCTGCCCAGAGTTGGCCCACACACACATTTGTGTCCCCAGGACCTGTCTGCAGAGGGGACAGGACCTGAGGGGTGTCACCCCATCAGAGGGACAGGGTGGGATCTCCTGCTGTCCCCAGAGGCACCACAGCCCCTTGTTTTCCACCCCTCCAGCCCAAAAATGCAGATTTTAGGCTCATTTTCCCCTCATGCAGATTTCAGCCTCATTTCCCCCTCTTGTTTAAAAGGACAACCAGTGGAGCTGCAGGAAATGGGTCATTTTAAGCTAACACTTACATTTTTATACACACAGAGCTGTATAAAGTCATGGAGAGCATGGAAAAATGAATCTCAGGTCGTTGCTGCTGGGAGGAAACCATCCTGGCTGATCTCACTGGAGCCAGGCTGGCAATGGGGCACCCCAGCCACGCGGAGCCGCACACAGAGCTCAGGTGCCCCAGAGCAGCATCCCCAGCCCCATTCATGAGCTCTGCTGATAAAACAGCCCCTAAGCCCAGCCCAGAGCCCAGCTAAGCCAGGGCAGTGCCCACACCAGGCCAGGCCTCTCAGCAGAGCTCTGCATCCCATCCTTGAGAAAGAACACTGGCCTGGAATTATTTATTCCTCTTTTACTTTCATTTTTCCACTTAATGATTTCAGCTTTTGCTGAGTTTATTGTTGTTATTCCAGCCTTGTGGCTGCAAAACAGCCCCAGAGCAGCCATAAATCAGCTGCCCTAGCACAGGGAAAGAGGGCAAGCAGAGGAAAACACAGCAAAACCACTCTCCCAAGGAGAAAATGTGTTTGGCTCTTGCACATCACCTGGGGACAGGAGAGTCACTCACTGCAGAGCTCTGTTTGCTCCTCCAGGTAGGAATGTGCAGGGGAATGGTTCATAAACCCACTGAAAGGGACTGCAGGAGATTTAGGAAACCAATCCAGGTGTTTGCAGGAGGCTCCAGGAGAGCTGGGGAGRGACTGGGGACAAGGGATGGAGGGACAGGACCCAGGGAATGGCTCCCACGGCCAGGGGGTAAAGTTTTATGGGATTTTGGGAAGGAATTCCAACAGGCTAGAAACACTTCCAAGCCTCCTATCAGGGAATAAATGTCCCAGCAGTAAAACTGCCTCCCTTCCCCTGCCTCCCACACCCTCTGAAGTGGCTCATGTAACACAGGCAACCCCTGGAAATTTCTTTTTATCAGATCAGCCTGGCCTGATCCATTTCCAAGCAGACACAGTCTGGCAGACTTGGGTGTTTCTGCCCCAAAAAAGGTCCCTCAGTCCTCTCTGCATTCCTGGGGGATTCCCAAATTTCTCCCAAACCAGGCTCTGCCTCAGGCTGTGTAACCTGGAATCATCTCCTGCCTGGCACTTGAGGGCCAGGGAAGGGCAGCATCCTCCAGGCAGTTCCTGCTTTTCTTTTCAGGCTCCTCTGCAGTTTTTCTTGGGAGTTTTTTTCCTTTTTTTTATTGTCTCAACAGATGCCTCAATTTATCAATTAAGTGGCTAACAGTGAACCCAGGCATGGTGTAATTTCCTGGAAAATGGGCCAAATCCTGTTGTTACTTTAATCATAAAACTTTCATTAAACCATTTCTGGTTCCACACAGACTCTCTGGAAATGGAAACGTAACATGAGACGCTTCCCACTTAGAAAAACAAACTTTTCCTTGCCATGATCCATTGAAAAAGCAAACTCTTCCCTCTCTCCCTGTGCTCACAGAGCCTCACCTGCAGCAAACTCATCCCAACCTGCAGGACTCAGGGAGGATCAAAGAATCCCACCTGGCACATCCTCCTTCCTTCCTCAACACCCAGTGATGGCCCAAGGAGCTCAAGGAGCCACCAGCACGGGGCTCTGGGCAAAGGGCATGGCAGAGGCACTGGAGATGTCTGGAGGAACTCAGGAAGAACAGCCCTGGATCACCTCAGCAGCAGAAGGAAAAACAAGAGAGCTGCACCTGATGAGATTTAGGGAGAAGGTGGGTTGTTGGGGAAGATGAAACAGGAAAGCCTTATCAATATGATTGTCTGGCAAAAGATTTTGAGAATATGGAAACTATAAGTGAGATTGAAATGAAAGCAAGCTTTGAGATCCCTCAGTTACTGAACAACWGGAAAACAATGGTGTGGCTGGCTGAAGGTGATCCCCTTTTGATGGAACAACACCCTCTGCTTGCAGACAGGCCCAAGGGTCAGAGCAGACCCTACAGCTTGGCAGAAGGGGCCCAAAGAGGAGTTTG
>JACDOX010000208.1:1110421-1125856 GCA_014549065.1 Cardinalis cardinalis | reverse complement strand
TTATCTCATTTGCTTCTCCTGTGTTCTGCTGCTTTGGAATGTGGTTGGAGATATTGTTTATCCAACATGGGAATTGTTTTGACTTAATGACCAATCACTGTCCAGCTGTGTCAGGACTCTGGAAGGAGTCATGAGTTTTTCATTAKTATCTTGTTAAGCCTTGTGTCTGTATCCTTTCTCTATTCTTTAGTACAGTTTTAGTACAGWATTCTTTAATATAATATAGAACATAAAATAATAAATTAGCCTTCTAAGAACATGGAGTCAGATYCATCATTTCCTCCCAACAACAGCGGACCCTGAAAATACCACAGATCATCYCAACCCTCTGAGCCAACATGATAGGGTAGGAATAAAATGTTTCTAAAATGATGGGATATTCAGGGGCAGTTGGAAAGAAAGGTCGGGCCTGGTARGCCCTGGGAAAATGTTAGGCTTACTGGACCATGCAAAACTGCRCCTGTATAATCATTTAATGGCTATGATAAATGATCTGATTGTTAAATGTGATGATTGTTTGGTGATTGGATATAATTATTGTTTAATCGTAACAAGAATCATGAAAATATTTGGGGGGTTTGATGGAAATTACAAAATCCATGCTTGGATGAAATCAATGTGTACAACAGAACAATTTAAGTTTAATAATTAATATGTAATTATATAATGATAAGGGTACAAAAACATGATCATCCAGTGAAAAATGTGTATTTTATGATTGGCTTTTTGCAAATATTAAAATGAATATTGTATGTGTTATGTTAAAAAGTAATGCTGTATTAATTTTTTAAGTAGTGTGTTAAATATAGTTTTAGGTTATAACAATGTTAAAATAGAAACTCTGCTATGTAAGATACTTTTTTTAAAGAAAGGATTCGCACCAGATAGCAGCCACAGGACACCTAAATCTTTCAGAGAAAGAGAATTTATTGCCCCATTATCAGAAGAAATGAACTTCTTCCCACCTTGCTCAGCCCTGAAGAGCYRTCAGGATTCAGAGAAGAAGCTGACACTGACCAGACAGAATCCTGTGTTTGAATGGAATTYATGCATCATGTRTGAGRTGTAYGAATATGCAACAGGYTRTTGCTTTTAAGGGTTAATCCTCTGTTAACGTGGGTCCTTTTTCGGGCTTATTTTGCCCAGAAAAAGGTACCCAGACTGTCCGTAACTCTTCCCATTGTCTCATATTGTCCTAATCCAGATTGTCCAAATTTTTATGACTCTAATTATATTACTATTTTTAGAACCATTTTATTAGTATTAAACTTTAAAAATTTTAAAAACAAGTGAYTGGCGTTTTTCACAATCCTGAACCCATGTGGGARTCAGATTTGGGTCTGTACCCCTGACACCCAGAGCTCTTCAATAAAAGCACCTGCATGTAATCATTCCATGATTATGTGTTCCTAAACAACCACAGCTGCCAGGACACCCCAAAACCAGAGCCCCACATCTGGGACAGCCTCATGCAACACCTCAGGGTGCTGGACACAGGTGGGTGATTGAATCTCAAATTCTATTTACTCTGAGTTTTGCTGCTGCCATGGCTAAAAAGAGAATAAACTGGCTCTACTCAGAGGCTTGGATTTAGGAGGGTCACTCGCTGAAGGTGACAACAGCTCCTCCTCCCTTGTGGGATCAGAGGAATTTGGCTTCATGGAGGAAGAGTMACTCCCAGCATTTTGGCAGATAAAAGCCAGAAACAGCAGCCTGAATGTCAGAGCAGGGCTGGGTGAGGAGTGCAGTGACCTGAGCTGTTGCAGTGTGATTTCAGGGTTTATCTCAGAACCTCGGGTCCCTCCCGTGATCATTCCCTCCCAGGTGTGTCAGTGCCCTCTCCTTTCCCCTCCCAGCACTGTCTGTCACTCCTGGCATTCCAGAAGGCATCGAGTGATTGGCAGATTCACAGGATGCCCCCTACCCCTGGGGGCATTGGGCCATCCAGGTGTCCTTTGTCCCTTTGTCCCTCCCCTCCTGTCCCTGCTTGGTGGCTCCCTGCCCCTTCCCTGCCCTCTCCCCGGGGTTCAAAGGAGCAGCAACCACAGGACAGGGAGTTCTGTTGGAGCTGGTGCTGCATTCAGAGGCCTGTGGGCCAGAATAAAGCTCTGGATCCAAACCATCCATCAGAACCGACTCCTTTCCTTCACCATTGCCTTAAAGCTTCTCACAGAGGGAAACCTGAGGAGCAGCCCCTGTTATGGGGGAAGCTCCATCCCAGCACCACCAGAGTTCCTGCTGGCCTGGACTTGTCCCCACGGGCCCAGCTGCAGCACCCAGGCAGCCCAAAGTGTCTGTGGGGTGAAACACCACACACCCAGCCAGCCCAAAGTGTCTGTGGGGTGAAACACCACACACCAGCCAGCCCAAAGTGTCTGTGGGTGAAACACCACACACCAGCCAGCCCAAAGTGTCTGTGGGGTGAGACACCACACACCCAGCCAGCCCAAAGTGTCTGTGGGGTGAAACACCACACACCCAGCCAGCCCAAAGTGTCTGTGGGTGAAACACCACACACCCAGCTAGCCCAAAGTGTCTGTGGGTGAAACACCACACACCAGCCAGCCCAAAGTGTCTGTGGGGTGAAACACCACACACCAGCCAGCCCAAAGTGTCTGTGGGGTGAGACACCACACACCCAGCCAGCCCAAAGTGTCTGTGGGGTGAGACACCACAGTGCTGCTGTTTGGTTCAGCACCAGGGGCCAGACAAGCCAAGGCACGTCCTGTCCTGCTATATTGGCAATACCAACACTGAGCCCCTCTCCCTGTGCCCGTGGCTGGATCTAAAGCTCCATATCTAAGTTGTTACAACAGCCCGAGTCCTGCTCAGCCCACTGYAGATAAGAGAGGGGAGTTCTCCTCTGAGCACAGATTACAGCTAATAGCTTTTAATGAATAAATTAACATCCACACGCCAGGCTCTCTGTCAGGCGGAGCCAAACCCAGCCCTGCTATTCACACCAGAGCTGCACTGAAAGAATCTGAATTATTGCCGTGCTGTCATCTCATCAGGTGTTTACTCTGCTGCTCCTGGTGATGTCTGCAAAGCTCTGCCCTGTGACTCCGGGTGAAGGCTGCTCAGTGGGTGACACGAGCAGGAAGATGTGTGGGTTTTGTTTTTTTTTGTCTTTCAATCAGCTCATTGCAATGGGAGGGACAGAATCTGCAATCAGAGCACTCCGGGGTGCTGATGCTGCCAACAGCCCCGGGCTGGAGGAAATGAAATCCCCCGGCTGTCACTTCCCTTCCAAAGAGAGGATAACGAGGCAAGCTGAATGCATTTCACTGCTAATTTATACAGGGACTGCTCCCCCCAGGAGCACTCCCCGTGGATTTCCATACTCATCCTCAAACGCCCAGCACCTGAATGACAGCAGAGACACCTGCTCATCACAGGGAGGGCTTTCAAGGACATGGAGTGACAGGATGGAGGGCAGGGYTGGGTGGGATAYTGGGAAAGAATTCTTCCCTGTGARGGTGGGGAGGGGCTGGAATGGAATTCCCAGAGCCCTGAGGCTGCCCCTGGATCCTTGGCACTGCCCAAGGCCAGGCTGGACAGGGCAGGTTGGACAGGGTTGGGATAACCTGGGACAGTGGGAGGTGTTCCTGCCCATGGCAGGGAGCTGGAATTAGATGATTTTAAGGCCCCTCCCACCCCAAACCATCTCATGATTTATCCACCCTGTGTCACAGACATATTTTATGGAAAATCCTTTCCTTAGGATTTTTCCTCCTGAGAAGCTGAGAGGCCTCAGGAACAAAATGCAAACAATGGTTATCTGCTGCTGTGGAATGCAACAGGTGCATCTGGGATTGGTCTCATGTGGGTGTTTCTAATTAATGGCCAATCACAGTGAGCTGGCTCAGACTCTCTGGTCAGTCACAAGATTTTATTATCATTCCATTCCTTTCCTTTCCTTGCTGGCCTTCTGATGAAATCCTTTCTTCTATTCTTTTAGTAAGTTTTAATATATCATTTTCTTCTGATATAATAGATATCATAAAATAATAAATCAGCCTTCTGAAACATGGGAGTCAAGATTCTCATCTCTTCCCTCATCCTGGGACCCCTGTGAACACCACCACAACCCTGCTGGACGTTACTCACCCCAAAGTCAAAGCAGTTGAATGAAGAGTGGAAGTAATTCCTTGGCCCCAGCCCATACATCTTCAGAGACATCTCAGTGAGGAACAGCCCCAGGAAAACAAACTCTGCGAAATCTGGGAACAGGAGAAGAKATTACATTAATCCTTGGTGGGCAGAGCTCTTCATGCAGGGAATTTTTGTTCCTTTTTTCACAGCACCCAGGGCCTGCTGGCAGAAGGAAATCCCTGAGCAATGGCAAACAGGAGCCAGGCAGATTTTGGCACAATTCTTTCTGTGTGTCCGTGAGCTGTGTGAAGACAGTGCTCACCTGTATCCTCGGGTGAGAAAAAGATCATTAAATCATATCCTCATTGTCTCTGTAAAAGAATTTCAAAGGAAAGCCCTGGATCTAATAATTTTAAAGGTCAAATTTAATTGCAGAGATGTTTTGGGATTTCCGTACTTGCAAGAGATGGAAACTTTTGGGTGTGGGGTGTAAGTTTCTGTACCATCCTCTGATGATAAAAATACCTTTCTACCCAACAGAAGTGCTGACTCTGAGGGCTCATATTCAGAGGTGTTGTGTCTCCTGTTACCACATTTATTTTTATTATGCCTTTATAGCCCTGTAATTATGGAAGAGCCCCTTCTGTTTCCTTTTTCCTTCACATATCACAGGCTGGGAAGCTTTTGATGGGAAAATTTATCACCTATGATGAAACAAAGGGCAGAAGGAACAGAGCTGGAGACTTCAATTTCCACGTCAAGTTTTGAGAACTTGAAGCTACAGCAAACACTGCCTTTGGCATTTTAAGTTTGGATCTGGAGGCCAATAAGCAACAGCAAGAGTGAGATGTTAAAACAGAAAAAAAAAACACCAAAAAAAAAAGGCAAAACCCACCTACACTACCAAGAAAAACCAAACAGCAGAAGGCAAAGCTCTCTGTCTGGAGAAAAGATGAGGAAAAGAATCAAACCTCAAAAGGTGGGGATTAATCACCTTGTTTAGTGCAGCACAGGAGGTTCTCAGAGGCTGCAGCAGAACAGATGCTACAAGAAAGTCTCCTGTAATTTCAATTTTATGATTCCAGGAATGATGAAAAGGAGATGTACCAAGCTTTATGCAGAGGTGCACAGAGACAGAAGAGGGGCAACAGATACAAGGAATATTTCAGCAGGATGATCCTGGATTCCAGGTGCTTTGCACGCTGGGACAGCTYCAATCTCTGCTCTGGGACAGGGACAGGAGCCAGGGAACRGCTGGGGCTGGGCCAGGGCAGSYCAGGCTGGAGAAWGAGAGCACACAGCTTTGAGCTGCATCAAAGGAAATWCAGGTTGGATATTAGGAAAAAGTTTTTCACAGAAAGGGTGATAAAGTTCTGGAATGGCTGCCCAGGGAGGTGGTGGAGTCCCCATCCCTGGGGGTGTTTAACAAAGCCTGGATGTGGCACTGGGGGCCAGGGTTCAGTTGAGGAGTTGGAGCTGGGCTGGACTCGATGATCTTGAAGGTCTCTCTCAACCCAGTGACTCTGTGATTCTGTGAGCTCAGGGCAAGGCTCTTCCCCCAGAGGGTGCTGGCACTGCCCAGGCTGCCCAGGGMATGGGCACGGCCCCGAGGCTGCCAGAGCTCCAGGAGCCTTTGGGCAGCGCTGCCAGGGATGCCCAGGGTGGGGCTGCTGGGGGGGCTGGGCAGGGACAGGAGCTGGATTTGATGATCCCTGTGGTTCCTTCCAGCTCAGGATGTTCCATGATTCCACCATCCTCTGACCTCCTGCARTCTGCAGCTTCAGCTGAGTGTGGGGAGAGATTTCCATTCTGCCCTGGATTTCCATTCCCAGCTTTGCACRTCCATAGGGAGTGAGCAGAGCTGGCCCAGGGCCATCCTGGGTGTCTTTGGAAATGACATGAAAAATGCAGCTTCAATTACTCAAAAATAAAAGGGGTTTTAAATTTTAAATGAAAGCCAGTCATGGAACACCATGGGCATAAAGTTCCCTGAAATCCAGGAAGCAATAATGAGATGAGAGAAGCTTTATTAACACCTTAGTGAGGAGCCTGCAAGGACACCTGTGCCAACATTTGCAAAAGGGGAGGAAATTTCAGGAGTATTAATTATCCCACGTGAGCTGCTCTCCTTGAAAACAGCACCAAGATCATCCAAGGAGACTCCAAGGACAAYGTGTTCCCAGCTGAGGAATAAGATGACAAAATCTGAGACCCACAGCCTTTTTCCCAGGAAGAGGCAGATCCTCCCTCTGTATTTCAGGGCACACAAGCAGCACAACTCCCTCTCACCTTGAGCTTGGAGCTGTTGAGGAGAAGCCTCTTCAAACCTGACCAAGCTGCAAATTTTCACTCCTTTCTCATAGGAGGTGCAAGGACTCAGTGAGGAAACTCTGTGTCCAGCACCAAGGATCCCAGAGTAAGGAGATATCCATAATTGTGCTGGGAATCCATCTGGCCTTCCAGCTGCCCTGGTGAGGCCCCACCTGCAGAGCTGCCTCCAGCTCTGGGACCAGCAGGAGGACCTGGGGCTGCTGGAACGAGTCACAGAATTCACAGAATGACCAGGTTGGAAGAGACCTTCAAGATCATCRAGTCCAACCCAGCCCCAAGCCCTCAACTCAACCCTGGCACCCAGTGCCACATCCAGGCTTTGTTAAACACTCCCAGGGATGGTGACTCCACCACCTCCCTGGGCAGCCATTCCAGAACTTTATCACTCCTTCTATAGAAAACTTTTTCCTGATATCCAACCTGAATTTCCCTTGGCACAGCTTGAGGCTGTGTGCTCTGGTTGTGTCAGTGCTGCTGGAGACAGAGCCCAGCCCCAGGTGAGCACAGGCACCTTTCAGGAGCTGTGCAGAGTGGTGAGGGCAGCCCTGAGTCCAGAGCAAACCTGGAGCTGCTCCAGGGCTCTGGAGCATCTCTTGGAGAGCTGGGGGTGCTCACCTGGAGAGGAGAAGCTCCAAGGAGAGCTCAGAGACCCTTCCAGGACCTGAAGGGGCTCCAGGAGAGCTGCAGAGGGACTCTGGGGTCTCACTCAGCAGGTGCTGATTGGCACAACTTCCAGCTGCAGTCTCCCTATCCCAAGGGTTGATAGCCAGCCAATGCTGTGAAAGCTTTGTTAAATCAGCTGATAAAATCACATGGAAGGGTTGTGGATGCACAAGGAAGCAAAGCACAGCCCCCACRTGTGTCATATCTCTGGCAGGGAGATTCTCATCCCCTCATCTCTGCCCCAGCCTCACCTGTGCGAGTCACAGCTCAGATGCCCCCCAGATTCTTCCACAGAACAACAAAAATCCTCAGCAGTGTTTTGTAACTGCAAACYTGCGCCAAGAGACCTTAGGACACTTTGCCAAGACAAATTACCATCATCCCAAAGGAGTTCAAAAGGAGGAAAGACCAAGGATTAATGTTCAGTCACTGCTCCAGCAGAGGCTGAACACACCCTGGGTATCACAAGTGCAAAGTGTCACCATCAGGCTGACACACCCTGCAAATCCACAATATCACCAAAAAAAAAAAGCTAGAAAGTGGCAAAAGAGAATCAAGAAATATTTGATTATATATTTAAAAAAAATATATATAWAAAAAGCCAGGAAATGTTTAAAACTCAGAGCATCTAAAAATCAACTTCCTTCTGCTGCTCTTGCAAGAGGCWCCCTTGGCCTTTGCCAGCTGATGAATTCCAGAGCAGAGCCCAGACCTGGCAGCAAGAGCTGTGTCCCAGCAGGTACCAGATGCTACAAATCAGAGCCCAGTGAGGCTGGGGTGGAGGGAAGGGGAACTCAGACCCTGAACTCCTCAGGCAGAAGGAATTGGCTCCATGGAGAGGCTGCTGCATCCAACACACRATTTCTTCTGAGAAGGCCCTGCCTAAATAATTGAAAATGCAATTTTGTTGTTTGGACCTCCTGGTATTCAAACCTCACATAATTTCATTTGCCTTACTCAAAAGCATTTTGTGATGTGATTTAAGGCRGAAAGGTTTGATACAAACACTCTTATTTCATTTCCAAGCTGTGCTGTTGGCAAAGGCCATGCAAGCATCCCTTCACCCCACACCTTTGAATTAGGTTCCTAATTAGAGTTACCAGCTCCCTTTTGTCAATCATTTATGGATTAATTCCATTTCTGCCCCATCTCCAAGTCCAGTGGCATCAGAAGCAGGTGCTGAGCCTGACACTTCCCTCTCCTCATTCTCTCTCACATTAAAAGAACCTCAACAGGGCAAAACTTCCCTCTTTTTGCCCAAGCAGATGTGAAATGCTCAGCAGGCAAAAATAAATATGCTGCAGAAAGCCTTTTCCTTGCAAATGCTGCATATTGATATCCAGAGGGAGCTGGGTCTTGGCTTCAAAGGCAACAACAGCATCAAAAAAACGCCAAATTGCCCCAAACATGAGGCTCAGCACTGGGCAGGCTCTCAGGCCATAGTGGCTCAAATGCTGTGCTCAAACACTGGATTAATCAAAAGGAGACATTGTGGATTTGGGGCTCAGACCTAAACAGATAAGGGAGCCAGGAAGGATCCCTGCAGGATGTGCTGGAGAAAGGAGAGAGCTTTGGGAAGGGCAGCCCCTGACTGAAACTTCAGAGACCCAGTGCTGAAACTTCCTCCCCACAGTCCCTAAAACCCATGCCACAGTGCCTAAAACCCATCCCACAGTGCCAAAAACCCATCCCACCATCCCAAAAACCCATCTTGCAGTCCCTAAAACCCATCCCACAGTGCCTAAAACCCATCCCACAGTGTCAAAAACCCATCCTGCAGTCCCTAAAACCCATCCCACAGTGCCTAAAACCCATCCCACACTGCCAAAATCCATCCCACAATGCCAAAAACCCATCCCACCATCCCAAAAACCCATCCTGCAGTCCCTGAAACCCATCCCACAGTGCCTAAAACCCATCCCACAGTGCCAAAATCCATCCCACAATGCCAAAAACCCATCCCACCGTCCCAAAAACCCATCCTGCAGTCCCTAAAACCCATCCCACAGTCCCTAAAACCCATCCCACAGTGTCAAAAACCCATCCCACCATCCCAAAAACCCATCCCACCGTCCCAAAAACCCATCCCACAGCCCTAAAACCCATCCCACAGTGCCTAAAACCCTTCCCACAATGCCAAAAACCCATCCCACAGTCCCTGAAACCCATCCCACAGCCCTAAAACCCATCCCACAGCCCTAAAACCCATCCCACAGTCCCTAAAATCCATCCCACAGACCCAGAGAGCTCTGGTCCCAGCCTCACCCCACAGCTTTAGGCAGAGGAAGAGGAGCCCAGCTCCATCCCTGGGACCTCCTGCCCTGCAGCAATGCCTGCAGCTGCACCCACAGGAGGGGGTTTGGGGCTGTGGGATGGGTTTTTGGCACTCTGGGATGGGTTTCAGGGACTGTGGGATGGGTTTTAGGACTGTGGGAGGGGGTTTAGGGCTGTGGGATGGGTTTTAGGCAGTATGGGATGGGTTTTGGCACTGTGGGACAGGTTTTAGGGCTGTAGGATGGGTTTTAGGCACTGTGGGATGGATTTTAGGGCTATGGGATGGGTTTTAGGGCTGTGGGATGGGTTTTTGGCACTGTGGGATGGGTTTTAGGGCTGTGGGATATGTTTTAGGCACTGTGGGATGGGTTTTAGGCACTGTGGCATGGGGAGGAGGTTTCAGCACTGGGTCACTGCAGTTTCACTCAGGGGCTGCCCTTCCCAAAGGCACAGCCCTGGTCACTCCTGGTGTCCCCAGCATGGATTTTGAGGAGCTCTCAGTTGAAAATTCATCTTTGTTGCTACCAGACCTCAGTGCTGCCATTGCAGAGTTGGTTTCTGACAGAAATCTCCTCTTTCTCAGAATATTGGCAGTGGYAGAAAGGAGCGTGAAGAGATGATAATGAAATAGATGCATGAAATACATTCTTTTATAGGCAACTGCAGGTTATTTAACCCAAGTTCTCTGCTTCAGTGAGCAGTGTCCATCTGCAGCATGAGAGAAATCCTATTTGGCCGGGGAGTCCTTTCCACACAGAGAAGGAGAATCTCTGATTGAATTTGAGGATAATTACAGGGGCATGAATTATGGCCTGTTATTAATCATACCACAAGAATTCAAAGAATTCCTCATCAGTGCTTTCAATAAGGCTAAAGAAATCCCAAGCCTCTCTCCAAAGCTCCTGCAGCCCTTTTTCCAAAGCAGTTGTAGAGATATGGAGCATCAAGCAGAGAAAGCTAATCAGAACAATTCGAAACAGAAAAGTTAAAAGAAAAGACCAAGGGAAAAATAAATCAATGCAGAGCCGTAGGCTTTTACCAACTGTTCTTTAAGTAAAATTAATTTGTAATGTAATTAAACTTCTCCCTAGAGGGACAGGTATAATTGAATTAGAGGTGCCTGGGTAGACTTGCAGGGTTTAGCAGCTCCTTTCCTGTGCTCCTCTCCTGCTGCTGCAGTTCACAAAAAGCCTCCTCAGTCCATTCCTGAGCACTTTCCCTGAAACAGCATCTTTGGAATTTTTGATTTCTCTCTTGATCTGCATCCCACCAGCCAGGCCCTGCTCCTCTGCAGTGATGTTCCCTCATCATGGATTAACTTTTAAGCAATTTTTAAACTCTGTCACTCTCCCAGTTAAAGGATTTTGCCAATATTTCCAGGAGCTATTTCAAATCCCCTCGTTCTGCCTCTGTCTAATGAATTTGTGCACAAATCTTGGGCAGAATGGRGCYTTCCAGGAGCATCCTGGAGGGCTCAGCCCYAGCTGGGTTCCCTCCCAGATGTTTGTGAGTTATCCAGGCAGGAGGGAGGGGACACGTCCAGTCTGGCTGTCACCATGATATTTTATGAAAAACCCCTTCACCAGGATTTTTCTCCTGAGAAGCCTCAGAAAAGTAAACAATAATTATCTGATTGCTTGGAATGTGGTCTGGAGGTTGCTTACCAACAGGTGCATCTTTGATTGGTTCCATGTGAATTGTTTTTAATTAATGGCCAATCCCAGCCAGCTGTGTTGGGCTCTCTGAGTCTATCACAGGTTTTTATTATCATTCTTGTTTTAGCTTTTTGATATCTCCTTTCTCTTTCTTTAGTATAGTTTTAGTATATCAATAATGTAATATAATGTAATGTAATGTAATATATCAGCCTTCTGAGAACTTGGAGTCAAATCCTCATCTCTCACCTTGTCCTGGTGACCCTCACAACACCACAACAGTCTGGCCATCACTGTGGCACCAAAACAACCAGCAAAGTCCTTAAGGCACCAAATATTCCCTGCACTCACTATTCAATTAGGGATTTGTAGAAATCTGAGCCCATGGAAACTCTGCCATCCCCCAGGAAAGGGGTAGGAAGGTTTGGGTCATCCCCAGTGCACAGCCAGGTGTGAATGCCATCCCACAGCTCCTCTGCCTGGAGTTCAGGAGGGTCTGGAGGTATGGGATACTTGGAATTTAAGAGGTTGAACTTGTAGGGCTTTTCAGGACAGGTCTCCAAAGTTATTTGTTCAAAAATCACACTAAAATAGGTTTCTGCCTGGAGCAGAGACAATCATCCCCCAAATGAGCCCACAGAGCCCTGCCTCTTCTCTTGGAGCAAACCATCTTAAAAATTAAAACAAACCCCAAAAGAAACAAATAAAAACCCCCAGAATTGTCTGGTGTACTTCAGAATTTCCATGATGACCATTCATGGAGAGATTYAGTTGGGGWAATGGGCAGGAACTGTTCCSTGTGAGRGTGGGCAGGCCCTGGCACAGGGTGCCCAGAGCAGCTGGGGCTGCCCCTGGATCCCTGGCAGTGCCCAAGGCCAGGCTGGGCAGGGCTGGGAGCACCTGGGACAGTGGGAGGTGTCCCTGCCATGGCAGGGGTGGGATGGGAYGGGATTTAAGGTCCCTTCTAACCCAAACCAAGCTGGGATCTCTGGTTTTTATTCTCGTTGTCACAGTGACCAACCTTGTACCAGCCTGTCTAAAAACCCAGTGTGAGCATCCACAAAACCTTTCCCTACTTTTGGATAATCTGKTTTTTTCTGTGACCCGCACTGGGCTGCCCCTTCCCAATGCCAGGGGAGTTCCCAGCAGGGTTTAATATCCCAGAAATACTCAGAGCTCCTGATGAAGGGTGACAGAGATGCTGAGGGCACTGGAGCACCTCTCTTGTGAGGACAAGCCTGACATAGCTGGGGCTGCTCAGCCTCCAAAAGAGATAATTGAGAGGAATTTCATCAAAACACCTGCAGGGAGGGCTCAGAGCTCTCCAGGCTCTGCTCCAGCCATGGGACAACAGGACAGGCAGGARCTGATCCCAGGAAGTTCCACCTGAACATCAGGAAGAACTTGTTCCCTGTGAGGTGAACAAGCAGCTCAGGAGGCTGTGGAGTCTCCTCCCTGGGATATTCCAGAGACAATGCTGTGCTCTGTGCCCTGGGATGGCCCTGCTGGAGCAGGGAGCTCCAGGTGACCCTCTCAGGTCCCTTCYCTGCCCCATTCTGGGATCCCTTTCAGGGATGGTTTGTGGAGGCCCTGCCCAGGTGTTTCCYCATTGACAAAGGCCCTCAGGGCTCCCAGGTAAAGGGCAGTGGGATGTGCAAAGGCTGGGAGGATGCTGAGAATTTCATCCCCAATTTTTGGTGGTTTTCTGCCTCTTCCMTTAAATGTCAGGCAGTGGGACCCCCACTCCCAGCTCACTGGGACTCTACACCAAGAARTCCAAATTGCTGCCCAAGTGCTCCTGACACTAACTGACATTACTGAGTGGACAAATGCAGAGTTCCTCAAACATGGATCCATCCCTTATTCCAACCTATTCCCTACGTTTTGTCTTCAGCTGGGATAGATTGGAAGCCTAATTTGTGGCCTCTGTCCCAGATATGTTTCCCAGCTGAGGTGAATAATTCCCAGAGACAGAACCAGCCCTTCCAGCCCTCACTGGAACATTGAGGAGTTTCTGGCTCGTGGATTTCTTCGTGTTCCCTTGGAAAAGTCACTGCAAAAGGTGCTCCCAAAACTGAGTTTTGTAAATCTGTGACCTTTTTTGGGGTTTAAAGACGCCAAGTGTGGGGTTTGTTTCCTAAACATTTAGTCCTAATTCCAGAGGAAGTCCTAATCCTCAAACTTTTAATTACTCTGCCAATCTAGCTTATTATTTCCTCTTGTAAATTGAGGGAATAAATAAGCAAGAGTGACTTCTCTGTATGGTCTGTCTCTCTGTTCAGTTGAAATCTTGCCAAAAAAAAAAGACTTGAAAGAAATTTCTGTCCTTATTATACATCTCTCATTAGAGCTCCATTACCAGGTGGCATTAAATATTTCAACAAATATTAATAAGGAGCTTTTGATGTCAGAGCAGTCAGTATTCCTGACCTCTTAGGTCTAGTAAAAAAAAACTTCAAAAGTTTGCCTTCCTTGTAATAAGGTAAGACCTAAGGATCTGAGGCAAGAAATATTTAAGTATCTAATTTAGAGAGAAATCAAGGCAAATTAGGTAGATAAGGATCTTTAAAGATCTAAGCCAACATTGTTAGACTGTTGGAAATATCTGAAGTTTTTTTCCAGTCTTCTGTTTGCTTTTTTTTAGAAGTTTTATTTAAATTTTCATCTGGTCAAGTGCTGAATAACAGATTTGCTCCTGGCCTTTTTACAGGGTCATGAATGGCTTTGTCTTCCAGGAACAAACCTCATTCCATCCCTTGAGAGGGAAAAATTTGCATTATCAGTATGAGGAATTTCTAGGAGTTTTGCAGGTCTAGGAGCCCCGGCCTCCAAACTTCATTAAAATAAACAAAAAAGCTCCATCCCTCACCTTCTATATGTTTTTTTAAACCAAGCTTTGTCAGTGAGTCTGTGACCTCAGGGAGACACCATTTCTCATTCATCAGAGCAATTTAAAAACCCAAACCTGATTATTTCAAAAGCACTTCTAGACTCTCTGAGCTAAACCAGGTGATCACAGGAACCAGCTAAAATAAAATCTTTTCACAAATACAGGATAATCTTCCCTCTGGGACTAATTCTGTCACTTAATGTCACAGGAGGGCACGGTGACACCTGTCCCCTGTCATCACACCCCACCAGGGAGGGCATGAACCAAAAAAGAGCTGTAAAGTTGGAACCTTTTAAAGGCTCTGGCAGGAATCACAGCACAATTGGGGGATTGGTGCCTGATTCCATAAGCACTGGCAGGATTTTTATCTCCCAGGCCATTCCAGCTGCTGGAACCCCAGGAATGTCAGAGCTGGCAGAGCTCTGAGTGTGTCCCCAACAGGAATCACCCACAGGYGCACATCAGCTGCAAAGTGACACAAATTTGCATTCTCTGGACACAGGTTAGCCAGAGAATCCTGCTCTTTCCAGGCATCATTCCCCTTCCTTTTGTGCATCCTGCTCCAGGATAATTCCTCCTCCTGCCTTGGTCCAGAGCAATTCCTCCTGTGCTGTTCCAGGACAATTCCTCCTCCTGCCCCCTTCCAGGATAATTCCTCCTGCCCCATTCCAGGAAAATTACTCCTGTCTTGCTCCAGGACAATTCCTCCTGCCCTGCTCCAGGACAATTCCTCCAGCCCCATTCCAGGACAATTTCTCCTGTCTTGCTCCAGGACAATTCCTCCTATCCTGTTCCAGGACAATTCCTCCTCCTGCCTCATTCCAGGACAATTCCTCCTGCCCTGTTCCAGGACAATTCCTCCTGTCCTGTTCCAGGACAATTCCTCCTGCCCTGTTCCAGGCTTTACACCTGATTGAATCTCAACTTTGCAATAACCTTTAGGATAACATTCCTCTCTCAAACTAAGACCCTGGTGGATTTTTTCTGAATTGTGTGATTCAATAATCTGAAATAGGATTTGAAAGAGAATTGGGATTGTTCAGTCTGGAGAAGGGAAGCTTTGAGATGACCTAAATGTGACCTTCCAGGACYTGAAGGGGCTGACAGGAARGRTAAAGAGAGACAACTTACAAGGGCCTGGAGTGCCAGGACAAGGGGAATGGTTTCACACTACCAGAAGGTAGGGTTGGATGGGATATTGGGAAGGAATTCTACTCTGTGAGGATGGGGAGGGATTGGGAYGGAATTCCCAGAGAAGCTGTGGCTGCCCCTGGATCCCTGAAGAGTCCAAGGCCAGGTTGGACAGGGTCTAGTGAAAGGTATCTCTGCASAGGGGGTAGAATAAGCTGAGCTTTAAGCTCCCTTCCCACCCAAACCATTCAGTGATTCCAYGAGTGGTGAGTGAGGAGGACCAAGCCTTGAGGGACGCTAAGAGCCAGGATGTGACCGTGGCACTGCAGGATCAGAAATGCCAGAGCTGCTGAGGGAACAGGAGTGGCCAGTACTCACAGAATTCACAGAATCACA
>JACDOX010000208.1:1086602-1102599 GCA_014549065.1 Cardinalis cardinalis | reverse complement strand
GCCCACTCCTGACAGAGCCTGCAGAGCAATTCATGGCTCAGGGCTATGCTTCTCAGAGAATTCACAAAATTCACAGCATGACCAAGTTGGAAGAGACCTTCAAGATCATCGAGTCCAACCCAGCCCCAAGCCCTCAACTCAGCCCTGGCACCCAGTGCCACATCCAGGCTTTTGTTAAACACCCCAAGGGATGGGGACTCCACCACCTCCCTGGGCAGCCATTCCAGAACTTTATCACCCTTTCTGTGAAAAACTTCCACCTAATATCCAACCTGAATTTCCCTTGGCACAGCTTGAGGCTGTGTGCTCTGGTTGTGTCAGTGCTGCTGGAGACAGAGCCCAGCCCCAGGTGAGCACAGGCACCTTTCAGGAGCTGTGCAGAGTGRTGAGGGCAGCCCTGAGTCTCCTTTTCTCCAGGCTGAGCACCCCCAGCTCCCTCAGGGGTTCCTCTCAGGGTTTGTGCTCCCAGCCCCTCTCCAGCCTCGTTGCCCCCTCTGGATGCTCTCATCTCAATGTCCTTCCCARKSYGAGGGGCCAGAGCTGGGCACAGCMCTCCAGGTGTGCCCTCASCAGTGCCAAGCASAGGKGCASAATGACCTCCCTGCTCCTGCTGGCCACACCATTCCTGACCCAGGCCAGGAGCCATTCTCAGCCCATGTCCCTCTCACACAGGGGGACAATTCCAAACCAAGCACTTCCTCCATGGGATCCCTCCTCAGAACCTCTCACTCCAGGTTCTTCACCAGTTCTCATCCCCTGTGGAGACCTGTGGAGACCAAGGACCTCCCTCCAGACCAGGCAGCACCACAAATCCCACAAGCCCCAGGAAGGTCCCTCATGCCCATCCACACTGGAGACAGTTTGGGGAAGATGCTCCCCACCCATCACTGCTCTTTTGTCTCCAAAAGTCAGGATTCAGCCATGGGGAGCAGAGTGGTGGCACAGGGTGAGAGCAGCAGGGCCACACGGCAGGAGAGTCACTGTCACCACAGAGCCATCACATCAAATCTTTGTCCAAATAAAATCCACAGCAAGTTTTCCATGGGGGAGCTCTGCCTGGCACAGTGATTGCAACACCTCCCTTCCATTCCTCTGCAACTCATCTCCAAAATACACCTTGCACTGTCCTAAGTTAAAAATAAAAAAAACCAAGAAACACTAAAAACCCACCTCCCAAAATGGAATAATTTTATCTGTGTGAAAGAGAACCCAGTTTCCTGAGGTTTCCCAGGGCACTGCCACCCCCCTGACCAGTTTGCAGCACTGTGCCAGTACTTGGGACTGCACTCAGAACCACAGATTTTGAGTTTGCTGCTGGAAACTGATGTGGGGATCTGCTAAAGGACAACTCAAAGCAAACAAAACATTGAGTTGGCAGCTGGTAAACTCCACACTTCCTTCGATTCTCATAAATGGCAAATTCATACGCCTGTAATTCCATCAATGTGAGCTCTTACTAAAACATCTGACACCATGTTCCAACCAAATTTTGCTTTAAAGTCCATTTAAGCCAGTCTAGATGGAAGAGCAACTTCAGAAAAACAAATACAAACAAACCAGAGGCCAAACATCAAAGTGTGTAGCTGAGAGCTGTCTAGAAGGATACCAGAGGGATCAGCCTTATATAAGCCTATATAAGCCCCACAAGCCTTATATAATCTCTTTATTAATCATCTGGGAGAGAGAGGGAATGATACTTTAATAAGACAGCAAATTGAGAAGGCTGAAAAATAATACCAAAGGCTGAGGAAGGCTGGAAAATTAAGCAGAGGGGAAGGAAATATAGAAATGCAAAGTAATGCACCAGAGATGTGAAAGAAAGGAGAGCTGAGAAGGGTCAAAATGTCAGGTGAGCTCAAAGCTGCACTTTAAAAGGTGYAAAGTCCTTCCAAAAACCCACAAGTTGTGCCTGAAATTCCCACCTCCGATTCAGGTGGTTTTCAAGTTTTCTTAAGACAGGTCAGAAGAGTGAAATGGGCTTTTTTAGACAGTTCAAGAGATGTCTCTGACCAGCCAGCACCTCAGACCTGAAGTCCTCCTCAGGGAAAGCTGTGCTGATATTTGGGGGCTAAAATATGAAAGGACTGAAACAGCAATTCCCAGTCTGAGTGCCCTGAAACACGAGGAAGGGATGGGAGATCCTTCCCAAAGGCTGTGCTATACTGGATTCCCACCAAATTACTCTTGCAAGACAATTCTGCAAACCTTTGCCCCAAATTCAGGGTCCTGAATTGGTGCTCAAACAAATCTCCATCCATAAACACAGCTGGGCTCAGTTTTGCTGTTCCTTTAAAATAACCCAGCCTTTTTTCACCTCTGAAATTCCCTCAAGCCTCGCTCTCCTCCCGCAGCCTTCCCAGGTTCTCTCCCTTGATCATTATTCCTGTCTGCCTYGTGTCCTCTGGGAATCCAAAGGACCACAGCTACCCCAGGAGGTTTTTAAGGCTAAAAAGAGAGCTCAGCAGGTCACTGAGCACTGCCAGGAGGGGTTTGTCACCAGCCAGCATCCTGAACAGAGGCTCAGGAGCTGCTCTGCCTTTAGTCATCCCTAACAGAGCCTGGAAGGAGAGAATTGGGCACCTGAAAACCCCCAAAAACAGTGTCTCTGCATGAAGAGAAATGTTCAGCAGAGAGAYGGGACCAGATCAGCAATCCTGAGCCTCCAAACGAAGGCTCAGGGGCTTTGCCAGGGTGTCCGAGCCAGGGTGCAGCAAGAGGAATTTTTGGTCATTAAGTGCTGGGTGTGACTGGGCTGGAAATAAAGGCAAAGCAGCCTGGTCTGGAGCACCAGGAATACCTGCTTAAGGGTGTGAAGGGTGCTGTTTGAAGGGAGATAAAAGCAGGATGCAATCCTTGCTCTCTCCTTTTTCTCCCAAATGTGTTAATCATGAATAATGACTGGGGTATARCAAGAAAGTGGTGTCCTTTCTCCTCCTCTTTGGTGTGGGGAAAGAGGATATTTGGGGCTCAAATGAGCAGCAGATGACTGGAAATAACAGACTAAATGAGTTTAATTTCTGGCTGGGTAAACAGAAAAAGTTGATAAAAATGCAGCCCTCAGAAGTGGCTGTCACACCCTCCCAGGGAGCTCTGCTTGGTCTTTGTGGGAATTACCCTGCCTTGGCATCTCACACGTGTGGTRTTTTTGGGGTCCCCTGTTGTGGAGAGGAAATGATGAATCTGATTCCATGTTCTTAGAATGTTAATTTATTATTTTATTATATTATATTRAAGAATGCTATACTAAACTATACTAAAGAATAAAGAAAGGATACTTAGAGAAGGCTTAACAAGATACTAATGAAAGACTTGTGACTCTCYAGAGCCTCAACACAGCTGGACCATGATTGGTCATTAAGTCAAAACAATTCACATGTTGGATAAACAATCTCCAAMCACATTCCAAAGCAGCAAAACACAGGAGAAGCAAATGAGATAATGTTGTTTTCYTTTTTCTCTGAGGCTTCTCAGCTTCCCAGGAGAGAAAATCCTGGGCAAGGGATTTTTCCAGAAAATGTGACAGTGACACACACAGGGTTCTTTGCTGGAGGTGTCTGTTCCCATCTCTCCCAGGGGCTCAGGGCTCTGTTCTTCTAAAGAAAGCTGAAATCTGAAGTGCAGAAAGCTGTGCCGTGCCAAGGGATGGCCTTGAAATTACAGAGGGCTGGCAGAGAGAGGTGAAGCCATTCCCAAAGCCTGGCACTCCAGGAGAACAGAAGCACTCCAGTTTGGTGTGAAAAAGGTGGATTTGGAAAGAATTAAACTGCAAAAGATGTGAAACTTGATTAGCCCTGAACAGGAAGATTTTAGAGTCTCTGAGCRAAGTGTTTTCCAAATGATTCATGTCCTTGTAAGATAAGAGAAACATCTTCAAAAGAATATTTGTGAGCTTATAAACTCTTTACTCTGTGTGGAGAACTTGTAGTTCCCTGTTCTTCAAAAATCCCAGCCTTGGAGTTTCTGCAGTTCTGAGGAGTTCAGTGGAGAAAACAGCAGGAGCAATATCATTTGCATGCATTGCATCACTTGGCACTTTTTAATTCCTGTGGAAAGGACAACTGCCTTCAAAGTGAAGGAGGGGAGRTTTAGGAGGGATATTGGGAATTAGGAATTGTTCTTTCTGAGGGTGGGCAGGCCCTGGCACAGGGTGCCCAGAGCAGCTGGGGCTGCCCCTGGATCCCTGRCAGTGCCCAAGGCCAGGYTGGATGGGGCTTCCACCCCAAACCAGTCTGGGATTCTGTGATAATTCAAATTACTGACATTAATGAGAAACATTAAAGACACTTCAGAGCGGTCAATGAGCAATAACCACAATGTTAAATTAAAATTATTGTTGCCTGAGGGGTGGTAGGGCACAGGGAAAGGAGTGATTTTAGTCACTCACACTTCCCTTGGTCCTAAAACAACACTTGAGGCAAAAACCTGAGCCCTACAAAGGACAAGGGCACCTCCTGTCCAGCTTCAGCAATTACACAGAATATGTAAAAAAACTACGGAGCAAAAACCATCAAGAGATTAAAACATCATTTTGTGAAGCACTGGAATGCAGCYCTCCACTCTTCCTGCCTTGCGTCAAAAATAAACGAGGGGGAAAAAAATCGAACAAACCAAATGCTCAGGGAGGATATTAGAAATATTGGAAACCTGATGAGGCTTCCAGGGGAAGAGAGAGGATTGGGCTGATTGGTTCTGGGTGCTTTAGAGCAGGAAAAAATAAGATGAAACAAGGTAGAGGGAGATTAGAGAAAGAAAAGTAATTAAAAGAACTCCTGAATTCTTCCTCTCACTGCAGAAAGGCAACGGATTGAAAGTGAGGGCAGGACACAGCTCTGTGGGGTTGTTTGGTTTTTAAAATCAAACTGGGTGTTAACACTTGGCAGTCTTTGCTCCAAGAGTCAACGAGGTCAAGGCTGGCAGAAGGATTTAAAAACAATTTKATATTCCCAGGAATAATGACCAAATCCTCCAGAGTTCCATTAGAGCAGAATCCCAGGAGCTTTYGCTCTTCCCTTTGTGCAAACAGCTCCTGCCTGGGGCTGCTGCAGGATTTCTGTCCCCTTCTGCCTGTCCTCCCTGGCTGGATCGCCCTGCTCAGAATCCTGGAGAAGAAATTCCAGATGATTTCAGAGCTGAAATCCCCAAGCCAGACTTGGGAAATCCTCGTGGACGGCACAGTCCCAATTTTCAGTGCCTCRGTCCTGAAGCCTGGATTCTCTGCTCTGCTTTGCCTTCACGCTGCATTTTTATTCCAAGATTTTATTAACACYGCTAAGCTGATTTTAATTACTGTTATTATTCAGCTGTACTAGGAGGCTCTTTTATATTCCTATTGTATTCTCAACAATGCCTTTCCAGAGTATTTTTAACATTCCCTGATTCAGCTCTTTTGCATGCACTTCCCTGTTCCACAAAGCCTTCTGGCTCGTGTGTTATTGGGCTGAAAAATGTGCATTTTCCAGCAGTTTCACTTGACATTGGTGTGGCATTTATTCAGCCCTGGCAACACAGAAATGGAAGAGCCAGGAATTCCCACAGGGATGGGAACTGGAGCAGAGGTTGACTGTACATTTTATAATTTCTCCATCCCAAGTTTCTCACAAGTTCAGCTGGTGATGGGCAGAGCAGGCCCCAGAGTGACACAAAGCAACCCTCAACCCTGCAGGGGAATTCTCAGCTCTGTTTTAGTGATGGAGATCAGGATTAAGACACCAAAAATCACAAAGAGCCTTAAAAGCAAGACAGGGTGAGAAAGGGAGAAGCCCAGAGAACCCTGCACCAGCCACTGGGCAAGGCAGGAATTAATCTGAGTTTGAGGCTGCACAGAAGCTGTAAACTAACGAGAAGACAAATTCTCAATGGGAAGGAAAGAGAATTCTTTATTTTCTGATTCCTCCAGAAGCACAGAATGAAGGGTGGCTGYCTGAGTTGCTGCTGAACAGTCACAGTGAATAAAAGTCTGACAACACAAGTGGCCCTCAATTGTCACCCTGTGCAGTGCTACAAGAAATAATGGGTTTAAAGCACCACATAAACTGCTGATATTTCTATTTTACATTTCAATTTTAAAGAGCAAAGATGAAACTCATCTGTCTAAAAYGGCACACAGGAATCCATTTGAGAAACCAGCACTTCTTTTCCTCCCCATCATTGTTTTAAAAGGCCTTTTCACTTGGCTCAGATGTTGAAAAGCAAGCAAGGAGGAAATTACCCCCCATTTTCTTGGTGCTGTATGAAAGAATTGACTGTGGTTATGTCAATATATAAATATCAGCTCCTCCATAAAGCAGGAAGGTTATTGGTAATCGTTGCAGTCTGATAAAAATGCTATTTTCTGTTAAATTAATGTGTCTGGGTCCTGGTTAGAGTTGCTCACGCCTTGCAATAAAGAGGAATGTTCAGTTTCAGTGGTTATAAATCAATGTTAATATGAGCTGGGGGGAGTTTTGTGCAAGTGATCTTTGTAGCTCATAAAATGCCACTTGGGTGGGTTTTACCAGCACAGAAAGAAAGGCTGATAAACCAGCTGGGGCAGGGAGTAAATAGRACAGAAATTACTCATGGAAGGGAACAGTTCCTCCCTGTGCAGGCTTTGGACACTCCATCACTGTGGACGCAACAGCCTGATCAAAAACAAAGCTCATTTTCTTGCTTTCTGACCAGATCACTTTTTATATTATCCTGTATTAGGACAATTGCTTTGATCTCAGCAATAAAGCTGGCTCMGCTCCTTTAGTTTTGCTTAAACCAAACCGAGATCTTTTTGCAATAACTTTGGTGCGAATGCTCAGAAAAAATTCCAACAAAACCAACAAGTGCTGGCCRGGCCCTCTTGGCTTGGCCACACCAAGGACTCATTCTGGAGCCCATCACTGTCGCCAGCYGGGGTCTSTGTACAAATCACAAACAGGGCAGGACAGCTGGGAACGTGCCTTGAGCTGTTTGATTTTCCAGCATCAGTCTCATTCCATGGTGATGACAATGGGAAGATGCCAGCAGCTCACATCCCAGGCAGCAGACCAAGAACTTAATGTTACAACTCACTTTRHAAGTTTTTTGACCAATCACACAAAGCAAAAGCACATTGACAGTAGTTCTATCCAATCACCATAAGCACAGGTACCTTTGGTGAAAACAATGCTKGCTTATTTCCAATAYAATMTCTGCTTSTAAGCCTTCAAACACAATGYACAGAGCTCCATTATTAAGCTTCAGCCTTCCTAATACCTTRCTASATAAACTTTTCTGTAGCTTAGGGAGTTATTCTGGACAAGCRTTAATGCACAGATCATTGTTCTATTTGTCCTTGCTTTTCTATAGTTTAAATAATTTTTCTGCTGACCAATCTCATGGCTRCTGCTTAGCTCYAATCACAGTTCTACTGCCTCTAGAGCCTGCCTTTTGCAGCTTTCCCAAAACCCTCTGATTTTGYGGATTCCCACACATCACCAGAGCTCCCTTGCCCCAAAACACATCCAGGCAAGGCCGGGAGATGCCTGCTTTACCTGCTTTGAAGATCCACTCCAGGTAGCCGTTGAGCTCGCGCTCGATCTGCTGCTGCCTGCGGAGCTTCAGGAACGCCCGGCGGTTCTCCACCCGCTCCCGCTCCTTGGCAAATTCACTGCGGGCACACAAGAGAGGGAAAACRCATCACAGGCAGCCAGGGCAGGCACACAGCCCTCCCCCAGCCTTCCAGAGGAGTTCAGGGAGCCTGTGGAGTCCAGGATGGGAGGAGGGAGTGGAAAGCACAGCAAGGGACTCATTGCTGTCCWGATGCSTTGTGTAGGCTGACCTAGAACAGAGACTGGACAGAGCTAAAGAACAAAGTAGGGATTTGAGTTTAAATTTGGGATTTTGAGGTACTAAATCCCTCAGTGAATCCACCTTGGCAGCACAAGAGCCCAGCCAGGGCTGCACCCAAGATGAACCCAAATGGTCCCACGTGTCTTGTCTCCACGTGCCCAGCTGCAGTGCACAGCCAGCCAAAAGGGTTTCTGGAGTGAAACACCACAGTTGCCACTGTTTGGTTCAGCACCAAGGCCCAGACAAGCTCAGGCAYGTCMCATGCTGCTACATTGGTAATTATTCCAATATGAGCCAGCAGCTCCTCCCTGGCACTCAGCACAYCCCCAGGGTGATCCCAGATCCTGCAGTGTCAGCTGTGTCGCCCCTCCTCCCTTTTCATGCTCTCATTCCTGCTCCATCCCCTGCTGCCTGGGGCCACGGACCTTCCCTCAGTCGGGATTTGTGTCTGGAGCAGGAGGAATGAGATCAGCTCGAGATGACAACGTGCATTTCATTTTCCACGCGTGGCGTTGGGGGCTGGCGTCAGCACAGCTTCCCAAAGGACRAGACAGCAGCAGTGGGAAGTTTCCTGGAGGACCCCCGTGGGCAGGAAGGACAGCAGATGAGCCATGGCACTGCTCCCTCACCCCTCAGGGGCAGCAAAGGGAGAGCTCTCCTTGCAGAGCTTTTCATCTTCTGCCAGGTCCTGTCTGGCCTGAGGACAGTAAAAGTTACCCAGGACTTGTCCCTTTTATCACAACTTTATATTGCAGAGTCACAAAACAGAAAAGACCCACAAGGATCAGAGTCCAGAATCTCAARTGGAAAGTCTCTACTTTAAAAGTGGAAGAAAATGAGGGAGAAACTGCTGGAAGTTGCAAACCTTCAGCAGTTTCTGTACAGCCCAACACAGATCTCCCAAGGCACCAGTGAGGGACATTGYGAGGTTAAAGCCACCTGTGCCCTCCTGCTCCCTGGAACTGGCAGCTTTGGCCACCACAGAATCCCAGAATGGTTTGGGTTGGAAGGGACCTCAAAGCCCATCCAGTGCCACCCCTGCCATGGCAGGGACACCTCCCACTGTCCCAGGTGCTCCCAGCCCTGCCCAGCCTGGCCTTGGGCACTGCCAGGGATCCAGGGGCAGCCCCAGCTGCTCTGGGCACCCTGTGCCAGGGCCTGCCCACCCTGCCAGGGAACAATTCCCAATATCCCATCCAGCCCTGCCCTCTGGCASTGGGAGCCATTCCCTGTGTCCTGGCACTCCAGACCTCTGTAAATTCTCTCCATGATTCTTGTCAGGCCACACTGAGGTCCCCCCAAAGCTTCTCCTGTCCAGGTGACCAATCCCAGCTGTCCCAGCCTCTCCTCCCAGCAGAGCTGCTCCATCCCCTGATCCCCCTGGTGCCTCCTCTGGATCTCTGCAGCAGCTCCAGCTCCTCCCTGTGCTGGGCCAGGGCTGGGGCAGCTCTGCAGGTGGGGTCTCACCTGAGCCCAGGGCACAGGATCCCCCCTGCCCTGCTGCCCACGCTGGGCTCAGCCCAGGGCAGGGGCTCAGGGCTGGGGCAGCTCCAGCTCTCACCCCCAGCACCCCCAGGTCCCTCCCAGGGCTGCTCCAGCTGCTCAGCCCAGCCTGGATTGGTCCTGGGGCTCCTCCTGACCCAGGGGCAGCTCCAGCACTGCTGGAACCTCCTGAGGTTCCTGTGGGTCACTGCTTGAGCTTGTACACAGCCTTGTACAGGCACTGCTGTAGAATTTGGGAATGTAACTTCCAGGAGAAGGCAATTCCTTGGGTCCCTGCCCATGAAATTCCTCTGAGTGCTCCAGAGCTGCTGCACAATCAGGTTCAAGACTGGAGGGTCTTGATTTAGGATCTTCCTGGTGAAAGGAGCTCCACTTGTTCTTTCTCATTTCAGGAGATGGCAGAGAGGTTTGGTGAAGCTGGGACTTGTTAAATAGAGGGTTTTCTTCATGAAATGAAATAATAATGATCTGTGTCTCTTCCACTATGTCCATCACCATTCAGGAACTGAAATATTCCCCATTTGCTGCAACTAGAAAACTCCCAGAATTTCCCTTTGAGAGCTCTTCAACAGATTTCAGAACACATCCAAAGAAAGGGGGGGAATGATATCAAAATGCTGTATTTCATCTAAAAATATTTCAACTGAAGTTTCCCTGCCAGCTCCAAATGAAAACACAGAGAGCCCCATGGGAAGGGTTGGGAGCAGTAAATAGGTTTCCTCTTTTATTCAGCGTAATTCCCATTTATGCCATTGACTTGCAAAAATCTCCCAAATCACCAGAAAGGAAAAACCTGAGCAGGAATTTGCTGCTTCCTGCCCAGTTTTACCTCCAGGATTTTTTTTTTTCAGAGCTGGTTTTCCACCCTTTGGCCAGTTCTGGMATGTTTTTTGTGAGGGTGGAGAGGTCTTGGCCCAGAGCAGCTGTGGCTGCCCTGGATCCCTGGCAGTGCCAAGGCCAGGTTGGGTTGGGAGCAGCCTGGGATGGTGGAAGGTGCCCCTGCCCAGGTTGTAGCTGATTGCAGAGACAGCAGGAACAAGCAGGATTCCAAGGCAACGCATCCATCATGGAAACCACATCCAGTCAGGCTCCTCGTGTCACATTTTTCTCCTGGAGAGTGGCCGGTGCTTAATGTCACCAGGAAATGGATGGCTGCTGCTTTCCACCTTGGTGGGTGGAGGAGGGAAATCAATCTCACTGTGAAATATGCACTGAGACAGCCACTCCAGGGCAATTCCAGAGCCCCCCGAGGCACACAAGAGACAGAGGCAGCTCCTCAATCACCACCAGGGTCAGTAAACTTAATAAACTAATGAAATGCTTGTAACTGCTTTATCCACGTTGGCCTTAAATTAAAAATCCTGTCACACCAAAGAGGGATAAAAATCAACAACCCACAATCTTCATCCCCCGAGTGTGTGATTAACTTTCCTGTGTGACAGCACAGAGCTGGGATGGAGCATCCTAAATTCTCCTCCTGCTCTGGCTCGCATGGCACACGCCCAGGGCAGCGGCAGTGCAAGACTGATGGCATCCTCAAACCTCTGCAATTCGGGTTTGCTGCTCAGAAATCAGCCAGAAACGCTTCCCACAGGCGGGGAAGAGGCAGAGAGAGATGAGACAGCGCTGCTGTCATCCCTGTGCTAATAGTGCTGGTGATTAGCGACGCGTAATTACAGCACAGGTAATTAGCTCCTCATTGAGAAGGATCCCACGTTCAGATCTCAGGAAATCTCAGACTCTACACAGCAGAGCAGCCGCCATCCCCGGAGCTGAAGTGCTGCTGAGAAAGCAGCAGATCTTGGAAGGACTCTGCCTGCCACTCCTGGAAAGCAGCTGAGAAGAACTTTCGGAATTTCAAGTCTTCAAATTAACGTTAAAAAAAAAAAAAATCCAGTGAATTTTAGGACTGGCTTGGTCTCCAGCCCGAGTACATCCAAGGATTGCATAAAGCTGGGCCTGGATGGCAAATGACACCTCAGGATCCATGGGGACAGCCAGTCCTGCCTGGAGAAACAAGGATTGATAAAGCAATGGATGGCAGGTGGACCTCAGGAGACACAGGGACAGCCAGTCCTGCCTGGATGTGGGAAACCCAGGACTCCTGAACTTCTGACCAAAAGCAGAAGCCGTTTATTGTTTACCTTGCACACATTTTTATAGATTCTACAAATGACTAAGTGCACACTTCTGATTGGTGCCTTTGTCTTGTTCACTSCTTTTGTGCCTGCATTTCTCACAGTATGTGATTGGTTACAGTCCAGGTGTTTCACAGCCCTCTGTTATCCAGTTCTTGCTGTCTTGGTAGTCAGTTTTTCTGCCTCTTCTTTCTTAATTTAGCACAGTTTATGTTCCAGTAGCCTTGATGAATTCCTGAGGCTTTGATAACAAACTTAGAAGCAGGCTGGCTGCACACTATGGCCTAACCCTTGCAAACACATTGCAACACCTGGAAGAACAAGGCTTGATAAAGCAATGGATGGCAGGTGGCACCTCAGGAGCTGTCACCRTGATATTTTCTGAAAAATCCCTTTGCCAAGATTTTTCTCCTGAGAAACTGAGAAGCCTCAGAAAATAAATGTAAACAATAATTATCTGATTGCTTGGAATGTGGTCTGGAGGTTGCTTACCAACAGATGCATCTTTGATTGGTTCCATGTGAATTGTTTTAACATAATGACCAATCCCAGCCAGCTGTGTCAGACTCTCTGAGTCTGTCACAGGTTTTTATTATCATTCTTGTCTAGCCTTCTGATGTCCCCTTTCTCTTTCTTTAATATAGTCTTAGTATATGAATAGAATAGAATAGAATAGAATAGAATAGAATAGAATAGAATAGAATAGAATAGAATAGATCAGCCTTCTGAGAACTGGGAGTCAATTCTCATCTTTCACCTCATCCTGAGAACCCTCACAACACCACAACAATTGGTGACCACAAGGAGCCATGGGGACAGTCAGTCCTGCCTGGAATAACAAGGATTCCATAAAGCCATGGATGACAGTGRCACCTTAGGAGACACAGGGACAACCAGTCCAGCCTGGTGGAGTGCAGCCCTGGTCATCAGATCAGGCACCTGGCACCCCAAAGGCACCAACCTTGGGAGTTTCCTCACTGAAACTCCTGAAGGAGAGGAGGAAAGGCAACCACAGCAGAGGCTGAAGTAGCCACAGCAGCAGCAGGAGGCAAGGGACAAGGGGAAGGGACAGGGGAGAGGAAGGAGGGATTTATTCCCTGTGGCACACAAAGCTGGAAGGATGTTGGTGAGTTAGAAATACACTGTTAGAAGTTAGAAACTTGGCTTGGGGAAGAAAAATCTGAATAGAAAAGCAGTGCAATTTCCAGCTGCCTGGACGTGACCTAGAGCTGGGAAGATGCAGACCCAAGAGGACAAATCTTAGCTGGCACTTTGCACCCACGAGGGCTGCACACAGAATGACAGGAGAGCAGTAAAAACATCGATTTCTTCCCCATAACATCAGTTCTTTACCACAGCAAGGATCAGGAAAAGCTCAGGATGAGCTGACTTTGATTATTCTCATCCACAGACAAATTCCTCAGAAATCTGCAGGCAAAACTAAAAATAATTTGATGCCTCTGACTTCCTGCTCTGAAAACRTGAATAGAGATGAACGTGGTGTATTGTTAAATCACTGGTTTCAAATAGTCCTAAAAATTAGGACCAGGTCACCACTGAACACAGGTAAAGCATCTTGATTGGAAAGGCCCCATGGAACAAGAAGGAAAAGCATGGACATGCACCTCATTTGGGCAGGGAAAAACCTGAGGGAGGTGAAAAGAAGCCCATCCACGGGGCACAGGGAGAGCACGCTGAAAACTGCTGGAATGACAGGAAGCCAAACAATGGATTCACCTGAACAGCCAGAATTTTTTTAGAATTCCTTTGTGCTGGTGACAGTTGTCACCTCTAAGATAAGTTTTACTGCAGTTTGCTGAAAAGTCTGAGTTTATTAAAGAAGGAAAGCCCAGAGGCCCGAGCTGACAAAGCTCTGTGGCTCCTCAGCCACCCCAAGAAACACATTTTTGTTTCTATATCACCTGGAGGAGCTGCAGCTGGCCAGGATCCCCCTGGGAAAGGTCCAGACTGAGCCCAAAGAGCTGCTTAACCCATCCCAGTGTCCAGTGCTGAGGAATAAGCACTGGATCCATCAATCCTGCACAGGGAGAGCTGCTCCTGCTCCCTCCTCATTGCTCTAAAGAGGGGAAATCTCATYTCTCCTCCAGCAGCTGATAAGGGATGGGAGTATCTGGAGAGAATGATCTCTGAGCACACAGTCAGGCTTCAGAGTCACTTTAATCACTGCAACAAGAGCTTCAAATGCAGGCCAGAGATGGGAAATGTTCTGTATTTCTGGGGAGAGAAGGGAACAGCACAGAGGTGAAGCCTTCAATCCATCTTCCTCCCTCCCTTCCTTTGTCTGTCYATTCAGCTTGTGCCAATTTGATTTTGATTCCCTCAAATCTGATTTGAAAACTGCAAGTGCCACAGCTGGGCAAATCTGGCTGGAAGGAGGCATTGACAAAGGGAGAAAAAGGAGTTCAAAAGCCCCATTTATCTCCTCGCCTCAGCCTGCTGCAATTGCAGGATGAACCTCTGGTTCTGTTCAAGTTTCCACTCCCAGGACAAAGCAGAGGCCCCATGAAATTCAAATTTAGGTCTCCTCTGTATCATTTTTGTATTCCAGGCTTTGATTTCCATTGAAAGAAAGGCTCAAGAGAAGGGCAAATAAAGGAAGTGCAGCTCTCCTGGACTAACCAAAATCACAGAAGGAGCAAAGGACCCACATTCAGTAGGATCAGTCACTGCTCTCTGTCCCTCCAGCAAGAAACCAGGAAAGAAAAATCTCTCCCTCATTTCACGTTTGCAATGATGGCTTTGTTAAAAAGGGTGATGAGCAAAGAAAAAGGAAAAAAAAATCTGCTTTTTTCTTCTCTTTCCCCTCCCTTTTAAGCACAGCCTTGGAACAGACTAAAAGCAAGGAGRAAGCCAGAATCTCATCTCTTTCCATGATGCAGCTCTTCTGCTGCAAATAATTAACACCAGGCAAAGTCAGATCACAGCAGGTACCAATGCACTGGGAACAAATGAAGGATTGTCTCTGTAATGAGGGGAAGGAGGACACAAGAACACTTTGCCATTGTGACAAATTAATCAGCACCACTCTCCTCCAGCCTCTGCACGTCTTGCAGGCAGAGGTTTTATGATCTCAATCTGGCAAAAGTCCTCAGGATGGGAAAACCTGTCATGAAATTCAGCAGGGCAAGCAGCTGGGGTCAGGGAGGTGGGGATGGGGCTCCCAAGGAGCTGCTCCAACACCACAAAAACCTCAGTGGCCCCAGGACACCAGAGACACAGAGATGCCCCAGGGAGCATGGAGCACAGCATGCGGAGGGTGTATTGTGGGATCAAGCATCCAGGCTCCAGACTGCTYAGAAAAGGGTGAGAAGAAGAATTAAACCCTTTTTCCCTGTCCCTTTTTCCCGGCCTGTTGTCCCCTCGAGGTGCCACCCCTGCCAGGCTCTCACTTGCACAGAGCTGCTGCACCCATTCCAAACATCTCCCCAGAGTCCCTGTGATCCCCTAGGATTTSAGCTTTTATATTTTCCATTTATTGTAACCCTGCAGTTCTTTAGTGTGTAACTCCAAACTCCACACACAGTGGGAGCTGCTGCTTTCCCATTTTGGGCAGACACAACAATTCCTCTCCAGGCCTGGCAATCAAGGACACCTCACTGCCTCAGGCCCCAGAGATGGAAACAAAACTGAGTTTGGGGGGAGCAGACTTGGGGTCAATGACTTCATTACCTGGAGCTGGAATTGGCAGAATAACCCCCAATATGCAAATGGACCAAATTTATAAAAGTGTGAAACCTGTGAAACCATCATCCATTTTGGGTGTAGGCCCTGGAGGGGTTTGTCTGCCCTAAATGTACCTGAAGGCCTTCAATAAATATAACTGCTTTTTATTCCCTTTATTTTGTCTGGCCTCTCTTYTTAAGTAGCCTGAAAAAGGCATTACCTGCCCCAGGTGATCCCATAAACCAGAGGTGTGGCACACCCAGGACAGAGCAGTTCTGGGGAAAGCACAGCMCCGGCCTCACGGAGCGGCTCCAGTTCGGCTCTCACAGCCAGATGAGTAAASCCTGGCAGCAACCATCACTCTGCACTGCCTGGGCTGCAAACACCTCAGGCTTCACCATAAATATTTGAGGACATGACAAGCAGCATTTTTCACACTCCAGAGGCACAGACTCCCAGGATCCCAATGCATCACTCTGGGAGCGTGGCCTCTCTGGCCAGAATTCCGGCTGTCTCGCCACCCTCAGCGCTCCCCCCGCCTGGAGCTGTGCCAAAAAGCACTTAGCCTTGAAATAAGTTCAATCATCTTCCTCCCAGCATCCCAGGATAACGTTTATCCTCTTTGCATTGTGTAATCCAAAGCATCAAAACAGTTCAGCAATGTATTGTGTGGCATCATGCAGCTCATTAGCAGGCAAAATTAATACCCGAGCTGTAGGAAACCCCATAATCCCAGCAGGCTGTGGGAAATGCTGGGAGCTGGGAGGGGAACAGCAGCAGGAGGAGAAAAACAGCATTGAAGGGGCTGCTGAGGGAGAGAACATTCGGAAAACAAAGTGGGGATGGGATGGGATGGGATGGGATGGGATGGG
>JACDOX010000208.1:1069305-1086097 GCA_014549065.1 Cardinalis cardinalis | reverse complement strand
ACAAGAATTGTTTCTCATTCTTTTCTCTGATCTTCTCACAGCCTTTCCCAGAAAGGCTCAGGAAAGTTGTGTTTCTCTCTGTGGCCAGAGAGCTGCTGCCACAGGGGTTGGGATGGGGTTGAGTTTGGGCTTGGGGATGGGATGGGGAAGAAGAAGGGGTTGGGGATGGGATGCCCAGCCCTTGGGGGCACAGGGCAATAAACCAGAATTAAATCAGAAAAATATTCATTGTGGGACAGCACTTCTCAACTGCATGTGGGAGTTTTTCCCTGCTGGCTGCAAACCATGGGMAGAGTTCAATAAAAAATTCATGGGGATCATCCCAGGGCGTTTTGTGGCCAGAAGGGAAGCTGTGACATCCCAAGCAGCAAACGAGCCTGGGTTTGAGGGACGCAGGAGGGCAGCTGGGGTCAGCACCTCCTGCCATGGTTCGCAGTCAGAACAATCTCGTGGTGCCACCAGAGGCAGCCAATCTTTTTTGTTGTTGTTGTTTTGGGGTTTTTTTGTTTGTTTTTTTTTCTGTTTGTTTTTGTGGAAAAGTTGTATTCCCCTGTATTGCTACCTAGATCACAAACAAAGAGTTTACAAATTATTTAATAAAATTAACCTTCCACTGCAGTCAGCACAGAAAGATGTTCCAAGGGAAATGCATTATGGACACAAATTCCTAAATATTTTCACCACTTCAGTTGTTCCAYTCTTAGAAAACACCACCTCAGTTTTTGGGAAGTAAGGAGCCCYAGCTTTTGAAACAGGGATTGCATCACCCAAGGGCCTGGAGGGATGGGCCAGCAAAAGCTGAAGCAGGTGTCAAATCTTCCAATTTCACCTACTTTTCAACTTTTATCATTTATATTTTCCCCTTTCTTSTGTGTGTCTGTGACTGGGGAATCACCCCAGCACAATTCCCAGCACATGGATGAGCAGAACACAGCCATGCTCTGAATTCCACAATTCCACAGGTCACAAGCAGAAGGAAATGAGCTCCTAGATGTTACTGGGATCAAGAGGGAGAGGAATTTCTCCTCCTGCTCTCCTGGCCCTGTGCAGTCCTGAGCTCCCAAATCAGCTGTGACACTCAGCAAAAGCTCTGCAGAAGGAAATAATCTGTATTTTTCTGCTCTATTGGGTTCTTCAGGGCTGCTTGGTTTTCTTGGTTCACAGAAGAATCAAGCACCAGGGAAGGAAAATGGAAAGGGGGGAGTACAAAGTGAGGAGCAGGGAGGAAAAAACCCCACAAGGGACACAAAACCAGTGCTCCAGAGGATGCTGAGTCCTGCTGGAGAGCCCCGGATATTCCATAAAAACCAACCAAACTCCCTGGATTTCAGGAGTTGCTTCAGTCACAGCTCCCTTATGCACCTCTGACCACTGCACCACTCCAGGAACTCTCMATCCCCCTGAGTACAACACAGAATTCCCTGTATTTCTGTGATAAAATTTCTGTATTTTCCAGTGCAACCCAGCCTGGCAAGGAGGAGCTGATCCCAGTTTCCCCAGTCAGAGCCCCACCTTTGGCACTGGGGTSAGCAGGTCCAGCCCAGCATCCAGCAGGAATCACTAAGCTTCTTGGATCCAGCTGGGACTCATTTCTGTATTCTGTCTTTTCCAAACTTCCACAATTCCCATCACTTCCCTGCCTTTGCTGCTGCTACAGAATCATGGAATYCTTCAGGTTGGAAAAGGCCTCTAAAATCAGCAAATCCAACCATGAGCCATGGCCTCAAGKGCCATTTCCACACATTTTTTGAACATTTCCAGGGATGCTGACACCTTGGGMMGCCCATTCCAATGTTCCCCAAGCCTTTCCATGAAAAAGCTCTTCTCATATCCAACCCAAGCATCCCCTGGCACAACTTGAGGCCATTTCCTCTCATCCTGTCCCGTGATTCCAGAAGAATCAGCAAAGAGGGGAGGTTGTTTGCTTTTTGTTTCAACTCAGGTTTTATCTCTTGTTGCACATTTTGGGAGCAGGTGATTCTGGGCATCCCAACAAGGTCAGTTTTCCAAGATTTCCTCAAACATGCAAACCCAGGAGCCAAACCCATTCACAACTGGTATCTGCTCAGTGTTGATATGGATTCACAAATTCCAGAGAAGCAGAAAAATCCATCAAAATTTATGGCAAAACTCTGCACAACTTAGGAGGAGGCTCAATAATTTGTTGTCTATTTTGATTTGGGCAGGGTTGGACAGGGCTTGGAGCWGGAGCTGGAGCTGTCCCTGGGATGTGGTGGCTTTGTGTCCTTGAGTGAAGCTCTAKCCTATGGAAGTCAACTTCTCCATGCAGAAACCCCGGCAAACAATAACTCCAGATTAAATTTCTCTTTTTTTTTTTTTTCCTTTTTTTTCCATGGTGCTGTCTGGGCTTTTGGCTGCAGAGCACATTGACAATAGTCTCTGCTTTCAGAAGGGCTTTCCTTTTTTCTGGTGTCTTCTATCACTCCTCCATTTGGATATAGAATCATGGAATGGTCTGGGTTTAAAAGCACTTTAAAGCCCATCCCATCCCACCCCWGCCATGGCAGGGACACCTTCACTGTCCCAGGTTGCTCMAAGCCCTGTCCAACCTGGCCTTGGGCACTGCCAAGGGGCAGCCACAGCTGCTCTAGGCCTCCCCACCCTCACTGGGAAAGATTTTTATACATTTTATATTTTTTTCCYTCCCTGCTCAGCAGCTCCAAGCCCACCAGGAGCCCTGTGCTCCACACCTGTRCTGTGTTGTTTATTTCCTCAGCCTCTCCCCAGGAATTATTCCAGGCAAGGACGTCAAACCACTCTGTGAAACAGAAATTAAAGGCTCCCTTCTGTGAGGAAGATTTTCTCATCCTCACCACTGACAAAGGGAATCCTGCACAGAGCTGTGTTTTTACAGGAGATACACATTTATATAATATTCATATTTTGCCCCAAGCAACAAGAGGCTTTCAGGAGAGTCAGACAGAGGTCTCCAGCTCCTGCTCACCAAACCCCTTTGATTCCAGCACAAAGGAACAGCAGCCTGCAGGATTTTGGGTTGGTTTAAATCCCACTGTGGAACGAGGGAGATGAGGCACCTAATGAACCACACTCAGCCTTGCTGGGATAAGCCCTGAAAATCAGCYATCAGACAAAGCCTCTGATACACCAGGATGCCCTATAAATTGATTTGATAAATTACAAATTGCTTTGGTCAGTTATTGATCAGTTATAAATGGCTTTGGTCAGTTGTTGATCAGTWATAAATAGATTTGATCAGTTATTGATTGTGATGATTATTCCTGCACTGAAGGGTGTGACACAGCCTCACCCACAGCCCTCTCCCCTCCTCAAACACCACTGCACTGCTGCCCACAGCCTGYGCTTTGAGGAGGAAAATAATAACAAAATAATACAAATCAGCATTGATGTGTTCTTTGGAAAACACCCTCCTTTCTCCAGTCACTCAAAAAAAGAAGAGGAAAGGTGCAGCACTCAAGGGCTTTTACCAAACATCAGCAACAACTCATTTTTTCTTCCCTTGCTGCCAAGAGGCAGAAAAAAATCCAGATTTTAATACATTTCTATGATCTCAATTGCCTGCATGATCTAAGAAGAAACTCAGTGCAGAATGAGGTGCCAAAGTCTGAGAGCTTTAKAGTCCTGGGTGTGTTAATTCCAGATCACATCTCCCCAGATGCTGGGAATGTTCCAGCTTCAGACTTGGCACCTTGATTCCTGCAAAGGTCCAAACCCAAAACTCAGCTGCAACAAACATCAAATCCCTGGCTGACCCCTGGGTTTGAACATCAAGGGACCAGTATGTCCCCAAAATCCAGATATTGGCTCCAGCAGGCAGAGATCAAACAAACCAAACAAGTCAACAAAAGAAATCAAACACAAGAAAGCAAAAAAACACCACCAAAAAAAAATCCCAAACCTGGGATTTTTTAATTGCCTTGAGTTTGAGCTTCCCCTTTCCCCAGGCTGCATCAGTAGCATTATCCACATTTCCATGTCCCATTCCAGCATTCCACRCCAGCAGGTTCCTGATGGCATTTCAAGGCAGCACAGAAGTGTTGGCTGCACTGCCCCAAATCAGTCAAATTCCCCACAAAAGTTCATTTCACTCTTGGCTCTGGATTCAGAATCATCTCAGTGCAGGGTTTTTCACCAGCCTGTCCCCCCACCCTCGGGCTGTACAGAAATATCCCCCTGCAAGGAGAGGACAGGGTGGGATATGCGGGATGTGTCACCCACCTCTCTCAGTAATATCCCCCCAGTGCTAAAATCAACACATCTTCCCTTTAATACCCAGGTGGGRACAGAAATTCAGAGTGCCTTACCCTGACAGGACGCCCAGCACCAAGTTGAGCATGAAGAAAGAGCCAATGATGATGAGAGGGATGAAGTAAAGCCAATTCCAGGTGTTTCCTGCAGCATCGTTTGTCTGGAAACAAAGGGAAAGACAAACACAAGAGTTATTCCACCTCAGAAAGGAAACACYACCCAGAACCTGCAGGGCAGAGGAGATTCCCCTGGGAAATCCACAGGAGTGTCCACCACTGATGTCCTGGCCAGTCCTTCTGTGTTCAGCAGCTGCAATTCCAGCCAATGAACTGATTGTCCCAACATCCACACCATGGTTTTTCCTCAGCCCTAGCAGGGAGATCCCTCTGCTGTCTCTGTCAGTGACCTGGTGAGGGGATGGAGTGCACAGGTGACACCAGGCTGGGTGGGACGTGCAYGTGCTGGAGGGCAGCAGGCCCTGCAGAGGGTCACACCATGGGCTGAGGGTCAGCAAGGGTCCTGTCCTTGGGTCACAGCTCCAGGCTGGGGCTGGAATGCTGGGAAAGGCCCTGGGGCGCTGTAACAGTGGCTGGACATGAGTCCAGGTGTGCCCAGGTGGGCAAGAGGCCAATGGCACCTGGGCTGTCCCACCATGGTGWGTCCAGCAGGACCAGAGCAGTGACCACCCCTGTGCTGGGGCACCTCAGATCCTGTCTCCAGTCCTGGGTTCCTCAAAAGGGCATTGAGGGGCTGAAACATGCCCAAGGAAGGGGCTGGAGCCCCAGGAGAGGCTGAGGGAGCTGGGAAGGGGCTCAGCCTGGAGCAAAGGAGGCTCAGGGGGCCCTTGTGGCTCTGCACAGCTCCTGMCAGGAGGGGACAGCCGAGGGGTCAGGCTCTGCTCTAGGGAACAGGGACAGGAGGGGAGGGAACGGCCTCAGGCTGGGCCAGGGSAGGTTTAGATTCGATATTAGGGAAAATTCCTCCATGGAAATGCTGCCCAGCCCTGGCACAGCTACCCRGGGCAGCRGTGGAGTCCCRTCCCTGAAGGGATTTAAAAGCAGTGTAGGGGACATGGGGCAGTGCTTGGGGAACAATGACCTTAAAGGCCTTTTCCAATCTAAACAATTCCTCAGTCCAGGCTGACCTGCTGCAGGACCAAACCCCAATTTGAGGTGGCCTAACCCTGTGCRGGCTCCCTGCTGCAGCCTCCTCCCTCCCCAGCTCGGCTCTAACTCCCAGCACCACATTTCCATCTGAACAGAGCCACTCCAGCAGGGAAGCACAGCCTTCCCTAAAGGCAGGCTGCAGTTCAGCCCAGGATCTGCTCGCACCCAGACAAGGAGTCTACAAGAGACCCAGGATCTCAGGAATGCTGGAGTTCCACATCTGCTCACTCAGCACCTCGGGCTCCTGCCAGCCAAACCCACCCTGAGCAGGCAGCAGATGAACAGGAGGGGAGGGTGGTGCCATTTATGACAAAGTTTCTGCATTCATCAGCCACGAGGGAGCTCTTTGGGGAAGTGCTGAACAGGAAAATGCCACATGGCCATTGACAGAATCCCAGTGCTGAGGAAAATGCAAATTCCTCTCTTGTGCAGGAAGAATGCAGCAATCTGAGGATCTGATTTTGGGTGGAAGGAGAAGGGGAGCAAAAAGGAAAGTAAAGACCTAAACATATTCTTCTCATCCTTCTCCCTCCTCCTGCAGARGGTAAACAAAAAAACAGGAAKCCTGAGCTCACCTCCCTGCCCAAARGCAGAGCCTACAAAGAAGAGCTCRAACACCACCTGGCAAAAACTGCATTAATTCTGATATTGGTGCTTTAACTCATTATCTGTGATGCTTTCTGGTCACTCTTCCCAATCATATTCCCAAGAGTAATTTTGCTTGCAGGATTCACAGAAGGAAATGCTTTAAATGTGCTTTACCTCAGCCATGCATGTACCWGGTGCCACCTCAAAAGTTTCYGTAGAAGAAGTCACCCAACAAACAGGCAAAACCTATATCACAGCATTTCTGACACTGATAACATTTATGGCTGATAAATGATACTGATACAAGTAAATTCTTGCATTCTCTTTGTCCTTCTGCAGAGGGTAAAGAAAARCAGGAACCCTGAGCTCAGCTCTCTCCCTAAAATACTGCTCTCAAACACCARCTGGCAAAAACCGTGCTCATTCTAACTGATATTGGTGCCTTTAACTTATTATCTGTGCTGCTTTTTGGCCAGTGTTCCCAATCATATTTCCAAGAATAATTTTGCTTGCAGGACTCAGAAAAGGAAGCACTTTCAATGTGTTTTACCTCAGCTGTGCATGTACCTGGTGCCACCTCAAAAGTCTCTGTATGAGAAGTCACCCAATGAACAGCAAAGCCCAAACTGTCAGAGTATTTCTCACAGGTGATAACATTTATAATGTTTATAACATTTATATATTGATGCAGGTAGCCCTTAGCCAGGGAAAAATGTGCTCTGATTCCATGATTCAGAAGGCTGAACAATTGCTTTATTAAGTTATATTATATTACACTACATACTATATACTATACTACTAAACTATACTATACTAAAGAAAAACCTGTGCCCTTTCCACACAGTCCCAACACAGCTTTGACTCAATTGGTCAATCAGTCCAAACAACCATCAGCAGAGTCCAATTAACAAACTCTCTTCAGTAAACAATCTCCATAACACATTCCACATGTGCCAAACAAGAGGAGCAGTGAATAGAAAGATAAGAATTGTTTTCTCTTCTGGCTCTGAGCTTTCTCACTGCCTTCCTCACTGCTGTTCACCCAATGAACAGCAACCCCCAAACTGCCAGAGTATTTCTCACAGGTGATAACATTTATAACATTTATATATTGATGCAGGGAGCCCCCAGCCAGGGAATAATGTGCTCTGACTCCATGATTCAGAAGGCTGAATGATTGCATCATATCATATCAATCATATCATATTACATTATATTATATTGTTACACTACATACTATACTACACTCTATACTATATTACTAAACTATACTATACAATACTAGAGAAAAACCTGTGACCCTTTCCACACAGTCACAACACAGCTTTGACCCACTTGTACAATCAGTCCAAACAACAGAGTCCAATTAACAAACTCTYTTCAGTAAACAATCTCCATAACACATTCCACATGTGCCAAACAACAGGAGCAGCRAATAGAGATAAGAATTGTTTTCTCKCTCTGAGCTTTCTCAGTGSCTTCCTCAGGAAAAATCCTGGGAGAGAGAATTATGTCTCTCTCTGTTCAAAGAGTATGTGAATACCACAATTTCTACATAACATTTATAGCTCTGACACAAGTAAATGCCCCCGTGGTTTTTTAATAGGGTGCATGTCTGCACAAATCCTTCCTCCAGGATCAAACACGAGACCAGCAGCTCCCCAAATAGCAAACACCTCTCAGGAATGGCTGTGTCAGTTGATCAGTGACTCAGAGGAGAGGAATGGGCACTCAGCAGCCTCACCACAACCCCCCCTGCTCAAGGTGAGGGACAAATGGATCTGAGGAGATACAGCCCWGAGAGGAAATGCAGGGATGGCTCTGAGCTGCCCAATTAGGGTTTGGAAGGCCTTTGGAATAGCTGACATCCCACCCCAATTCTTCATTCCCTGGTTTGTTTTCTATTCTTCTCTCTCTTTGCTTTCAGCTCTCTCCTTGCCCTGTTCTGCCCTGCATCTCTGCAGATGGGCTCAGAGGGAACAGGGAAACTCATCCTCAGTGCTTCTTCCCAACATGAGGGGAAAAGGAGCCACCGATGATGAGAGGGATGMAGTAAAGCCAATTCCARGTGTCATTTGTCTGGAAACAGAGAAAAAGGAGGAGTGGGAAGTGTCTGGGGCAATTTCATATTTAGGGTTTTATATTTAGGGGCTGTTCTTCAGCTCTCATCTGGTCAATCAAACATCTCTGGTTGCAGCAAGCAGAKCCCATCCAGGGAGGGCTYGAGGTCCCTTCCAGCTCAGGACATTCCRTGGTTCTGTGAGGCTGGGAATGCTGTCAGCAGCCAAGGGGGGCTGGAGGAGGGAACAGATGGGAGAAGGGAAAAGCACAGAAACATGCAAAGGCAGTGCAGCGGGTTCACTGCTGCCAAATGATCATTTATCATTTATTTCTCCATTCAAAGCCCAAACTTGGCGACAAGATCCACAATTCTGTGCCATGATCAAAGCCCTTAAAAACGAAATGTGTTGAAATACAATCAATTAAAAGGCAAATATAATGTATATATGTTAGCAGAACTAGTATAGATTTAGAGTTATGTTTTATCACAATTAAAAGGCAAATATCATGTATATATGTTAGCAGAACTATTATAGATTTAGAGTTATGTTTTATCACAATTAAAAGGCAAATATCCTGTATATATGTTAGGAGAAGTTTTATAGATTTATAGTTATTGTTTTATAGATTTATAGTTATGTTTTATAGTTTTATATTTATGCTTTATCATAATTAAGAGGCAAATATCCTGTATATATGTTAAGAGAAGTTTTACAGATTTATAGTTATGTTTTATCAAAATTAAAAGGCAAATATTATGTATATGTGTTAAGAGAAGTTTTATAGATTTATAGTTATTGTTTTATAGATTTATAGTTGTGTTTTATAGATTTATATTTATGCTTTATCATAATTAAGAGGCAAATATCCTGTATATATGTTAAGAGAAGTTTTACAGATTTATAGTTATGTTTTATCACCATTAAAAGGCAAATATTATGTATATATGTTAAGAGAAGTTTTATAGATTTACAGTTATGTTTTACCCCCCTTGCATTGTTATCAGGGGCTGCCTGGGTTTGGGACATTTGGGAGGGCTGGCTTGCTGCTATGGCAACACCTAACCTCCAAAAAAGACACAAGGAAGTGAATTCCACYACTGGACAGTAAAGSAGGAGTCAATGGACAGAACTTTGAGGAGGCTAAAGGTTTAAAASATGAAACCTCCATTGTGTGGGTGAGCACATGGTGGGAAAAATCCTCTGCTCCCAGTGCTGTAATATTGTCTCTCTTCAGTCTTCTACTGTATTTTTTGATAAGGTTTTAATAAACCTTTTAAAGGTTTTGGAAGTGACTCTCATTTCTCACACAAGCAAGCTGGAGCCCAAGCACMGGGTAGAGCCCGGGCTCTGCCACAGGGAGAGGCTTTAACTACTCAAAACCTGTTTGGTGCCAGGAAAACCAAACTCCTTCCCCARGGAAAACCCCCAGAATCTCACAGGCAGCTCTGTCTGCCCTGAGCCTTTCATCCACAGAGCCACTGAGCTCCAGGCTTGCTCATTAACCAGGAGGAGCCAAGAGATCAAATCAATTTTTATGTTCCAGCTACAACACTTCACTGCTGTAATGTCTGGCAGTCTGTCAGTGCCACTTGTGCCCACGGAGATGTAACAGGAGGGCAAGAGAAAATAAATACTCAACACAAGGTGCCAGAATTACAGCCAGAAATTCAGAAGGGGCTCACAGGGGGCTCTCACACTGCTCCTGAGCCTTCTGTTAAAAACAGCCAYGGGGCTCTTCACAAGCAGCCCCTGAGCAGTGCCCACACCCAGCCCCACGAGTGCCCTGGGCAYGGAAAGATCCACATCCCCTAAATGTGACAGCACAAGGCCCCCAGAGCTGCACAGAGGGAAACTGAGGCAGCTCAGGGGCACTTTSAGGGCCACAGTGATCTCACCTCAAACATCTACAGCCCACACAAACTCTGCACCCCTGGAGTGCTCTCCCTAAAATTCTGAGCTCTGCTCAGCCCCCAGCTGCTCCCACCCCTGGCACTTGGAGCAGGACACACCCAGCAAGCTGAAATCCCCAAATATCCTTAATACCTTGTGCAGGCTGCCCTAGAACAGAGACTGGACAGAGCTAAAGAATAAACAGGGATTYATTAAAAGCCTCCATGGATCCACCTTGGGCAGCACAAGAGCCCAGCCAGGGCTGCACCCAAGATGAACCAAAATGGCCCCAAAATGCACGGCCGGGCACGGGGTCTCTCCCTGGGATCAGTTCTGCTCCATTTGCACCTTGCAGTTCATTGTCCCATTCCAGCTTTAGCCCCTGCAGTCCCACCCTGCTTGTTTTTCTCTCTCCAGCCCACGGTGTTTGTGCTCTGGAGCTGAGATTTGGATCATTTGTCCTTGGTGCCCAGCTGGAGCAGGAATTGTTTTGTCTCCCTGCTCTGTGCACAGAGCTCACCATCCCCTGATATGGAGCTCAGACCCACCCACTAAAGCAGCACAGAATGGGAAAAATAGAAAAGCCAAAACCTGATGCATCACCCAATTCCTAAATCCCCAAAGCATCTCTCCAGCCTGTTCCAGGTGACTCTGCTCCATCAGCCACCCTGGAGSTGCTGTCCCTGCTGGGTGTCACAGGACAGCCTTTCTCTGTTCTCTCCCTATTGATGCCTTTTTGGGATATCTCAAACCAGAGGCCTGGGAAAATTAGTCAATAAAAAGCTGGTATATTTATTGAAGGTCCTTCAGGTACATTTCAGGCAGGCAAAGCCCCCAGGGCCTACAACCAAAATGGATGATGAGTCACAGGTTTTCACTTTTGTAAGTTTGGTCCATTTGCATATTGGGGGTTCATCTGCCAATTCCAGCTTCAGGTAATGAAGTCATTGACCCCAAGTTTGCTCCCTCCAAACTCACTTTTGTTCCCATCTCTGGGGCCTGAGGCAGTGAGGTGTCCTTGATTGCCAGGCCTGGAGAGGAATTGTTGTGTCTGCCCAAAGTGGGAAAGCAGCAGCTCACACTGAGTGTGGAGTTTGGAGTTACACACTAAAGAACTGCAGGGTTACAAATGTATGGAAAATATAAAAGCTCAAATCCTMAGGGATCTCTGTACTGGCTCTGAGCACCCAGGGGCTCTCTCCTCCCTCTGTGCCCAGTGCTGGTGTCCCCAGGCAGTGACAGCACAGCCACCCCTCAGGGTGTCTGTGGAATGGGGATCTGGGGGAATGCTGGCAGCTGTRGCAGACTCAGAAGCCAAAGGCTGCTGTCCTGCAGGGGATTAAAGCCCTGAGGTGCAGAACAGGGCATTCCCCAGCACAGCACACAGCATTCCCAGCACCAGGCCTTTGTGAGGTGTCCAAGAGCAGAGCAGGGCCAGGGCTAATCCTCACTCTGTGCCTCAGGCACACAGAGCTGCTCAGGCCCCGCTTCCCCTGTTAACACTGAGTCTGGTTATTAATTCATTCCAAATACCCTTTGAAACAATCCACTTGAAAGCAGCCAACTGCTGCTTGCACTGTGCTGCAGAGCCAGAAATGCCCTTTTATCATCTCTCATCTCCTTTCCTGCAGCCCTGCCATCGCCCCCCCTCCCAGGGCTGCTCCAAGGGACGTTTCCTCATCCCTGGAAGTGCCCAAGGCCAGCTTGGAYGGGGCTTGGAGCAACCTGRGRTAGTGGGAGGTGTYCCTGCCCGTGGTGGAGGTGGAATGAGGYGAGCTTTTCCAGCCCAAACCAATCTGGGATTCTCATTCTTGTTGCTTCTCTCTGTTCCAGCCCCACCCCATCACCAGGAAATGCCAAAAAAGCCTGGCCTGCTCCAGCATCCTTCTCCCAGCCCATCCCCATCCCCTCACTGCCTCCCCAGGGTCTCTGCCTGCTTTTGGCTCCTGTTGCCCATCCCCAGGGAGCCTCAGGGCTCAGCAGATCAKCCCCAGCTCCCACTGCTGGCTCCATCAAAGGGAGCAGGAGCTGCTTTGGGAGGGGAAGGAACATCACATAGAATAACCTTTAATGTGAAAGACAAACAATTAAGAGGCTGCCACGTAAATGTTTCCTGACTAGGGGTCAATAATGGGATTTAATTGGACAGATACAGCCAAACACCACAGACCATTTGTTTTTACCATGTTTCTAATCAAAATACAAAATAGAGCACACCTACATTTACTCACTGAATCTAATCAATGGCACAGCCTGACTTATCCAGGGCAATTAAAGGCTAATATTCCCTTAGTTAAGTGTTTTTGCATTGAGAACGCTCAGCTGTCTTGGAGAGATGAACTCTCTTCACCCTCTGTCTGATTTTTCACAACTCTCTTCCTCACCATTTCTGATAATTAGCAAAGCTATTTACGGGCGATTTATTTCTATCTACTCCTATTCTTACATTTAAATGAACACAGAAATTACTAAGAATAAAACCAAAAGCATTTCAAGCATGTACAAGAGCACCTGGAACCTGCSTTATGATGAAAGCAGAAGGAGGAAAAAAATCTCTTTTTTTAAAAACGCTTTAATCTTTTAAACATCCTGTAGCCTTTCTGACTCAGAAACACCACTGAGCCCTGCACTGAGGAGGTCTCTGCTGCAATCCCCAGCCTCCCAGGAGGTGAAATGGGGTCGCAGCCCGGTGAAAGGTGAGGTGCTCCCACATTCCCCAGCAGAGCAGTGAGAGAAATCCCAATTGTCAAGTGCTGGCTGACCTGTGGATGCTGAGAACTGGTCAGAGACAAAAGTCAGATAAACTTTCCCAGGCATGGCTCTGKGAAGTTTCGTGGAAGTTCAGAGAAGGAATTAAAGCAATTCTTGATCTTTGCAGCTAGTGTTGTTTTCCCCTAAGATATTTACAAGAGTGTGTTTTAACCTGGTTATGTCTTCTGTGAGGAAAACCCCTCAGCTGGAGGTTTCCACGGATGGAATTGGGATGGACAGGATTTCAGGAGCCTCCAAACTTCATGCAAGGTCCAGGCAACAATTTGAGACTGGAGACACAGCCTTGAGCTGCAGCAGGAAAAGTTTAGGCTGGGAATTAGGAAAAAACTCTTCCCTGAATGAGGGATTGAGCACTGGAATGGAGTCACCGTCCCTGGAAGTGTTTATAAAACACTCGATGTGACACTCAGGGCCATGGATTCATTGGCAAGAGGTGTTAGGTCATAGGTTGAGATCATCAAGTCCAAAAGTCTTTTCCAACCCAATTCTGGGGTTCTGTGATCTGATCTCCTCTGAGAGCTCATCATACCTGTGCCTTTGTGGGGATATGGACACCAGGGAAGGTCCCATGGCAGAGGAAGCATTTCCTGGGAGCCCTTTGGGATCTGATCTCCTCTGAGAGCACATCATAACTGTGCCTTTGTGGGGATATGGACACCAGGGAAGGTCCCATGGCAGAGGAAGCGTTTCCTGGGAGCCCTTTGGGATCTGATCTCCTCCTAGAGCTCATCATACCTGTGCCTTTATGGAATTTGGATACCAGGGAAGGTCCCATGGCAGAGGAAGCGTTTCCTGGGATGGGGTCAGCAGTTGTAGGAAAAGCCCTCCGAGAGTCCCCAGTGGCCTCTGGCCTCCCCTCAGACCAAAGCCCTGACAAAGCCTGAGCTCTGGGAGGAGACCCCAAAGCCCTGCACATTTACACTCAGATCCAGGTTCCTGAGAGGATCCTCTCTCTTTGAGGTCTTTGAGCTACTCCACTTCTCCTTTTCACCTTCACACACACCTAGATCACCTCCCCCTTTAGGATTCTCATTTTCCACCTTTTATTTCCTCTGACAGGACCCAGAAAGTGCCAAAGAAGAGTGAAGGGAGATATAATTCCCTCAAATACACCAATCCAGAGCTGGGCTTTCCTCTGAAAGCATCCAAATGCATAAAATCAAGACAAATATGAGAAGACTCCGGGTAAAATCCTCAAAGCTGGCAGCATTTTAATTTTGCACAATAGCAGTAGATGTAGGAACACATTTTAACTGTAGTTGTTGCAAGCAATATTAATGTTAATTCAGCCAAGTTTAAATAGAAGCAAATCCTCCCCTTTGTTTCTCCCCTTCTGCAGAGCTGGGGAGGCTGAAAAAGCAAAACCACTGCTGTTTTATGCCTTGATCCAAAGGCTTATGGCACCAATATATCAATACATAAATATGCTAACAGGGTTTCTTGATAAAAAATTCATTCTTTCCCCAGCTAGCATGAACTCACTCAGCTGCTTTATTCATGAGCCTGCCTGGCACTGGGAAAGCTCTGCCACTGTCAAAAAYAACAGGCTGGCCAAGGGACTCTACCTCTTTTTAATGGTTTTATTTTGATTTCATAGCCTCTCCTCCCTTTCTTTTATTTTTAAACAGCTTGAATTATGGATGGAAACTCGGTTCAGACTGCTCCTGGTGGGGACAGGTGAGGCACGTTCAGGGTGAGGAAGGGCAGCCTCTGCCTGGGGTTCTCCAGAGGAAGTTTTACCCCAGCAAACACCTGCCCAGCCCCTCTCTGAGCCCCATGGGGYGCTTATCTGGAAGATAAGGAGGGTTTCAGGCCAGGTTAGATGAGGTTTGGAGCAGCCTGGTCTGGTGGAAGCTGTCCCTGTCCTCAGCTGGAACCAGATGATCTTTAAGGTCCCTTCCAACCCAAACCATTCTGTGATTCTCTGAGGATGCACTTCCCACATTTTACCACAAACCTAAAAGCCACAGGGCTCATGAGACCAAGTAATTCCAGCATTTCACAAAATGGGACTCAAGCTRAGGTGCTGCAGGGGCATCCAGCAAAACGCCAAATATTCTGATTCCCACCAGCAGTGCCTCAGCCCCCCATCTGCAGGGTTCCCTGAGCACACAGGGCTGGCATTTCCTGGCAAGGGGCACAAGGAGAGCACAGGAGCTCTTGGGTGCTGCAGTTGGAGGGAACACCTTGAAAAACAAATTCTGCTGCTGAGCTTGGAGTTCTTATCAAGCACCAATCATTCACTGAGAAAACTCCTGCGTGAGTCAAGCTGCACTTGGAGGAAATTCAGCACTCCCTGGACATGCTGTTCTTATCTGCAAAGGCTTCAGGTGTCTGAAGAGCCAAAGCTGTCCCCAAATGTGCTCTGAAAGTCATGAGAAGGGAGAAATATCCCTGGGTATAAATGCATAAACACAGACACAGATTTAGAGCTCTGCTCTCTCTGGCTGCTCAGGGACACAGGAGATTTTCTGTGTCTGCATCCAGACCCACACAGAGATTTGCTGGTCTAGTGAGTAAATGCAGAATAAACTTTTCCTGCCACTCAGCAGTCCCTGGGCCCTGCAGCTCCTTGGTCAGCAGAGACACAGAGCAATTCCCAGAGCAATCCAACAATCCAGCATTTGCTGCTTTGAGCAGAGGAAACTGTGGGGCAWGGCCCAAAATCATTGCAAATAACAACAGCCCTAAGGATAATGCACAGGCCTCCTCATCATCCTCATGCAGATCCAAACTCTTCCTGATTTTCCCTCTAAACATCACCAGCAAATATTCCCAAGAAGTTTCCAGTAGCAGAAAATTGGCTGAATGAATTAAAGCCTTGATTCCATGGTATAACATCATAACCAAGGGCTGTTGCACACCTGCATTCCCCAGCAGAGGACTGGCAATGAGCAGAGTATCGATTTATTTAGGTTAGGCCACCTTCTCATTCTTATCTTCTAATGAGACACCTCCAGCAGTTCAGCTTTTCCTTAATTATGGGCAAAAAATATCCTTGTAAATAAATCTACAGCTCAGGAGCTGGAGCTGAGAGCTCAGTCCTACAGAACTGAGAGCACAGCAAAGCCCCCAGGCCCAAGAGCCCTTTGTCAATTCAATTCCTACTCAGAACAAGATTCCAAAGGTCTTTTATCCCTCTCATTTCCCTGCTTCAGACAAAACAGAACAAAAAATCAGTTGGGCATGATCCTCTCAGCTCCATCTAAAGACATTTCATAAGGTTTTCTGAAGACATTTTAAATAAAAAGGACTCTCTGCTCTAGGAAAGAAAAGGGTTTTTCCTAACCAAAAGCCTTGCCAAGTTGTTCCAAATTTGAATGAGAACTGCCTGTGAAATTCCAAATTGAAGTGTGAAAATATTTACTSCAGTGTACATTCATTAAGCCTATACAAAATGATGAGCCCAGCTCAAAGCTGCTCCTCCCTGGATTCCAGGAGGAGGAAACAACCTGGGAGCAGGGATGAACAGTGAAGGTTTTGCCACAGACCAGTAAAACAAACCAACCCCAGAAGGAGCAGGGACACCCAGGGTTTTTTTGGGGGATGAGCTGCTTCCCACAGCTCCTGGGTGATTTTCCTCCCCTGCAAGGGCTGGATTTTAGAATCAGAATATTTTGGGTTGGAAGGGACCTTAAAACCCATCTCATCCCTCCYCYTGCCRTGGGCAGGGACACTTTCCACCATCCCAGGCTGCTCCAAACCCCGTCCAACCTGGACTTGGACGCTCCCAGGGATGGGGCAGCCACCATCTCTCAGGCAATCTGTGGTTTTTCTTCCAAAAGATAAAAGTTCCTGGCACAACGGAGCTTTTAAAAGGAAATTTTTAACCCATTTTTTTATTACAGCAACACTTTTATTATTTCTTTTGTTTTCACACACCATCTCTGGCAGTGTCCAAGGTCAGGTTGTGGATGGGGCTTGAAGCAACCTGGGATGGAGGAAGGTGTCCCTGCTCATGGCAGGGTGTCTTAGGTTCARAGATGTGTTTGGGGCCATCTGTCAGAGCTGGGGCAGTTCTCTGCTGTCCTTGGGCAGTTTTTTCTTTCTCTCTGCCACAGCCAA
>JACDOX010000208.1:1034784-1049127 GCA_014549065.1 Cardinalis cardinalis | reverse complement strand
CAGCCCCTCACAGGGGTCACATCACCCACAAAGGGATTTTTCCCTCCTACAAATCCAGCCCAAAACCTCCTKTCCTCCAGGAATTGCCAGAATTTTCTCACAAGTTACAACTCCTTCACAACCTGCTTTATGTTATTCCAACATTCCACAGGAACATGAGCAAGAATTCCCTTTGCAAGTTTCTGTGTACACTGAGTGTATTAAAGTGCTCCAATCAGAAAGCACCGTGAGGGATGCCCAGAGATTTGGCAGGGTTCTTTTATTACCATTGCATTGCATGGAAATAAATCAATATTAAGACCTATTAGTGATAATGACTGAAAATACAAGGCTGTGTTTTAAAGAAAGTCGATTGTGCCTTAAAATGCAACGGTTTGGAGACAAGAACAACATTTTAATGTGTGTTATCAGGTAATAAACATATATTAACACTGCTATAAAGGAATGAGGTGGAACAAGATGATCTTTAAGGTCCCTCCCAGCCCAAAGCATCCCATGATTCCATTATTTGACACAGCTGCTCCCAGCCAAGAATCTCTGGGATCATCCTTCTCCACCTCCAYCTCCTGGGGTCTATCACTCACTCACTCACAGGCAGACACATAATTTACTCTTCAGTGCCCAATTTCCCTTCTCTGAAGGTCACTTTTATCCTTTCTCCATCAAAGGACTCCTTGCCTCCTATCTATTGCCCTTTTATTTTTTGGTTGCTCCCAGACTTTTCAATCTTTTACTATTCCACACCAAAATTTCCCCAGAAAGCTCCCCAGGAAACTCAATGTGCATGAAGCAAAACCCAAGGAAATTTAGACAGACACCATTAATTATTAAGAAACACCAGGAATTTGGTTCTGTGCTTCTGCTATGAGAAAATTCTTTTGGGATAGGAGGTCCTAAGGACTTTCATGTCACTCTTGGGCAGACTGGGAGCAGCACKGTGGCATCAGAGAGAGGAGAATCTGTCCCAGTCTGTGAAGAGTGGGCACAAAATTCTGTGTAATTCTCAGAATATGTGGGTAAAGAGGGAGAGAATGCAGGGAATGAGGCAAAAGGAAAAGCAGCACAGAAGCAGGAGGGGAAGGTCCAAGGGCCAGAGCTCACCTGTCTCRTTGGAAAAGCAAGTTTTGTGGAACTTGCCCATGTAAAACTCCAGCCCGATGATGGCAAACATCACGATGGCGAAGAAGAGGAGCAGCCCAATCTGCAGCAAGGGCACCATGGCCTTCATGATGGACTTGAGGACAACCTGCAGGCCTGTGGGGACACAAAAACACCTCAGGGAGGGAGGGAAAATGGGGCCTTGGGAGTGGAGAGAAGGTGGGAGAGAGGGGCTGTCCAACTGAGGGTTGGCAATGCCGAGCAATGCTGCTCTTCCCAGGGTGCTATGAAACAATTTCCTGCCATGAGAGCAGGAGAGACAGCTGGGGGTTCTCCTTTTGTGGTGTCGTTTCTTCAGGTGACAGATCCAGTGGCTTGTTAAGCTTCAGAGGCACTCACAGGGTTTTTCCTGAAGCTGCTGGAGTCCTGAGACTCAGCCTGGAGCTGAGCCAGGTCCTTGGGGCAACTGTGGTGCAGCTTTGAACTCTACCTTAGGGCCAAGCAAGCCAGTCTGGTGTAGAGCAGGGGGACAGAAATTTAGTCCCTCTTCTCCACATGCTGGACATGTCAGCTTTGGACAGTTGGAAGTGTCCAGACATGGAAGCTTCCAGACAAGCTGGAAGTGTCAGCTTTATCCCACCAAATTCACGCCACGGCTGGACTCAGTGGTAATTAAGAAATTGATGCTGAATTGTTATTACTGTTATTGTCTGACTGCACTGAAATGGAAGTGAGACAGTAGCAGGAGATTAAACCTCAGCTAATACAATTATTTAGCTGCACCAGGTTCTCCTGCAGATATTTGCCAAAATAAATTCCAATTTGTGTCTATAGACACGAGGCTGAAGCGTTTCCCTGGAAGGAGGATTATGGTGGTGCTGGGAGAGATCAGGCAGGGTCTGGACTGCAGTGGAAACCTGGCCTGAGGAGCTCAGAGTGATGGCAAAGAGAGAAGGTCCAGCACCTGATCCTGTCACTGAGTTTGGAAGTGGAGGAGGGAAGCAAAGCCCCGTGGGTGGATGTGATCCCTGTGCCAGGGCTTTGGGGCTGCTCCCGAGCTCCTCTCCCCCTACAAGGGAYACTGCTGTCCCTGTCACACCCTGCTCTGCAGAGCTGCCCATCCACAACTTTGTCACCAGCCCTGACACTCGTTTCAATTAAAGGCAGGGAGATAAGGAGAGGAGGCTGAGATGGAGGTGGCTGATAACGTCCTGCTAAAACTAAAACTATACTAAAGAAWACAGAAAGGATACAGACAGAAGGCTTAACAAGAATGATAATGAAAACTCATGACTGACTCCTCAGAGTCCAACATAGTTGGCTGTGATTGGTCATTATTTTAAACAATTCACATGGACCTAATCAAACATTCACCTGTTGGTAAACAATGTCCAAGCCACATTCCAAAGCAGCAAACACAGGAGCAACAATCAGATAAATATTGTTTTCATTCACACAAAAACCTGCACACAAAACCCTGCAGCTGCCCTGGTGGCCTGTCCTGAGGGCTGGGGGGTGAAGGATCGTCCTTGTCTTGCCACCTTGTACAGCACCAGTGAGATGGAGATGGGCACAGACATTTAAAAAAGCAGCAAGGTCTCTTTGACAGGAAAAACACCGAGGGAATAAAAGGGAAGAATAGTCTGTGTTTGTGGGTGGTTGCACATCAAGGTTATGCATTTATTACAGAGAAAAAAAACTATAAGTATTCAGGTTTCACCACATCACTTAAAACCTGAGAGTAATTATTGTGGGGAGGTGTTGTGCTGGTCCAGGACACATCCCCAGGTGGAACACGTGTCCCACAAGAGGACAGGGACAGCTCTGAGGGGCCACCTCACTTCTGTGACAACCTCAGGCTGTCATTGCCACACCTTGCACAGGCAAAAGGTCCAGGGGAAAACATCCAGCACCATCTCCTTGTTGGAGACCCTGCTAACAAATGCCACCTTTCCAAGGATCTGTCCTGGCTGGGAATTCAGATTGAAGCCCTGCCCATGAATKGATTCTGATTTCAGGACTTATTGGTGCTCTCTTGCCCCCAGGTGAATCCAGAGAACACCAGAGCATCCCACAGTGCTGCAGCTCCTTCCAGCAGCTCCTGCTGGAGGGTACAAACCTCTCTATTCCACATCCAGGAATGAAAGAGCTCCTGGAAGTGATCCCTGCTGGGGGCAGAGCAGCTRTGACTGGGACAGAAAAAGGCAGAAAGCCACAGTGTGGGCACTGGGATGGTTTCAGGGCATGATGCAGCTCCTCACTCAGCATTCGGACCCCTCAGGTTCACACATAAAATGCATAAATCAGTAGGCAAGGCCAGCTCCCACACGCTCTTTCCCTTAATTTTCTCCCTGTCACTGTCATATTTTCAGGAAAAATCCCTTTGCCAGGATTTCTTCTCCTGGGAAGCTGAGAAGCCTCAGAGAAAAAAGAAAACAACATTATCTCATTGCTTATCTTGTGTTTTGCTGCTTTGGAATGTGGTTTGGAGATTGTTTATCCAACATGTGAATTGTTTTAACTTAATGATCAATCACTGCCCAGCTGTGTCAGGACTCTGGMTAGAGTAATGAGATCATTATTATCTTTCAGCCTTCTGTTTGTATCCTTTCTCTATTCTTTAGTATAGTTTTAGTGTAGCATTCTTTTACATAATATAGTAACATAAAATAATAAATTAGCCTTCTGAGAACATAGAGTCAGATTCTCAATTCCTCCTCCATTCGGTGGACCCCAAAAACACCACAAATGGTGACCCCCATCTCCCCCTTACTAAAAGGGTCAAATGCCCAGCACAGGATGCTCAGCTGATCAAAACCATCAGAAGATCCAAGCTGAAAAGCCTGAAAGCTGCAAAATTCAGCTCTCAGGTCTGCTCTCCCCAGAGAATTCCTTCACCCCCAAAGACAAAATGGTCCTTGGACAAATCCCAATCCTCACCTGCAGGTTTGGGAGCACAGAGCTGAAATCAGCACAAAATGGGATGGGAGACAACCAGACCCTGCTGAGGGCAGGAGCAACCAACCCCAAAGAGGCAGGGGGAGAAAATATTGCTGAGAAAAGCAGTAAGACCCAAACCTACAGAGCCCTTGGGCTGGGACACAAGGTGGGCACGACACTCACTTGGGATTCCTGACACGAGCTTCAGGGGCCGCAGCACCCGCACGGCTCGCAGGGTCCGCAGGTCAAAATCAGTCCCAGCAGTGGCCAGAATCCTGCAGGGAAACAGGAAAAACAATCCAGATTAAATGCAAATTCATCTTTCCAAGGCACGGCTAAGTGTGGTCTACAACCAGCAAATATTGGAGCTGCTTTAAACAAAAAATCCAGATTAAATGCAAATTCCTCTGTCCAAGGCATGGCTAAGTGTGGTGTAGAACCAGCAAATATTTGAGCTGCTTTAAAAAAATAATAAAATCCAGATTAAATGCAAATTCCTCTTTCCAAACCATAGCTAAGTGTGGTGTTGTGGGATTCACATTCTCTGAACCTGAGAGAAGCAGTGAGAGCAGCAATTGAGATAAGAATTGTTTTGATCATTCTTTTCTCTGCKTCTCTCAGGTTCAGAGAATATGAATCCCACATGGTGTAAAACCAGCAAATATTGGAGCTGCTTTAAACAAGAAATCCRGATTAAATGCAAATTCCTCTTTCCAAAGCATGGCTAAGTGTGGTGTAGAACCAGCAAATATTGGAGCTGCTCTAAACAAAAAACACACAAAAAAAACCACACCAAAAAAAAACAAACAAAAAAAACAACAAAAAAACCCCCAAGCAAACAAAAAATAAACAAAAACAACAAAAAAMCCCAAAACAAAACAAAAAAACCAACCAAACCAAAAAATCCAGCTTAAATGCAAATTCCTCTTTCCAAAGCATRGCTAAGTGTGGTGGCAAATATTGGAGCTGCTTTAAACTCTGTGATCACATTGTGGATTGTGTTCAGTGAAAGGAATTAATTCCCACAAACTCCAGGGCTGCTGTAGGAAAATCCCCAATTATGAGGCCACTGGACATCATCAGGCACTAAAGAGCTGCACCCTGTGCCCCAGGAAAGCACAAAAAGGAGACAGAGAGAGGGAGCTGAATCCCTCAGTTATGCTGGAAATCACCTGCCAGAACTTCCTATAATAAATCCACAAATCTCTCAGTTTGGTGTCTGGYGTTTCCCAACACCAGAAGCAGTTTCTGCTCAGAGTTTCTTTTCTGCRTGCAAAATAATTTTTTCTCAGAGGAGAACACGCAGAGAGCAGGGTGTGGGTCTGACACACCATGAAATCCAGCCCCAAAGCAGAAGGGTTCTCACAAATGTGATGCTCTGCACAGAAAATGAAATGGATTCCCTGGTTTAGGGCACAGCAAGGGGGGGAATATTGTCCCAGTGTCCRCAAGTGACAATGGTGAGAAGTCACAAAGCCAGCTCTGCCCCACAGCACAGCCACCTTCACCAAATCCTGCAGCATTTCTGGGATGCTCCAGCAAAAAGAACTCTTTTATTTGGGCCTGTGCTCATCTAAAGGTGGGGTTTCACGATCCTGGAGGGCTTTTCCAAGCTAAACAACTCTGATTGTAACACAAGCCAAGGCCAAACCCTCCCACCAGCCTCCATCCTCTGCACCACCCCCAGTGCCTGTGAGAATCTGGCCTTTTTTCCTTACTCTCCTGATAACAGGAGCCCTTTTTCCTCAGTTTYCTGATAACAGGAGCCCTTTTTCCTCAGTTTCTTGACACCAGGAGCCTTTTAGGCTTAGTTTCTTGCTAACAAGAGCCATTTTCCCTCAGTTTCTTGACACCAGGAGCCCTTTCTGCTTAGTTTCTCACTAACAAGAGCCCTTCTGGCTCATTTTTTTTGATAACAACAGCCTTTCCCCCTCCATTTCTTAAAAACGGGAGCCCTTTTCCCTCAGTTTCTTGACACTAAGAGCCCTTTTTGCTCAGTGTTTTTATAACTGGAGTCCTTTATCCTCAATTTTCCAATAACAGGAGCCCTTTTTCCTCAGTTTCCCAATAACAGGAGCCCTTTTTCCTCAATCTCCTGATAACAGGAGCCCTTTTTCCTCAATCTCCTGATAACAGGAGCCCTTTTTGCTCAGTGTTTTTATAACTGGAGTCCTTTCTCCTGAGTTTCCTGATAACAGGAGCCTTTTTCCCTCAGTGTCTTGATAATAGGAGTGCCTTTTTCCCATTTTCTTGACACCAGGAGCTCTTTTTTCCCATTTTCTTGCTAATAAGAGCCCCTTTTCCTCAGTTTTTTGACAAAAGGAGCCCTTTCAGATTAGTTTCTCGCTAGCAAGAGCCCTTTTTCCTCAGTTTCTTAATGACAAGTGCCCTTTTTCCTGAGCTTTTTGATAACAGGAACCCTTTTTTCCTCAGTTTCCTGATAACAAGAGCCCTTTTTCCTGAGTTTCTTGCTAACAGGAGCTGTTTTTCCTGAGTTTTTTTGATAACAGGAACCGTTTTCCTCACTTTCCCAATAACAAGAGCCCTTCCTTCCTGAGTTTCCTGATAACAGGAGCCCTTTTTCCTCAGTTTCCTGATAACAGGAGCCCTTTTTTCCTCAGTTTCCTGACAACAAGAGCCCTTTTTCCTCAGTTTCCTGATAACAGGACCTCTTTTCCTCACTTTCTTGCTAACAGGAGCCCCTTTTTCTGCAGTTTGTTGACAGCAGGCTGCAGAGCACTCAGCAGTGCTCCGCCACCATGAACCAGCCCAAGGGAAAGCAGAGTTTTCTGCAGGAGCTGCACAATTGCACTCAGAGCTGGGCAGGATGTGGCCGTGGCAGTGCAGGGAGCACTCCCAGAATAAATCCCTGTCCTTACCTCAGGGACTGCCTGAGCCTGGCCCAGGGAAGAGCAGGCTCAGCATTGCTGGGCGGAAAGGGCCAGACTCCAGCAGCAGGAGGTGCTGGAGATCAGGAAAAAAACCTGCTGGGATCTTGGATGGCAGGAGGCAGAAGCCAGCCAGGACCTGAGGAGCTGAGTATTTATTCTATAGGACACCTGTTCCCATTTTCACGACCTTAAAATTCCCATGACATCAGCTCCATGGATGCAGTTGGAGCATGAGCAACAGGAGACAATTTAAACCAAGAACCAGCACATGCAGAGCCTTTAATCCAAGCTTCTGCACCCAGGCCASTGATTTCATCCTCTGCTCCCTTCCTCCCTCCTCACAGCTTAATTGCTCACTTATGGACCTGTGCAGTGTGGGAATAACCCAGGCAGGAGATAATCCTGAACATCCTCCCTGGGAGATGCTCCCAACAGCACAGTCAGTGTGAGCTGAGCCAGGATGGATAAGATATAAGATATGGATAATATTCTGGAAATAAGAAATGTATAGGATGTACAGTTTCTGGGAGCAAGAAGTGTATAGGATGTATGGTTTCTAGGGATAAGAACTGTATAGGATGTACAGTTTCTGGGAGTGAGAAGTGTATAGAATGGATAGCTTCTGGGAGCCCCCAACACGGGAACAATGTGCTCTGACTCCATGATTTAGAAGGTTGAACAATTATTTACTAAGCTATATTATATTACACTAATACTATACTATAACTACACTAAAGAGATACKAAAGAAAATCCYRTGACTGTCTGCAGAGACAGCCAGGACACAGMTTTGACCCAAYTGGCCAAGGAATTAAAGCAACCTTCACTGGTGTCCAATTAACAAATCACTTTGGGTAAACAATCTCCATAACACATTCCACATGTGCCAAACAACAGGAGCAGYRAATAGAGATAAGAATTGTTTTCTCTTCTTCTCAGAGGYTCTCACTGCCTTCCCCAGGAAAAGTCCTGGGAGAGAGAATTGTATTTGCAGGGAATGCCCCGATGAAGGCAGGAATGATGAATCTGACTCCATGTTCTCACAGGGCTAATTTATTACTTTATTATACTATATTATATTTAAGAATATTATACTATACTAAAGAAAAAAGTTATCCTTTTTTCTTTAGTRTGGTATAATATTTAGCATTTACAGAATGCTAAAAAGATAAGAATGAAAACTCGTGACTCTTTCCAGAGTCCTGACACAGCTTGGCCCTGATTGGCCAAAGAGTGAAAACAACTCCCAGCAGAATSCAATGGAACAATCACCTGTGGGGAAACAATCTCCAAACACATTCCACATGAGCAGGGAAAGCCCAGGCTGGGCATCCAGCACTGAGCTGCATCCTGCAGCCCCCTGGCATCCCATGCCCACCCCCAGCCGGGCTGTGCCAGCACTGGAACCAGGGCACAGGGGGCCCYGAGGCTTTTAAGAAGTCTTGTGGCATCAGCATCCCTGCCAGGAGCCCTCAGGATGCCAGGAAGGACCCGGGGGCAGCAGCTGGAGCACAACAAAGCAGCTCAGGAGGGGAACTGTGCCAAGGTGGGGAYGGTGCCTCTGCCCCTACAGAACCAAAGCTCATTTACAGGATTCCGAAARTGCCTGGGAAGACATCTCAGTGAGGGGGAGACCTTAATTAACATCATCTGGGGCATTTGCCAAAGTGCCACCTTTGTTTTACTTTTTCCCTCTGAAAGCTCATAAGAGCCACTGCGAGTTAGGTCAGGAGGAGTGGGAAATCATCCTTAAAAAGAAGAGGAATGGAGAGATCAAAGGAGCCAGCTGACAGGCACATCCCAAACTCCTGCTGGAGCATCCCTGGCTGCACAGCCAGCAGCTGAGAACAAAGCAGAGGTGGTGGGGGACCCAGTGCCAGAAGAGAAAATCAGTTGGGAAAAGCAAAAACAAGAAGAAAAAATCAGATTTTAGGTGATAAATGGCTCGATCTGCTGCCATTTCTGTGGCTCAGTGGGTTGCACAGAAACACAGAGATTGGATATGTTTGGGATGTTGCCTTGGATTGCACTTCCAAGGGTTTAAGTGCAAAAAAATCAATTCCTCTGTGGAAGCTGCCATTTTTGTGATGGCCAAACACCAAACCTTTCTTATTTTTGTGCTGCTGAGGAGAACCTGGGCAGCCACCCTGCCATCCCTGGGGGCTCAGGACAGTGGCACTCACTCCCCARTTTCACCATCCCTTGGTTAAATGCTGCTTTTCTCTCTCTCCTCCAGTAAGGAGCCCTGACTGACAGCTCTTCCCAGAGACAGCCCAGCTGTGGGATAAATGCTTGATAACTTTTATTCCAGCAGTGCCTGGAATAAATTATGAAAGCAGCTTGTTCCTCTGGGTATAAAAGAAAGCAAAGAATGAAGGGAAAGTTCCTTCCCTGAACGTTCTGATACCATAAATAATTAGCAATCCCTTCCTGTAAGGGGCTGGGAGCTCAGGATTGATTTGTTCTGGTTCAGCAAGGCCCTGGCTGCCATGAATATTCTCAGTGAAGCCCTGAGCAAGGAAAAYACCTTGGCATTCCTTCAGGTGTAGCCCCAGTGCTCCAAATCCTGAGGATTGGAGTGGGGAAAAGCAAATCCTGTTCYTCAGGATCATCCCCACCTTGTCTGAGAGCTATGAATGCCTCCCATGGGATCTCACCACCGGACAATACTGGTGCCACTGCTGAGGAGGAATCACTGCAATAACTTGGGGGTATTTTAATGTAACCTTGCTAATTTTCATAAATTCTACTCCTGGAAAGAACCCCAAAACCTCAGAGAGAGAAAAAACTCCACTAAATCATACCCGTTCCCTAAATTTGACTTTAAACACCCTCCTTCCCTAAATCTGACTTTGAGCTCTCCCCTTCTCTAAACCTGACTTGGAGCTTCCCCATTCCCTAAACCTGACTTGGAGCTCCTCCCTTCCCTAAACCTGAATTTGAGTTCCCCCATTCCCTAAACTTGACTTGGAGCTCCCCCATTCCCTAAACCTGACTTTGAGCACCAATGGTTAACAAGCCCCAGTGACCCCTGGGAATGGGATCCAGTGGGAAACCCAAAATAACTAACTTCATGAAGATTGGCTGAGTAGTTTAAGTGTTTCCCCATCTGTGGATCACCTGCAGGCTGATTGTCACCTCTGTCCTTCCCAATGTCTCCTCTGCTACCCACAGGCTGGAGAAGGAATTGGGAACAGAAACATTGCACCATTCTGGCCCGGAATTCCAGCAGACAGGCAGCACCTGGAGGTGCCACAACCTCTGGCCCTTTGTGCCACCAGGGCACCCCAGCCCCGTTTCCCTGAAGGTTCCCAGTGGATCACGAAGGTTTGGAGAGGATGAAGCCCTCGGCCAAGGGAGAAACCCCCAGCTGCACCCAGGGAGGGCTGCAGGAGGTGCAGGGAGGGTCCAGGGGCTCTGTTTGCTCAGAGCCCCTCAGCTGCTCATGCCTCAGGTTTCAGCTTTTCTATTTTTCCCATTCTGTGCTGCTTTAGTCTGTGGGTCTGGGCTCCATATCAGGGGATGGTGAGTTCTGTGCACAGAGCAGGGAGACAAAACAATTCCTGYTCCAGCTGGGCACCAAGGACAAATTATCCAAATCTCAGCCCAAGAGCACAAACACCGTGGGCTGGAGAGAGAAAAACAAGCAGGGTGGGACTGCAGGGGCTAAAGCTGGAATGGGACAATGAACTGCAAGGTGCAAATGGAGCAGAACTGATCCCAGGGACAGACCCCGTGCCCGGTCGTGCATTTTGGGGCCATTTTGGTTCATCTTGGGTGCAGCCCTGGCTGGGCTCTKGTGCTGCCCAAGGTGGATCCATGGAGGCTTTTAATAAATCCTTGTTTTCTTGAGAATCTGAGCTACCTTCTTTCTCTCTAGTTGCACATTTCCAGTCCTTGCAGTTTCAGAAGAAGTTTTAATATGTAATTTCTCCCACAGGCTCAAARCMAGAAGGCAAATTACCCCARTGCTTTATCCAACTTATTTCCCTGCTTTATTCTYTAGCTCTGTCCAGTCTCTGTTCTAGGGCAGCCTCTCAAGGCATCACTGCAGGGCACAGCAGCACCAGCCGTTGTCACCCTTGTGCCACCCGCRCACAGCCTGGGGACACTGCTCGGTGTCACTGCGGGATGTGGCCTGGCAGATTGCCCCAGCCAGGACCTGAGGGCAGCACGGGCACCCAGCCAAGGCGTGCCTGTGGCCATGCCCAGGGATGTGGCTGTCACTCTGCCCAGCTGGCTGGTGCCAGGCCTGCGGTGGCAGTGCTGGCAGTGCCACAGCCCCGAGCGGGGACACGTGGTGTCAGAGTGGTTGGAAAGGTGCCTTTTTCCACTGAGTTTGATTTCACAGCTGTGAGCTTCATCTTGACTACCAAAGGCACAGAGGGGAGCCCAGGCCTGGGCTGATGAGTCGATGGGAGGTGCTAATTGCAGTATTTAATTTATGTCAGTGCCAGGTTCAGCTGGTGGCCCTGTCACTCAGCGCTGGTGACTCCCCTCCAGCTGTCCTGTCCCTGCCACACAAAGGGCCTGGCTTGGCAGGTCTGCCCCTCCTTTGGCTCACCAACACCAGGCCTCAGCATCCCAGCAGAGCCTGCATATTCCATCTGAACCTTCTCCTGACCTCCACATGGACAGSACAAGGGACAGACCCCACCCTTTCCTCCCAGCAGGGTAGCTCAGGCTGATCCCCTGTCCTGGACTGCCAAGCAAATTCTATTGCCATCTGTATTGCAGTTGTCTCCTGTTTAGTGGGCAGTTTTCCTTATCTCTTCCACAAMCAATCCTCTCTCAGGCAGACACCTGCTAATAACAGCTATTGAATGTCACTGCATGGCTGATAAGAGCTACAGCATCCCACTGGGAGATGTGAGCCCAGAGGGAGGAGCCAAGCATTCCTACCCGGATATAATCTGGAGTTTCTGGAACACCAGCACGGCTTCTCCACTGGATTCCCCAGAGGAAAAGCAGCTGCCTCTTCTTCCCCTGGATCTTCAGAGGAAGACTGCACCTTTCTCCAGGATCCCTGCTCCAGCAGAAGCACCCTGACACTGCAGGAGGGCTGAGCCACAATTCCAATGGGACTGCTGCCAGCACCCTGACCCACAGGGTGTCAGGCTGTGTTCTGACTCTGGCAGTGTTGTTTTGGTTTACTGCATTGTTTCTCTTGTTATTTTCTTCCCTAATAAAAAACTGTTATTCCTGCTCCCATATTTTTGGCCTGAGAGCCCCTTAATTTAAAATTTATAGCAATTTGGAGGGGGAGGATTTAGATTCTTTCCATTTCAGGTGAAGCTCCTGCCTTCCTTAGCAGACTCCTGTCTTTTCAAACTGAGACATCCCTGTGCTCAGATAAACTTTTTTGTTCCCAAATGGATTCTATCCATCAAGGGATAAACCTCTCCTTAGCTCTAACATGAAGGGAACAGAGGGCAAAGTAAAGTACACCCAGTATTTGGCAGCAAAGGGCTTCAGAGGTACAAACAGCCCAACCAGAGGAGGAAATCCAGAGGAGATCCCATCAATCCATAAAATACCTCCAAGGGTGTCAGAGGATGGTGCCAGATTCTGTGCAGTGACAGGATGAGAAGCAATGGCCATAAACTAAACCACAACAAGTTCCACATCAAAATGAGGAGGGAATTCTTTCCCTGGAGAGCAGAGCCCTGGATCAGCTGCCCAGGGATGAGGTGGAGTCTCCCTCTCTGGAGACATCCYTACCCCACCTGGACACATTCCTGGTCACCTGCCCCAGGTGACCCTGCCTTGGCTTGGCCTGGATGATCTCCAGAGGTCCCTTCCAACCCCAGCTGTTCTGGGATTCTGTGATTCCCTGGTCTCACCCCAAACAGGTGCATTTCTGAGCCAGCATTTAATTCATCACCAGCCTCCAGCAGTGCCCAGATGTGAACACAAACTCCCTCCTCCTCCTCCTCTGCATGGCAGAAACGCTCCCAAGTCCTGGGAGGAGACAGAGCAAAACTGGAACAGAATCCTTTCCCCAGAGCACCTGAAACTCACTTTTGGGAGTGTAATTCCTGAGCCAGGCTCCAGGGAGAAGCCTGGGAGGGAGAGTGTCTGGAGCCAGCCCCTCCTCTGCTACTGCCAGCCAGGCAGGGAGGGCCACTCAAATCCACCAAAGGAGGATTTGCAGGGCCTTGGATTGTGCGCAGGTTGAAGGAAGATGTTCTGGTGATGAGGCAGCTGCTCAAAGAAGTCCTTGTTGCTGCTAAGCAGGAGAGACAGGGACATGCAGCACTGCAGAGTGGCAAAGGAGGCTCGTTTGCAATCAGCACTGACAGCTGGCAGGGAAGTGCACACAGCCAAAACCATCCCAGGGAGCTCATGCTGGGAAAACAGAGTGCAGAGGAGTTAAAAGCACCCTGCACTTCGCTGGGGATCAGAAAGTAGGTCACACCTTGAGCCTCACCCACTAAGAGCACAGAGGAGAGGTGCTGCTGGCTGTCCTTGGGAATGGCCATCCCAGAATGTCATTGCAGAGGTTCTGAGGGCAGGAGCTGGGAGCAAAAAACATTTCCTGGAGAGTTCTGGGGCCACCCACCCCACGGTCAAGACATGAAGGGTTTTGTCTCAGTAGCAGACAAGACTCTTCAAGGGGAATTTCAGCATCAGCAAAACATTTCAAGTATTTTTACTTTAGGGGATGTAAATGAGAGAGCAACAGAACAACATTTGGGGATTGTTTCATTTGTCAAGTTCTAAAATGAAGCATTCCCAGATTTAAATAGATTTTCCTTTTTAGTGGAAGCAATTCTTGTCAAGCCTGCAAATAGTTTTGCCTTGATTTAATGCTGCCATTTTCCCAAAAAACACAAACTCCTGAGCCCTGTGTGAGTGAAAAACGTCACCCAAACCAAACCCTGCCCTTCAGAGCTGTGCCAGGAATGCTGGAGGAGCAGGGCTGTGCTCTCCACGAGCTGCAAGCACAAAGCAAAGGGCACAGGCCAGCTGGTGGGTGGATGGGGATGGATTTTCCTGCCAGGTGGGCTAACAGGGCAGCACAGACTGCAGGAGGAGAGAGCTCTGAGTCACCAGAACACATCCCAACCCTCCTTCCTCCAGGAGCACGGCGGAGCAGCTCCTTGCCAGGCTGCCCTGGGAGCTGTGACAAGGGCTGTGTTATTTGGAGGCACAGCCACCTCACCCTCTGCACCTGGCCAGCCCCCAGGAGGAGCTGCCTCTGAGCTGGGCAGGAAATGTCAGCACTATCACATCCCATCAGAGCTGGAAAAACAAAACAAAACGGGTGGGAAGAGGAGCTCAGCCTTCCCCCTGGTGCCAGGAGAGGGAGGGGAGCAGCAGCCAGAGAGGGGAAGGAAAACACCTGGCAGTGCTGGGCACATCAGCCAGAGAGGGGAAGGAAAACACCTGGCAGTGCTGGGCACATCAGCCAG
>JACDOX010000208.1:1019253-1034062 GCA_014549065.1 Cardinalis cardinalis | reverse complement strand
CCCAGCACCATCACAGCAAGCAGCCCTGGCTGGGTAATAATTAGCATAGACTCCATGTATTTCACAGAAGACTGATTAATAATCTTTATTAAGGAACCCATTGGTCTTTTATAGACAGTTGGGATACAGGTGGACTTGACTGGTCCTCCAATCCAAACACCATCACCAGTGGCYAACTAAGAAACCACCCTTTGGTGAACAAATCTCCATAACACATTCCACATGTGCASAASAMCAGGTGCAGCAGGTTAAAATAAGAATGGTTTCTCATTCTTTTCTCTGATCCTCTCACAGCCTTCCCCAGAAAGGCCTAGGAGAGTTTGTGTTTCTCTCTGTGGCCAGAGAGCTGCTGCCACACTGCACTGAGGGATTTTCCCCACCCAGCCACAGCTGAAGCAAGCCCTGGACTCTGGAGGGCTGGGGGATACCCCAGTGCAGCCCCTCCACCCCAAATACTGCTGGGGTGGGCAGATAATGAGAAAAGATCAACACTTGTGCAGAGTGAGACCCAAAAACATCCATAAAATAAATGGAAAAGCAGAGGGGGGCCAGGGAGGTGATTCCTGCTGCCACATTTGCCCTGTTTGCTGCTCTCTCCCCAGCCTCACAGCACAGCTAAAAATGGATCACCAGCATCCATCAGCAAAATGGATCATCAGGGCACACCTGTGCCCTTCACCCAAACCCACCAAGACTCAGCCAAGGTGGAGAACTTCAGCAGGATGTCAAACATTCCTGGCCTTGCTTTCCTGCAGTATCACAAATATCAGCAAACCAGGGGTCCCCGGTGCCATCAGCACCCCAGCACCTCTGCTCCTGCCTGCACTCAGGGTGCTCATCCTGCATGGGCCTGTGGGGACACATGGGACACCCAGGAGGGACACGGGACACCCAGGAGATGTGTGACATCCAGGAAGGGACAGACAAGGAATGAGATGGGACACCCAGGAAGGGACATGGGACATCTAGGAAGGGACATGAAACACCCAAGGTGGGACATGGGACACCCAGAAGATGTGGGACACCCAGGAAGGGACATAGGACATCTAGGGAATGGCATGGGACATCCAGGGAGGGACATGGGACACCCAGGAGAAGTGTGACATCCAAGGAGGGATGTGGAACACCCAAGGAATGACATGGGATACACAGGGAGGGACATGGGACATCCTGGGAGGGACGTGGACAGACAAAGAATGACATGGGACATCCAAGGAAGGACATGGGACATCCAGGGYGGGACATCCAGAAGATGTGGGATACCCAAGGAATGCTCTAGGACATCCAAGGAGTGACATGGGACACCCAGGGAGAGACATGGGACATCCAGGGAGGGACGTGGGACACCCAGGGAGGAATGTGGGACATCCAAGGAGGAACATGGGACACCCAAAGCAGGACGTGGGACACCCAGGAGATGTGTGACATCCAAGRAGGGATGTGGGACATCCAAGCAATGACATGGGACATCCAGGGAGGGACATGGGRCACCCAAGGAGGGACATAGGACAACCAGGGAGGGATGTGAGACATCCAGAGAGGGATATGGAACACCCAGGGAGTGCTGTGGGACACCCAGGAGATGTGTGACATCCAAGAAGGGATGTGAGACATCCAAGCAATGACACGGGACAGGCAGAGAGGGACATGGGACACCCAGAGAAGGGCATGGGACACTCAGGGAAGGAYGTGGGACACCCAGGAGATGTGTGACATCCAGGGAGGGATGTGGGACATCCAAGCAATGACAYGGGACAGGCAGAGAGGGACATGGGACACCCAAGGAGGGACACGGGACATCCAGGGATGACTCAAACCCTGGACAGAAACCAACACCAGGCTCAGAGGCGCYGGGGCAGGAGCAGGGTTTGTTGCTGTCCCACTGTGGATGTTGAATGGCTCCAATTGCTCCTCAGGGTTCTGAGGAACCACCCTGAGGGCATCACCAACACCTCCCTCCAGCTGCTCCCTGGGCCTTCCCAGGACAGCTGGGGGCCAGGGAGGGGAGCTGGARTGGGGCTCCACAAGAAAACTGCACTGCACCCCTTCCTGGCAGGGTCCCCAAAGGAAACTCCTCTAACAGAGCAGCTCCAGAGAAAGCAAAGCCTGGGATGGCACCAGGCACCTCTCCCTCCCTCCTSCCTGGGGAGGGAGCTGCTTCTGAGCCACAGGACCCTTTGTCTCCACRGGGAGAGGTCTCTGGGGAGCCTTTCCAATGAATGCCCTGAGCAGGCACAAGTTTGATATTCCTCCAACACCTCCCATCCCAAGCTGCTGCCCCAGAGATCCCAAATCCCAGCATTTCTCCACCCGCCCCTTGCTCAGCCATCCCGGGGTGCCAGTGCTCACACAGGCAGGCAGCCCCTAAATCAACAAGGCTGCACTAAAACTCAGGAAATCCTTAAGAAAATAACATTTAAATTCTCTCTTTGCCTTGTGATCCCTCAGCTTTTGGAGGCAGCTGGGGTCAGTTTTCAAGCTTTCTCCACAAGCCACAAAAATACAGATTTTCAAGTAAAATCAGAAATTCTCCTCTTGCCACAAGGATTAAAATAAGGCCTCAGATCTCCTAATCTGACTTGCACTGTAATATTTCTTTTTTTAATACACACCTTATTGCCCCTCAAGGGATATAATTATTCCTCTTTCCCTGTTTTGTTGTTTTATTTTTGGCCAGAACTCTCACACCAACATGCAGTGTTGTTCTAAGGAAAACACAGTTTGCCAAGACATCTAAAATATTGTGTATTCCCTCCATCTGCTTCTCCTAAATAAACCCAGGGCCTTATCTAATATAATGAGTAGCTGTTGGCAATAATTTCATAGCCATCTGTACCGTGCTTTAAACCTGTTGCAAGCTGGGCTGTGGACAGGGAAAAGTCAGAATTTATTCCTTCTTCATCAAAACCAGAAATTGTAACTCCCCCTCTTCTGTKTTTTAGGATAATTTAGCCATGACAGCTCCCATGCTGGGTGCTTGGGGAGCAGTATTTCATGAATGTGGCAAATAAATCCCTTTTTTCCCCCTGGTTTTTTTTGGTAGATAAAAGTCGAGTTCTGCAGCTGAGAAGGTCAGGGCAGTTCCGGGTGGGTGCTGCCTCCAGGAGCTGGGTCTGCCACCACCACGTGAGATCCTTCACGCCCCCCCAGGCCCTGCTGGGGATCACCAGCCCAGAAAATTTCATTATTTAATTTAAAAAGTCTGTTCTGGCTGCACTCAGCTGCAAGAACCACAGCCTGCAAGGTTGGAAAGGACCTTAAAACTCATCTTGTTCCACCYGTGCCATGGCAGGGACACCTTGCACTGTCCCAGGCTGCTCCAAGCCCTGTCCAGCCTGGCCTTGGGCACTGCCAGGGATCCAGGGGCAGTTCTTGCATTTGTAGGGAATGCCCCAGCGAAGGCATCTGACTCCATGTTCTCGCAAGGCTGATTTATTACTTTATGTTACTATATTATATTAAAGAATACTAAACTAAACTATACTAAAGAATACAGAAAGGATACTTACAGAATCCTAAAAAGATAATAATGAAAACTCCAGACTCTCTCCAGAGTCCTGACACAGCTTGGCCCTGATTGGCCAAAGAGTGAAAACAACTCCCAGCAGAATGCAATGGAACAATCACCTGTGGGGAAACAATCTCCAAACACATTCCACATGAGCACAGCACAGGAGAAGCAAATGAGATAAGAATTGTTTTCCTTTTCTCTGAGGCCTCTCAGCTTCCCAGGAGAAAAACCCTGGGTGAAGGGATTTTTCCAGAGAATGTGAATGGCACAGGCAGCCACARGTACTCTGTGGCTGGGGAGTTCATAGGATCATCAAATCCCAGAATATCCTGAGCTGCAAGGAGGGCACAAGGATCACCCTGTCCAACTCCTGCTCCTGCACCACCCCACCATGGTCCAGATGGGTGATGAGGTGAATTCTCTCCCCATCCCCACTCAGACAGAGCCTGCACCGATTCAATAGCTCAAACAAATYTTATTTTTGTATTTTTAACCCTTGTTCTCACCCATTTGGAGTGGAGTGAAGCTCCCACAGCCAAACAGAGCCACCACACCACTCCCCACTGGCAAAGCTGGGGGAAGAGCGATCCAGCTGTGCTTACAGGTCCAGGCTGCCAGATGTGCAGCAAGAGGAGGGTGTTGGGGTGGATTTATAACCTTTGGGATGTGACAAAGCATCTGTAGGGCAGCAGTAATGCTCCACTACTTTGCACAGGATTCCAAAGCCACAAAAGGCTTTGGATAGAGAGAATTGGAGGAGAAATCAAGGAAACCTAAAGAACTCAATGCACCCAGGTGAACATGGGCCAGAACCCAGACATTCAGAGATCCCAGCACAGCTTCTGTGTGCCCCAAGGCCACCTGCAATGACCCCAAGGATCCCCTCAGCACCAACACAGCCCATGCCCATGGTCACCCTCTCCCTGGGCATTGSTTTGCCTCTCCTGCTTTCCTCCTTTTCCAGTCCATTTTTCTCCACCTTCCCCATCCCTTCTCCCCCAGCACAGCAGCATCAYCCCCTTCCCAAAGCCAGCAGGGGCTCACAGACCCTCCCTGTGCAGCAACCACAGAATGACAAAGTGCCTCAAGCTGGGAGGGACCACTGGAGGTCATCAAACAAAATCTGAAAGAGGGGAAATTCAGAGAGAGATCGGGAAGGAATTGTTCCCTGTGAGGGTGGGCAGGCCCTGGCACAGGGTGCCCAGAGCAGCTGAGGCTGCCCCTGGATCCCTGGCAGTGCCCCAGGCCAGGCTGGACATTGGGGCTGGAGCAGCCTGGGACAGTGGGAGGTGCCCCTGCCCATGGCAGGGGAGGCACTGGATGAGTTTTAAGGTCTTTTCCAACCTGTAACATTCCATAATCCCGTCCCACCTCCTGCCCAGCAGGGTCCCTGGAGCTGTCACCCAGGACTGTGTCCGGATGGGGTTTGGATACCTCCAGGGAAGGGGCYCCAAACCTCCCTGAGCTCCTGTTCCAGGGAGTGAAAGGGACAATGCAATGGGCAGGTGGCACCTCGGGGCCCAGAGCGGTGCCACTGGCTCAGGGAAGTGACACCTTTATAGCAGGAGAGGGGAATGTGTTCAATTAATTGGCTGTTCAGATAACAGAGGCTCCTGCTCTCCACTGGGCTGTTACCAAGCCTGGAATTGCTGCAGATAAAAGYCTGGCAGCATTTTCATCATAAACTCCACATTTCTGGGCTGCACATCCCAGCCCTTAAAAAAATCCATGCTGGGGGCAGAAATCTGCCATCCCAGCTCCCAGTGCAGCAGCAAATGTTTGTGTTTTCCAAATCTCCAGAGCAGTCCCATGGGGCAGAGAGGGAAGCTGCAGTTTTCCAAGGTTTCAAAGCCAGGCAGGGAGGTTTCTCCAAGTGCTGCAGCCTCCTGAAACACAGGAACACAGCAGGGATAACGCCGGGTGTGGGGCTGCTGCTGCTGATGTGCTGCTGCTGCTGATGTGCTGCAGCCACTTCTCCTCTCATCACAAATTCAAACCTGAATTTGTGGAGCAGGAGAGAGAGATCCAGGGGGGATTTCTCAGGCAGCTGCAGGAGAGGAGCWGCCCGTGGCCCACAGAGCTTTGTGACGAGGAGAACATCGCACTGAGGGCTTTGGGATGCCGGCCAACAGCATCAGATGCTCGCTGTTGATGCAGCCCATTGCTGTGAAATGGTCCAGAAAACCCCCCCAGCTCTTCTGCAGCCGAGTTAAGTGTTGTGTTCAGAGCTAAATCAGCCCAGGCTTAGCTCTACAGCCAACAGAGGAGAGCACAGGCAGAGAAAAGAAACCCAGAGTAGTGCTGGCAGTCCCTGGGGTCCTAAACGGGCAGGCTGGGTTCAGCAAGGAGGGCTGTAGGAACTGATGAGTTTAATTGTCTGTGAGACAAGTCACTGTTCCACTCCACACTGCTGTTTCCTCTCTAAAACACACTGCATTTTCCACTCTAAAATTAAAATACACTGCATTTTCCACACTAAAATTAAAATACACTGCACTTTGCACTCTAAAACACACTGAGTCTTGCTTAAACTGGGCTTTTTAGGGAGGAGACGCTTCGTGTTTGACTGGGTTTAAATCTCAGTTTAATTGTCTGTGAGACAAGTCATTGTTCCACTCCGTGCTGCTGTTTCCTCTCCAAAATACACTGCATTTTCCACTCTAAAATTAAAATACACTGCATTTTCCACTCTAAAATTAAAATACTATTCTAGTACACTGCAGTTTCCACTCTAAAATTCAAATACTATTCTAGTACACTGCAGTTTCCACTCTAAAATTCAAATACTATTAAAATACACTGCATTTTCCACTCTAAAATTCAAATACTATTAAAATACACTGCATTTTCCACTCTAAAATTAAAATACTAATAAAATACACTGCATTTTCCACTCTAAAATTAAAATACACTGCATTTTCCACTCAAAAATTAAAATACACTGCATTTTCCACTGTAAAACACACTGGTCTTGCTTTAAACTGGGCTTTTTAGGGAGGAGACGCTTCGTGTTTGACTGGGTTTAAATCTCAGTTTAATTGTCTGTGAGACAAGTCATTGTTCCACTCTGTGCTGCTGTTTCCTCTCTAAAATACACTGCATTTTCCACTCTAAAATTAAAATATTATTGAAATACACTGCATTTTCCACTCTAAAATTAAAATATTATTGAAATACACTGCATTTTCCACTCTAAAATTAAAATACTATTAAAATACACTGCATTTTCCACTCTAAAACACACTGAGTCTTGCTTAAACTGGGCCTTTTAGGGAGGAGACGCTTCGTGTTTGACTGGGTTTAAATCCCAGGTGGGTGGCAGTGCCCAGCTCCAGCCTGTGCCCCATCAGTCCCTCTCCACACACCCAGCTGATGCTGCTCTCCGAGCACAAAACTGCCCCAGAGGGGCATCCCTGGGGCCGCAGGGAAGGAGCCGGGAGCGCTTTTCCAGCCGCATTTTCCAGCCATTGTGATAATTGGGCTTTGCAGGAGCAGCACATCGTCTAGRCAGCCGGGAAGGTGCGGGAGGACTCAGGGTGCCTTCCAGAGTAAGCGATTCTGACRTTTGCAGAGTCATCGCCTTCCCCCAGCCCGGGATGCGGAGCCTTTCCCGCAGCCCTGGAAACAGCAGCGGGAGGATGGAGCAGCTCCAGGTGTGCCCTGCGCCTGCCAGGGGCACCAGGGCACCTTTGTCCCCCTTGTCCATCGGGGGAAGCTTATCTGGGGAATTCTTTAGCTGGGAAATTCTTGGGAATGCTGTGTGGGGCAAATCCCTGTCAGAACCCAGGAYATTCCTCTGGCTGCCCTGGAGGACTCAGGACCCTGGCAGGGGGCTCTGAGACCTTGGCATGGAGTCAGAAACACCYGTGCCTTGGATTTTAACCCATGGAAACAATTACCAACTTTGTGTGAGGAGTTACAAGACACAAGAGTTTGAATAGAATGAYAGTGAATTTATCACAGGGTGAAAATGTAGAATTTTGGRGTTTTTAGAATGARAGTTYAAGAGGCAAGATGGAGGAATCCGAGCGTGTTCTTTCTCCWTCGTGYTCTTGTCCTCCATCTTCTGCTGTGATGGTGACTGTCACAGACRCATTTTATGAAAAACCTTTTTATTAGGATCTYTTCTCCTGAGAAGCTGAGAGGCCTCAGGAACAAAATGTAACCAATGGTTATCTGCTGCTGTGGAATGCAACAGGTGCATCTGGGATTGGTCTCATRKRGTTGTTTCTAATTAATGGCCAATCACAGTCAGCTGGCTTGGACTCTCTGGTCAGTCACAAGATTTTACTATCATTCCATTCCTTTCTTTTCAAGCCTTCTGATGAAATCCTTTCTTCTATTATTTTAGTATAGTTATAATATAATATATATAATAAAATAATAAATCAGCCTTCTGAAACATAGAGTCAAAATTCTCATCTCTTCTCTCATCCTGAAACCTCTGTGAACACCACCACAGATGACACTTCTGGATTGGTTTAGAGTAGAGACAGACTGTCTAACATAGKTGATAGGTATTGGGAAATTATTGTAAATAAAGTACAGGTAGTTCTTAGTATAAAAAATAACACCACCCTGAGGGTGGTCAGTGTGCCATGGACCGACCTGCTGGACAGATCTCAGCAGGTCAGAGAAAGAATGTAATAGATAAGGAAAAGTAAACAACCTTGAGAAGCAGAACCAATGCATCCTGACTTCTTCTTCAGTCTCARGGCTGGGAAAAAGAGACTTTCTAACACCTCGGGGTCATCTCGACACCAGAGACCCCATCAGTCCCTGGGACAAAGGAGGGATTGGAGAGCGGTTTCTGTGGGCACAGGGGACTCCCTGAAACGCTGCCTTGCAAAGCAGAATAAAGATTTCAGTGCAGGTGGAAGGAACATCAGGTTGCACAACTGGCAATTCCTGCATCCAGCTGCAGGGCAGGGGGCTGGGATGAGGAGGGAGGGCTGGGGAGACACCAGCACCTAAAACCAGTCGAGTCCTACAGAAATTCCACTCCTTCCCTCCAGCTTGTCTGGGGGCCTTCACAACTCGTTCTGCCTTGTGCCTGATTGTTTGCCCAGATTCCCTGGAGCAGCTCAGAGCCCAGGCCAGGTGTCTCTGCAGTGTCCAGTGCCAACATGGGGACACTGCCACCGTGCCCAGGCTCTGAGGGCARCAGCACCAAGCAGGGATGGAACACTGCAGCCTCCATTCCAGCATGAGGAGCTGCCCTGGCAACATGCAAAAGGAAACAMTGAATTCCACAAGGGYTTGGSTTGGAAGKACTSCCACCCACCTGAGATTTAAACTCAGTCAAACACAAAGYGTCTCCTCCCTAAAAAGCCCAGTTTAAGCAAGACCAGTGTGTTTTAGAGTGCAAAATGCAGTGTATTTTAACAGTATTTTAATTTTAGAGTGGAAAATGCAGCTCATTCCATGGGCAGGGGACACCTCCCACTGTCCCAGGTGCTCCCAGCCCTGCCCAGCCTGGCCTTGGGCACTGCCAGGGATCCAGGGGCAGCCCCAGCTGCTCTGGGCACCCTGTGCCAGGGCCTGCCCACCCTGCCAGGGAACAATTCCTCATTCCCAATATCCCACCTAAATTTCCTCTCTTTCATAGATTGCTGTGGGTTGGAAAGGACCTTAAAGCTCATCTCATTCCAACTCCTTCCCAAGGGCAGGAACACCTTCCAGGTCACTCAGGTAAGTGACATCTCTATGGCAAAAAATTCCAGCAAACCAAGAAGTGTTGCTTGTTCTTAGATAAAGCACTCAAAAAAAGCTGGAGAAAGCCTTTTTTTTCCCTGACCAAAAATGTTTGTTTTCAGGGAAACATCAATTTCAGTTTTCCAGTGGGAAATAACAAAACATTTTGGTTTTGCTTTAAGTTCAAATATGACTTTAGATTTTATTTTTATTTGGTTGCTTTTAACTGCATCAATATTGTAAAGCAGGCTGAAAGAAGCATTTCCACTTAAAATCAGGCTGAAACCTCCCAGGGGAAATCTCTACTTTCTAAACCAAAAATTTTTGGAATGAGGATTATTCCTCCACTATTTCTCAGTAAGGAAAAGTATGGATTTCTGAGTGACCATCCTGCACACCTGGAGGGGAAAACTGTCACCCTAAGCTGTCTCATCATCCCTTCCCACTGGGGTGGGGTTGAGAGTTTGGGATGGAGACAGTTTGGTGCTCCCAGCTCACCTGCAGAGCCACAAGGAGAGGAGGGGACAGCAGGACCCTCCTGAGGAGTCCCCAGCCACCAGGGCCACTCCCTTCCTCCTGGCTCAGGGAATCCCACTCACCTTTCAGCTGTGACAGCTCATGACTGATGGCACTGTGGTATTTACTGCTTGTCACAGCAGCCTCCAGCACATCTCACTTTTGGCAGGAGAGGGAACTCCTTCAGCTCCTTGCAGCTCGTGGAAAAGTGATGGATTTATGGCGGCCCTTCCCTTGTCACATTCCCCCAGAGGCTGGCATGGTGAGGAAAGGAAAGGGGAGAGGAAAAGGGGAGAGGGGAAAGGAGGAAGGCTCAGCCAGATACAAACATGGAGAAAGGGAAGAGGCTCCAGGGGGGTTGGATCGAGGGCAGGTGGGAAATGAATCAAGGGGATCAAGCAGGATCCATCCCGGAGGGACTTGGCAAGACACATCCTTCTGCTGGAGCGCAGGTCCTGGGGGTGTGCAGGATGCAGAGCTCCAGCAAAGGAGGAAGGTCAGGCTGTGGGAGAGGGAGAAAAGGAGAGGGCAGAGAGGAGGGAGGCTGGAGGGTGCCAAGCACCATCAATGCCACGGCTTTGCCAAGAGCTGGAGGGACAAAGCTGACACCTGGGGTTTGCAGGTGACAAAAGTTACAGGCTGGGATAGAGCCAGGATTTGGATTTTATCTCAGAGATGGCCTTTCTTCAGGGAAAACAAAATAAAAAGAGCATTTTAGCCTGGAAGTTCCCCAAACCCGCTCTGGAGTTGCTCAGATGGAATGAGCAGGTCTTGAGGGACACATCTCCCCCCTTTCCTTTAACCCAGCTGCAGTGGGACACCCAGTCAGTGCCCATCACTGTTGTCCCACCCTGCCCATGGCACCCCATCCACAAGGGATGCTGAATCCTGGAATATCCTGGACTTTGCTGTCCCAGTCCCCAGTACCTCCCCTGAGCCAGCAACTCATCCTCCCATGCCCTTCTTCCAGCTAAAATCCCACAAATGGACCTGCCAGCAGGGATGTCTCCCCATCCCCAGCACCTCCTGSATTCTGAGCACAAGCTCTGCCAAGACAAAGCTGAGGAACCCAAACTGAGGASAAAACTGAAGGCACCAATCTCATTAAAGTAATGAGTGCCCTGGGGCAGGATTTGTCACTGCTTTGCACAGAAAGGAGAGGCTGAATGTGCACACACAGCTACATCAAACCCCTGCAAGCCACAGCTGAGTGCAGGAGTTTAACCTGCAGCTTTTCCCTGTCCCACTTGCAGGAGGGAAGAGTTTTTTTCCCTTTCATTTTCCTCTCTCTCCTCTTGTCTCCCTTGTTACGTGAATGAGGCAGCAGAATTCTAACAGCTTTAATGTTCTGCAAAAGCTCAGAGCAAACAGAACTGCTCTGACCTTTGCAGTGCTCTGTAATTCCAGCAGCTGCCCAAACCCCTTCCCTCCCCAGGGACAGGGGACAGCCAGGAAAAGCACCTTGTTGCTCAGAGGAAATCAGCCATGGGATTTTCCTGGTGGGAGAAGAACGAGRAGATGCCTCCCACACCATCAGCATTTGTAGGGATCAGCCAAGAGGGAATTCTGGGAATAACCAAGGGCTGGACGCAGGAGGCTCTCGGCAGTCCCTGCCCAGGTGGGACCAGGGTRGGGAAAACGAGGGCACAGCACCCCAGGAAGGTCCCAGGGATGGAGTTTTGTGCTTCCAAGGGGGTGAAAGCAAAGGGAAACACTTCAGTGCTGCTGAAGGGGAGAGTTCAGCTCTTCCCACAGCACAGAGAACAGATTCCCTTTGGGAAATGGAGATGCACTGAAGTCCTGAGCCTTACACAGAACCACCAGCCCAGCCAAGACCCAATCCCAACCCCAGCTTTCCCCTGCAGCTCTGCCTTCTGTTTTCCTCCTCTTTTGCTGCCCCATTCCCATTACAGGATGGCACCACTACAAAACCCATCCTGCTCACAGGCTGCTGCATCTCCCTCCCAGCTCCTTAAAATCACAAAGGGCTTCTCCCCCTGCTCCCTCCTCTTGCCCAATCCTCCTCTTTCCCTTTAACCTGAAATCCCCTCCAAGCAAACAGAGAAAACAGCCCTGGCTGCCACAGGCGAGCAATAACCCAGGAAATTTTAATCCCTGCCTGTGATTGTACAGAGGAACACAGAGTGAGATAAAAGGCTCACCAGCCCTGGCATTATTATATTAGAAAGGTAATTATCTCTTCTGCCACCTGACTTTGGGCTGTCTTCATATAATGAAGTTTGCAGCTTGTGTTTGCAGCCACAGGAGCAGCAGAGCCTTGCTAGAAACACCAGAGAGAATTCTCTGCTCTGGGGGCAGAGCCAGCAGAGCCAGGCTGGGAGGAGGAGGAAGGAAGGGGAGAGGACATCTGAGCTCGTGGCAGCTGCTGGTGCCTGTGTCCCACCCCAGAGCTGGGCTCAGGACTCAGCCCAAAGCACAGCAGCACACACCCAAGTTCACATCTGTGTCAAGGCACCTGCCCCGTGGGTCCTGATCTTCTGGGCTCTTCCCAAACCATCAGGAGGGCAGAGGGGATGTTWAAATAAAAAGGTCATTTTGCCTTTTGATGCTGCTGAACACTGCAGGAAAGAGAGTGCCCAGCCCACCAGAGAAGCCTGGAATGGCTTGGATGGAAGGGAATTAAATCCCATCCAGCGCCAGCCCTGCCAGGGCAGGGACACCTCCCACTGTCCCAGGCTGCTCCCAGCCCTGYCCAGCTGCTGCCAGGAGCTGCCCAGGCCCCTCGGGCTGTTTGCTCAGCGACAGAAAGGGAGGATCTGGCCCACACAGGGGAGAGGGGGTTTGGATGTCCCTGGTAAGGACAGGGCAAGGTGACAGATCACCTGGATGATGGAAACCCCCACAAAGAGAAATCAACGCAGAAGATGCACAGAGAGAGAGAAGATGCCCTAAAATCAGGGGGTGCTGGGGTAATGGAGGATCTGAGCAGGCCCAGGGTGTTCAGAGAATCCCAGACTGGTTTGGGTTGGAAGGGACCTCAAAGCCCATCCAGTGCCACCCCTGCCATTGCAGGGACACCCCCCACTGTCCCAGGTGCTCCCAGCCCTGTCCAGCCTGGCCTTGGGCACTGCCAGGGATCCAGGGGCAGCCCCAGCTGCTCTGGGCACCCTGTGCCAGGGCCTGCCCACCCTCACAGGGAACAATTCCTTCCCTAAACCCCACCTAACCCCACTGTCTGTCAGGCTGAAGCCATTCCCTGTGTCCTGTCCCTCCATCCCTTGTCCCCAGTCCCTCTCCTGCTCTCCTGGAGCCCCTTTAGCCCCTGGCAGGGGCTCTGAGCTCTCCCTGGAGCCCCTTTTCCCCACCTCAATGACAGATTGTCTTCCACCACAATATCCAGCCCCTCCACAGGGCTCAAGGTCAGCAGCTGCTCCTCCCTGGCCCAGCCTGTGCCCTCCTGCAGCCCAGACCATTGRCCCATGTGTGGCTGTCATCTCCTCCCTGCGCTGGGAAGATGAACTCAAGTTCCACCTCCCAAATTCTGGCCACCTTGGGCCACCCTTGCCAGTCAATAAATCCCTCTCAGCCTCACCCTGGGCTTTGCAGCTCTGGGATCAGGCCTGAGATCTCCTGGCCATGGCCCCTCTCATCTGTCACACACTGCTCTGAAACACCAGCAGCCTTTCACCTGCTCTTACTTATTTATTCCAACAGGAAAGACGAGGGGCAAACACCCCCTGGCCAGCCTGTGTCAGCAATTAGGAGCATGAAATATCTGTCAGGAACAGCTTTATAACCAGAGCTGTGCCCTGTCCTTCCCTGTGCCCCTGGCAGGCAGAAACCCTGAGGATGAGGCAGGGTCAGCCAGGGAGGCAGGGCTGGCTSCAGGGACAGCAGGGAGCAGCAGCAATTCTGTCCCAAGGGATCTCTGGGTGCCCCAAAGCTTTTCACCCCTCCAAGCTGCTCTTTGAATGCTCAGAGCCACAGGCCCTAAGGCAGCAGAACCAGCTCTCWATTACTCACAATCCCCTGGGATTCTGCACCAGGCACCACATTCCTCTCCAAAAAATGCTCATGGCCACGAAAAATTCATCCAAACCTGCACACCATCCCTGCACAGTGACCAGCAGCAATTCTGYCCCAATGGATCTTTTTTGGCTGTCCCAAAGCTTTTCACCTCTCCAAGCAACTGTTGGCAGTAGTTCARACCCACAGGCCCTACAGCAGCAGAATTAGCTCTCAATTACTCACAGACCCACTGCCCTCAGACTCTGGCACCAAAAATGTACCAAAAATTCCCCCCCAAAAATGCTCATGGCCRCAAAAAATTCACCCAAACCCCCTGTGACACCTGCACACCATCCCAGCACAGTGACCAGCAGCAGTTCTCTCCCAAGRGATCTCTTTTGGCTGCCCCAAAGTCCCTCACCTTCCAAGCTGCTGTTCCAATGCTCAGAGCCACAGGCCCTGAGGCAGCAGAACCAGCTCTAAATTCCAGTTCCCACTGCCCTCAGACTCTGGCACAGGTTAACAGCCCTGCAGAGCACCATGGCTGAAGCCCCTTTTTCTCACCCCAAGCATGAGGCATTCTCTATACCTGTGGCAGATTCTCCCAAGGCATTGCTCCAGAAGTTCCCTGAATAGGCTCTAAGGCTTTCCCACCAGCCTGGCACCAGGCACCACATTAGCACCCAAAAAATGCTCATGGCCTCAAAAAATCCACCCAAACTCCCTTCCACAACTGCACACCTTCTCAACACAGTGACCAGCAGCAATTCTGTCCCATGGGATCTCTTTTGTCTGGCCCAGAGCWTTTTCACYCCTCCAAGCTGCTCTTTGAATCCTCAGAGCCACAGGCCCTACGGCAGCAGAACCAGCTCCCAGTTCCTCACAGACCCACTGCCCTCAGACTCTGGCACCAGGCACCACATTCCCACCCCAAAAAATGCTCAYGGCCACAAGAAATTCATCCAAACCCCCTCTGATACCTGCACACCATCCCTGCACAGAGACCAGCACAGTGATGAACAGGAATTCTGTCCCAAGGGATCTTTGGCTGCCCCAAAACCTCTCACCCTCCAAGCTGCTGTTCCAGTCCTCAGACCCACAGGCCCTAAGGCAGCAGAA
>JACDOX010000208.1:926526-1003285 GCA_014549065.1 Cardinalis cardinalis | reverse complement strand
CCCAGTCCCTCTCCAGCTCTCCTGGAGCCCCTTCAGGCTCTGGGAAAACATCACCATGAAACACCACAGGACATCCATTCCCAAGGTTGCTCAGAGCACAAGAAAGGAAAAATATTGATTGGAAGTGGCTGCAGATTTTCTGGAAGAACGGTTTTCTGACAGAAAATAACAATTTGATCATATCAAAACCTCCTGCTGGAAGGGGTCAAACTTAGMAAAAGCTCATTTAGGAAAACAGTCACAATCTGTCTGATTGGGTTAAACACACTTGTTCTTGTTTTGAAAACATGTTTATTTTGATTTTGTCAAGATTCATGCCAGAAATAAACTTTAAAAACAAAATTAAAATATTTTTATCCCCACCTAAACAAGCCCTTCTCCTTGGAAAATTCTGACTTCAGCTTTCCAAAGAGGGATTTTGACACTGCAAAATATTTTTGGCGTGGTGGAAACTCCAGGTTCTGCCCTGACTTTGAGCCTGTGTCAGTACTTTTTGCCCAAGAAGGTTAATAGGATGAATAAATTATATAGAATATTTGCAAGAATTGTTTTMATTTTTATACTGACATCAGTTGTAATCACACCTCTTAATGAGAATGGGGGAGGCTGAGGGAATCTTTGGTGTGCTTTTGTGGAAATATTATTTTGTTTGGTAGTTTTTTGGGTTTTTTTTTTCTTTTTGGGTAGGTTTTTTTAAGTTATTGGCTACAAATCAAGGTCCTGGTTCAGGAAAAAATCCCTCCATTCCAGCAGACCCAGCTGGGATGCAGAGTGTGACCTGTCCCCATGGATGGGTGGCAGTGACATCCCTGATTTTTCCAGCCTGGAAGCCCCCATGGGACCACTGGGGGCTCGTTCTTCCYGATCTTGCCAAAACAGAGCAAAAACCTGCAGTGTGGATGGCAACCAAAATTAGGCCAAAAATCTGAGCACCAGATCCACAGCAGAGTTTATGTTCTAAYTCCTCCTGATTTCAAAGTATCCAGGAGCCAAGCCTTTCATGGATGCAGGCTGCAAAAATTATTCCTCTGTTCTTTTCCSTGGTTTTCTCCTCTCCCCTGTCATCACACACTTGATTTCATTCACCAGCGCCTTTGCCTTGTTCCCTCTGGTACTCCGAAGGCATTTCATTTCATTTCCATTTTTTCAGACATTAAAAGCATTTCTTTTGAATTCTGGTGCCTTCAGCACGTGAAATGAGCCTCAGCTGCACTGAACAAACCCCAGCCTGATCTCGTTACACGCCTGTTCTTCAGAGGGAATGAGGAGAAAGGGGGAAGCAGCTGCCTCTCCAATCCCCCCTGCATTAACCACRCTCCAAGTTCAAAGCTGAATGCAGAGGGCCCAGCTCCAGGTGCAAACCCTGCTGCTCCTGCTGCTCCTAGGATTCAGAGCTGGACATGAGTGCTGGAGCCTGCGCTGGATTTTTAACAGTGTGGTGTGATGGATACAAAATCATGGAATCACAGAATATCCTGAGCTGGGAGGGACCCCAAGGGTCACCCAGTGCCACCCCTGGCCCTGCCCAGACCCCCAACAATCCCACCCTGGTGCCCCAGTTCTGGCAGGGAGGAACAGGAACACAGCCTGGGGTTAAATCACTGCCTGTGGGGGACAGGRTCTGCACTCGCTGAAAAGGGATGGGAAACTCARCTGGTGCTGCATGAACTGAGGGAATCAGAGTAGCACAGAATGTCCTGAGCTGGAGGGACTGAAGGGATCCCCCAGCCCAGCCCCTGTCCCTGCCCAGGCCCCCCACAACCCCACCCTGGGCATCCCTGGCAGCGCTGCCCAAAGGCTCCTGGAGCTCTGGCAGCCTCGGGGCCGTGCCCATGCCCTGGGCAGCCTGGGCAGTGCCAGCACCCTCTGGGGGAAGAGCCTTGCCCTGAGCTCAGCCTGAGCTGCCCTGGCCCAGCCCCAGCCGTGCCCTGGCTCCTGTCCCTGYCCCAGAGCAGAGATGGGAGCTGCCCCTCGGGAGGAGCTGCAGCCCCGGGGAGCTCTGCCCTCACTCTGCTCCAGCTGAACAACCCCAGAGCCCTCAGCTGCTCCTCACGGCCCCTCCAGACCCTTCACTGTTTTCTTAACTCTCTCAGCTCTAGATCTTTCTTCTAAAGGTGGAACCAGGGGCAGTCAGAGCAGAGGGAACTCTGTGCACCCACACCTCCAGCAGGTGAAGCAGAGCCACCACCTCWTCTCCTCAGAACAGACCCCCATTCCTGCAGATCTCTCTGGGACAAGGTAGGAAATTCCTGTCCTGGTTGGAGGCACCTTCCCACCTCAGGGTTGTGCCTCCTAATGCAGCTCAGCTCAAGTGACGTTGAGACAGAACTAAGCCAAGCTGCTCCACTTCGCCTGCAGTGAGCCAGGAGCCAGCTTTAGATCTGGGCTTGGGTGACCTGATTTTACCTTCTCCTATTCCCTGGAGGGTGGGCAGGCCTTGGCACAGGGTGCCCAGAGCAGCTGGGGCTGCCCCTGGRTCCCTGGCAGTGCCCAAGGCCAGGCTGGGCAGGGCTGGGAGCACCTGGGACAGTGGGAGGTGTCCCTGCCATGGCAGGGGTGGGATGGGAAAAGCTTTAAGGTCTCTTTCAACACAAACCATCCTATGTTTGCCCCTTACAGAGGACGAGCATTTTCCCATGATTTTCTGTACCATCACCTCCTAGAGGGAACAGGATCTGCAGCACTTTGCACAGCACAGCCCCCTGCACCCAGGGCAGCCTCAGCATCCCAGCCCTTCTTGCACAACAAACACGTCCTGAACATGGGCTGGGGCTGGGCCAGGGCAGCTCAGGCTGAGCTCAGGGCARGGCTCTTCCCCCAGAGGGTGCTGGCACTGCCCAGGCTGCCCAGGGAATGGGCACGGCCCCGAGGCTGCCAGAGCTCCAGGAGCCTTTGGGCAGCGCTGCCAGGGATGCCCAGGGTGGGGTTGTGGGGGGCCTGGGCAGGGACAGGGGCTGGGCTGGGGGATCCCTTCAGTCCCTCCAGCTCAGGACATTCTGTGCTACTCTGATTCCCTCAGTTCATGCAGCACCAGYTGAGTTTCCCATCCCTTTTCAGCGAGTGCAGACSCTGTCCCCCACAGGCAGTGATTTAACCCCAGGCTGTGTTCCTGTTCCTCCCTGCCAGAACTGGGGCACCAGGGTGGGRTTKKTGGGGGTCTGTGCAGGCACAGGGATGGAACTGGATGATCCCTGCGGGTCCCTCCCAGCTCAGGGCATTCTGTGGTTCTGTGCCCCAAACACCACGAGCAGTTCATGCTCTGGGCAGTGGCACTGCCCCACCTGGATCCCACAGAGCCCTCCTGGCTTTGTTCCCCATTGCTGAGGGGAGCAGGGTGTGAGGAGGAGCCGGCCTAGCAGGGCTCCAGGGGAGCAGACAGCCCCTGTGTGATCCACACAACGATCCAGGCAGCTTTTCCCGCGGGGATTGCTCAGCACTGGCGTCTCCCCTGTGTGTGCARTCACACACAGAAACTGCACAGCCCCTCTGGCTTACCCCAGCAGCTTTACAGGTTCTGTGGGATTTAGGGCCTATTTTAGCCTTTATCTTAAAGTGAAAAAACACCCAACCAAAAGAAAACAACCCCCAAAATCATTAGATTGAGAACTACCAGCAGTGATTAACAGAGAAAAACAACAAAGGAGCTCCCAAAACACACRAGCTGGGAACAATCTGGGGGAGCTCTTTGAAAGGAAAGCTTTTCATCAGGCTCAGCATGGCACTGAGCCATCCCTCTGATCCATCCTTCCCCTCTGCCACACCAAACACCCAGTGCAAGGTTTGAGGGCTCAACCATCAACTTGCATCATTAGAAATAAACCAGAATCATCTACTGCTCAAACAGGCTGGGGGAGAGCAGCAGATGCTGCCCAGGCCTGGGGGACAGCCCCTCGTGCCCCCAGTCTGAGGTTGGGGTTTCTCCAGCAGCTCCCCCAGTACTTGGCATTCCTGCCAATGGATCAGGGTCAGCTCCTCTCCCCCAGCCAGGCAAAGCTGGACATGAATTGCCTTGTCCAGGGTCATGGAAAATCTGCTGGAAACCTGGGAGAAAGAGCCCACTTGGTCCCTTCCGTGTGTTTTCCCAGTGGATCACGGTGCCACAGGTGCCCCAGGAGGAATCTGGGACTCAAGCTCTGCTCTGCAAAACCCTTAAACAAGCTCAGAGCTGAGCTTGGGCTCCAGGGTTTAATAGGGAGGTTCTTCAGGTCTAGTCCAAGAGCCACAGCTTCCAGAATGAGCAGGAGATGGAGGACAGGGCTGGCAGGRAGCACTGGGGAGCCTGGGAGCTCTCACACTCCAGCTCCTGCTCGTTCCAATAGCCCTGCTTGTGGCAGAGTGGTAAAAATGCTGCGGCCCTCTTCAAAGTGTCTCCTTCAGGAGCTGCTCAGAGTGAGGCCACCAGAGCAGCCATTTCCAGTCCATGCACACACACACACCATGGATAGCTCAGCAGGAGGGACAGGAGGGGTCTTTGCATGATGTGTTCCAGCCAGGTTTATTCCAAAGCACACCAAAGAAATCAGGGACAGAGACAAAACCATGTRGTGTGCACAGGCTTAAGTGTGGGGTCAGTGACAATGACCCGAGGGCCCAGGGCGGGCAAAGGGATGAATAATGAGGGATGAATAATTGGGGTGGGCAGTGTCAGAACCCAGAACATTCCTCTGGCTCTCCTGGAGGACTCAGGACCCTGGCAGGGGGCTCAGAGACCTTGGCACAGAGTCACAAACGCCTGTGCCTTTGATTTTAGCCCATGGAAACAATTACCAACTTTGTGTGAAGAGTTGCAAGCCACAAGGGTTTGAGTAGAATGATAGTTAATTTACCACAGGGTGAAAATGTAGAATTTTGGGGTTTTAGAATGGAGGTTCAAGAGGCAAGATGGAGGAACTTGGGTGTGTCCTGTCCCTCTTCTTCTTCTCCTTCTTCTTGTCCTCCATCTTCTGCTGTGATGGTGACACTTCTGGATTGGTTTAGAATAGAGACAGACTGCCTAACATAGGTGACAGGTATTGGAAAATTATTGTAAATAAAGTACACGTAGTTCTTAGTATAAAAAGATAACACTGTCTCAAGGTGGTCAGTGTGCCACAACCCAACCTGCTGGACAGACCTCAGGGGGTCAGAAGGACAATGTATTAGATAAGAGYAAATAAACAACCTTGAGAATCAGGGCCAAGGAAACCTGTCTTCCTCTTCGGTCTCGGGGCTGGGAAAAAGAGACTTTCCAACACCTTGGGGTCATCTCAACATCACAGACCTCATCAGGCAGTGTCAACAAAGCCTGTCACTGTGATATTTTATGAAAAATCCCTTTGCCAGGATTTCTTSTCCTGGGAAGCTTCAGCTTCTCCCKGTTCTGCTGCTTTGCAATGTGATTTGGAGAATTGTTTACGCAGCATGYGAATTGTTTTAATTTAATGACCAATCCCATTCCAGCTGTGTCGGACTCTTTGGTCGGTCACGGGCTTTTATTATTCATTCTTTTCTAGCCTTCAGTCTGTATCCTTTCTCTACAGTTTAGTACAGTTTTATTATATCATTTTCTGTTAATATAATATCAAAAAATAATAAATCAGCCTTCTGAGAACATGGAGTGAAATTCTCATCTCTTACCTCGTTCTGAATCCTTCATTATGGATGAATCTCTTTGTCTGAGCTGAKAGAAGAATATATTTATATGTATATGCTGAAAGTAGAGAAATACAGCTAAATATTTTAGTTATGGGCATTTGCAGCATTTATCCYTTTTGAAAGGAAGTTTGCATGTGGGGCCACAGAGGAGTTCTGTTCCCTTTTCTTGCATCACTTAAGGCCTATTAATTTGCCAATATTTTTCTTCTTACAAGAAATATTTTGTCATACTTTTAGCAACTTTTTTTTTGTGTGTGTGTGAAGGAGAGATTATCCTTTGACCGAAAAAAAGGGCAATAAACACATGAATGGGCATGAATTTAGACCTCACAACACCACAAAAGCCTTGTTTCCCTGGAACCTTTGCATCCCCAGTGGGCTGCAGCTGTCTCCACATGGGAAGTGGCCCAAAAGGGAGGCACAGGTTCCTATTACTGAGGAGCCTAAAGACAGCACAAGGCTTCCCCCAGCTCCACCAGCACCGCCTCGACTGGGGAATGATTCATCTCCATCTCCCGAGGATTTTTCTGGTAACTGCTGCAGATCCACCTTGGGATGACAGAGCAAAACTAGCAGCAAACCAATCTTGTCACTTCTATTTTTTCTCCCCCCTACTGAAAAAGCCATAATTTCAGGATTGAGGTATCAGAATCACAGCTAAGGACGAGCTGGCTCCTTACGCAGAGATTTTATTTTTTTTGAAAATCTGTTTTCAGCTGACAACGTTAAAGCTGCCACCCATAAATTTATTGGGGGAATTTATGAGCCAGTGAGGAAAGCCACCAAAAAAGGAGGAAGCAGAATCCATTCCAAATCTGGGGACAAGGAACAAGTTTCAGTGGGATTGAAAGGTGTTAAAGTCAGTAAGCCAGAGAGAAAGCAGCACGAAATAAATACAGATACCCTCTAATCCCTAAATACTCTGTCTGGAGGACACGGAGAACTGTGCTGCAAACTCAAAGCAATAACTCCTAAAGGGCAGCCAGACCTGCTTTCCAGACTGATAAGGAATAAGGATGAAAGCAAGGGAGCAGCAGGACAAGTTAAACAAACACAAACACGTGGCATGGCATTTATAAAGGGGAAAAGTAAGAATGGTTTTCCTTGACTGGGACTTTTTTTCCAGTTGGCCCAAGTGAGGGAGATGCTCTGCCAGAGCCTGGGGATTGCTGGATCCACCTCCACGCTCCAGTGTCCAACATCCCCACGCCTGGAGAGTTCCCTGCCCTAAAAATGCCCACAGCAGCATTTGTGGTGCTTTTCTGTGCCCACCCCCAGGGCAGGAATGAGGAGCACATGAAACATCTCACGGCACACGTGAGGGAAAGGCCAGAGGTTGTGCCCAACAGGGACATCCCCCTGCAGTGGTGACAAGGGACACGCTCAGCCCTGTCCTCCCACAGCCACCCRAGGGACAAAACAAACCTTGGCAGGGCCACAGATCCATGACAAAGAGAAAAGAGAGGAAYAATGGGATCCCAGRCTGGTTTGGGGTGGAAGGGACCTTAAAGCTCATCTCATTCAGCCCTGCCATGGGCAGGGACACCTTCTAGAGTCCCAGGCTGCTCAGAACCCCATCAGCCCAGGCTTGAGCACTTCCAAGGATGGGAAGGAACAAAATTGTTTTTAAGTTCAAGAGGCACATTTKCAGTTCATCAGATTTTTATTTGTGTGTGTGCATATATAGATGTATAAATTTCATATATATATATATATCACAGACACACCATTTTTTACATTTTTTTTATTCAGCTCCTGGGCAAACCAGGCAGTTTATTATTTTTATTTCTCTCCCCAGCACACGCAGGAAGCTCAGCAAGAACTGAGCTGCACACAGGCAGCACTTCGTCTGCAAAGGCATCCCCCTCCCTTAAATCCTATAAAAAATCCCTAAAGGGAATCATTTACTAAAGAAAACAGAGATTTGAGGTCACAGCATGGTTGTCAGAAAGGCAGGGGAGGTTCTGCTGGGGAAGTGCAGACAGGAGCTGAGCCCCCAGCTCAGCTTTAGCAGGGCCAGCAGGGCAGCCTGGCTGGGATAATCCAAACCATTTCCAGGTCCATGAGAACACAGCACTGATGGGAAGAGCTGGCAGGAGGCAGAGCCAGGGCCAAGGGAGAAATAAGAACCAGAACACCTGGCTGCAGAAATGGTCTGAAACATCCCCAAATAATTAGCTCCTCAGCATTATCCCTTTCAGCAGGAGTGACTGGAAATGAATTGGTATTTAACCAGAGACTCAGAGGCTTTAACACTGCAATATTTTCAAGCTGGGAAGAGGGAAGGGAGGTGYTGCTCTAAATTTCTGCCAAGTTCTCAGGGGCTGGGTTAACAGAGCAGTAAAAATGAAATAAATTAAAAAATAAGAAAGGTTGAACGTGGAACATGCAAACGAGAGAATTTATGGGAACTTATTTAAGGCTCAGCTCAGTTTGGGTTCCAGCTAAGGGCAGTGCAGGGGGGCTGTGACAAAAACCCCACAAGGTCACAGCCGGGCTGGAGATGGGACAGGGGGCWGTGCCAAGCAAAGGCTGTGCCAGCCCCCCTCAGCCCTTGGGGTGTCAGGATCTCTGCTGCTCAGAGTGACCCCAAGAAAAGTTCAAAAGTCTCTTTTCCCAGCCTGGCTGTTAAAGAAGGAGTCAGAGCTCTTCATTTCTCGGTCTCAAGGTTGTTTATTGTATCTTATCTATAAAATTCTTTCTCCTGCCCTGCCGAGGTCCATCCAGCAGGRCAGTTCCAGGCACTCTGCCTGCCCCCAGGGCRGTGTTRTGTCTTTATACTAAAAACTRCGTGTACAATRTTTACAATTCCTTCCCAATACCTATCACCTATGTTAGACAGTGAGCTTCTACTCTAAACCAATCCAGAAGTGCCACCATCACAGCAGAAGATGGAGRCCAAGAAGATGGAGAAAGGCTGGAYAYRCCCAGWTCCCTCCATCTTGCCCCCTGAACCCCCATTCTAAAAACCCCAAAATCTACTTTTTCACCCTGTGATAAATTCACTATCATTCTTCTTAATTTGTCATGGCTTGCAGATCTTCATCTAAGCTTGGTAACTTGCTCCACAGGTCATAATCAAACCCACAGGGGCATCTTGGGCTCTGTGCCAGGGTCCCTGAGCCCCCTGGCATGGTCCTGGCTGCTCAGGACAGCCAGAAGGATGTCCTGGGTCCTGACATTGGGGGGCAGAGACACCAAACCCCAGACCCAGAGGGACTGTGACAGTGAGGGACAGCACAGACAAGCAGAGCACAGCCCTCCCCACAGTGCTGCTCCCGTGGGGTTTGCACCTGGCAGCTCAGATTCATTTTGGAAACGCTTCCAGCAGTTCTCCAGCCCAGCCAGGCCTTCAGCCACTCGCCCTTCACGGTGTCTGCCTTTATCAGAAGGAAACCTCCCACAGCTACTCTGCAAAACTGTTCTTGAAGCGAGCCCCAGACTCTCCTCTTTCCTAGGAAACAACCTGTGGCAGTGTCCTCCAATATCCGCCATCAAACAAACACTCCAATATCCATCCCACAGCATCCTGAACTTCCCCCGGACAGAGCTGATGGCACAGGAGCACCCCACCTGCTGCTGCCCTCAAAACCCCAAACAAAGGACGGGCAGACCAGGGGCCAATTAATAGGGAGGAATTTGTTTCTTTAGCAGCTCTGGCTCCGTCAGGCAGGAAAGTTTAGGATGCTCTCGGGGGAGGGAGGATTCTTGTCTCAAGGCAAACTGGCCTACTCACTCTATTTATAGAGAGGCAGCGTTTGAGCCCTGCTGCAGCTCAGCAGAGCCCACTGAGATGCTCTGCTCGTTATGCAAGTGCTCCAGTGTGATTTTTGCTGGGTCTCCAGGACAAAGGAGGAATTGAGAATCTGACTCCATGTTCTCAGAAGGCTAATTTATTATTTTATGTACTTATATTGTATTAAAGAATGCTATACTAAAACTATACTAAAGAATAGAGAAAGGATACAGACAGAAGGTTACAAAGAATGATAATGAAAACTTGTGACTCTTTTCAGAGTCCTGACACAGCCGGACAGTGATTGGTCATTGTGCTGGATGTGAGCCCTTCCTCACATCCCTCAGTCCAACTCTTGGAGCTTCCCATGGGGATGGGATCAAACTGCAGGGCTGTGAGGGTGAGCAGCAAAATCATAACATCACCCCAGGACAGTCATTAAGTCAAAACAATTCACATGAAACCAATCAACCAACCACCTGTTGGATAAACAATCTCTAACCACATTCCAAAGCAGCAAAACACAGGAGAAGCAACCAGATAATTGTTGGTTTTATTTTTCTCTGAGGCTGCTCAGCTTCCCAGGAGAAAAATCTTGGGCAAAGGGATTCTTTTAAAAATATGACAGTGACACTCCAGAGCCAGGTTTGTCCCCTGGCCCAGCCCCACATGGCCACGAGATGTCCCATGCAGGGCAGGGGCCCCATCCAGCACATCCATGGGGACAGCAGGGGGGGAACTCAAGCACAGAACATCCCTCTGCTGACACAAACTGGGCCTGGAARAGCAAAATAGAGCATCCAGCTTTTCCTCAGCTGGGAGGGAGGTGGAATGCAAGGAGAAAAAGGCAGGAAATGGGGTTGTTTGGAGGCTTCTGTGTTGATGGGAATGGCAACACCTCCTGCTCTCTGGTGTCAGTGCCAGGCCTGGGGACACTCCAGTGTCCCCTCATCCCTGGTGGGGGGAGCAGGGCAGGGGATGCTGCTGCAAGCAGGACTTTGGCCCTCAAGGTGCTGTCCCTCAAGGTGCTGTCCCTGCTTTTGGGACCAAAACAGCCACTTTAGGACCAAAAGAGCCTCTTTAGCCACCTCCAATATCCACAGGTGGGTGTCAGGCGGTGACCATGATGCAGCCAAATTAATGAATATCCCCTTTCTTCTCCTTATCTTCCCTAAGCAAATTTAGCCTCCTAAAGAATGCTTTGCCTGCCTCCCATCTCAGCTGGTAATAACAGCAAAGGAGCCATCAATGGGAATTTAATCCTCATCTTTTAGGATAAGGGCACGGGACATTTCAGGAATTCAGAGTTCTCTTCACAGCAAGAKCAAGAAAGGCACATTGAACAGCAAAATCCTATAAATCTCATGCTCTTGGGAGCCCTCAAAACTGAAAATCCGTGGTTTTTTACCCAAACCCCACTTCTAATACAGCCCTAAACAATGAGCTCTTCCTCACATCCCTCAGTCCAACTCTTGGGAGCTTCCCACGGGGATGGGATCAAACTGCAGGGCTGTGAGGGTGAGCAGCAAAATGGGAATGGTTTTCCTTCCCACAGCATCTGCCACCTTGCCCAGCACAAGGGATTCAAGTAAAGCCACCAAAGAAAAATATTTAAATCTCCACAGATAAATTTCCAGCCAGAGCTGACTTAAAGAGTCAGGGACACAACACCATGGAGCAGAACTTGCTAAACACAATGGGCTGTGTTGGTTTTTAGGGATAATTCACCAAGACCTGGGATTTTCTGGGCACCTCCATCACTCCAGCAGCCTKCCTTGTTACTTATTCACCATCCTCAATATTAACCTTTGAGAAGTCCCTTAAAACTCCAAATTCAGATGCCACAGGAGGTCATCCTGTGACAATCACAACCTTTGAGCCAGAGGGGACAATCAAGGCACATCACCCAGGGCGTTCTTCAGCACAAACAGAGCAGGGAGTTTCACCCAGGAAGGATCCAGCCTTTTCCAGCACAGCTCACACACCTGAAGGGACACTGGGAATTGAGCTCCCAGACATGGGCCTGGCTGAATTTCTGCCACAGCACCCTGGAGCATCCCCTGAGGTGGGATGGTGAGAGGGCAGCTCTGCCTGCTGGGGCTGAGCACCACTTCCTTGGCAGTGCAAGGATCAAACAAATAATTCTGGCATGGAGGGGCTGCCCCAGGTTGAACTGGAACCAGCAATGAACACTATTCCTCCTAAACTCACCTGCCAGTGGTGACTGGGGCAGGGACAGCAGCTCCTGGTCCTTGCTGGAGGCCAAGGAGTGGTGGAGCCACCTCAGGCTGGGATTTGGGGCTGCCCAGGGGCAACAGCGGTCTGGGGTTTGCCAGACTGCCTCAGCCCCAATCTACATCCTCAGAGTAAACCTCTAGTAAACCAGCCCCACACTGCACAGCCTTATAGGAAACCTGTAGTAAACCAGTCCCAGTGCACATCCTCTGAGTGAACCAGCCACAGTGGTATATCCCCAGAGGAAACCTGTACTAAACCAGCCCCACACTGCACATCTTCTGGGTAAACCTGTAGTAAACCAGCCCCAATGCACATCCTTATAGGAAACCTGTAGTAAACCAGCCMCAGTGCAAATCCATATARGAAACYTGTAGCAAACCAGCCCTCATGCACATCCGTATAGGAAACCTGTAGTAAACCAGCCCCAATTCACATCCTCATAGGAAATCTGTAGTAAACTAGCCCCACACTGCACATCCTTATAAGAAATCTCTAGTAAACCACCCCCCACACTGCACATCCTTATAAGAAATCTCTAGTAAACCACCCCCCACACTGCACATCCTTACAGGAAACTTGTAGTAAACCAGCCCCAAAGCACATCCATATAGGAAACCTGTTGTAAACCACTTCCAATGCACATCCTCTGASTAAACCTGTAGTAAACCAGTCGCAGTGGTACATCCCCAGAGTAAACCTGCACTCAATGTGGGGAGTGCAATGGGCTCTAAGACAGCCCTGGGAATTGTCCATACACAAAGTGGGATTCCACTGCAGGGGCCTGGCTGGAACCTGGATGGTTTTTTCCTGGTCTTGAGGTGGGAGAGTCAAAGAAAACAAAACCAAAGCACAGCTCTGGTGTGGGAAGGGCACAGATGGCTGAGACTGGCACTTCAGGGAGGAACACGGGATCTTAGCGAGTTCTTGCAACATTGCTTTTAACAAAAACTGGGTGAGAGCAAAACACTTCTGGAGACAAAGGCTCCTAATGGCAATGACAGGGCCAGGGAAAGCCCTGATGTACCAGGCAGAGGCTGAAAAGAAAATGAAGATCCTGTAAACACACCCAGGATCCCAGGTCAGATTGGAATATTTGACAGTTCGTTGCTTCAGGCTCCATTGTGGCAATGGCCTCAGTCCTGACATGGGGGTGACACCAAGTGACAACCTGGAATTACTGGGGTGGGGAAAGGGAAAGGGAAAGGGAAAGGGAAAGGGAAAGGGAAAGGGAAAGGGAAAGGAAAAGGAAAAGGGTGAAAGGAAAGGGAAAGGGAAAAGGAAACTGAGAGCATTTCAGTGATTTAGACCCAGGGGCTCCTTGCTCAGGCTCCTTTCACACAGTGGCTGCCTGATTTCCCCACAGGCACAAACTGAGATTAGCAACAGCAGCCTCCCAACTTCCAGGCATTTGTGCATGGCTGAGTTCATTTCTTCAGCTGCTCCATAAGGGAAGTTAAAAGCACTTGGCACTGTTCAATTACCCCTTGCACACATTTTCCATGTGTCTGCAGTGTCCTACGAGCTGCTTGTAGGGGACAGAGCCATCCTTGTCCCTGTCTGTGCCTCCCTGGTGGCAGCAGGGTCACAGCAAAGTGGCACTGTCACTTTGTCTCTCCTCACTCCTCCTTCCTACACAAGGATAGCAGCTTTTAATGGGAAAAATTAATACAACAGTGCTGAAWATCAAGGGTAATGCCCAGCCTAAGATACTGGCAGTGCAGCTGCCACCTCAGCAATGCCTTGAGTTGCTCCAAGAAGAAATATTGAGATTGCCACAGCCCCAGAGTCATCCTGCTGTGGATTAAAAACACGTGGAAGGCAAGGAAACCACTTTTGCCACTGCCATCTGGGAAGGCTGGGCACAGGTCAGCTGGAAGAGCCAGGAAAGGCTTTCTCCATCCATCCATCCATCCATCCATCCATCCATCCATCCATCCATCCATCCATCCATCCATCCATCCATCCATCCATCCATCCATCCATCCATCCATCCCTTAGCCCCTTCTCCCCAGGCTTGCTCAGATGTTTCAAATCCCACTTGGAAAGGCAGAGCTGGCCCCAACATAGGGGCTGCACCGCCTGGGCAAAACTCTGCTGAGAGAATGGGGTTAACCTGTGGTTAACTCATGGTAATTTCATGGTTAACTCATGGTTATCTTGTGATTAACTCATGGTTAACATGAGTTAACCATCTGAGGTTATCTTGTGGTTAACTCATGGTTATCTCATGGTTTTCTCGTGGTTATCTCATGGTTATCTTGTGTTTAACTCATGGTTGTCTTCTGGTTAGCTCATGGTTACCTGGTGGTTAATTTGTGTTTAATTCATGGTTATCTCATGGTTAACTCAGGTTATCTCGTGTTTAACTCATGGTTATCTTGTGGTTAACTCATGGTTATTTCAAGGTTGCAGGGGGAGCACACGGCYAAGGAGCAAGAGAAAAAGCAAAATAAACAATTTCTCTTTTGTTCTCCTAGAGATCTCCTGCTCTGGGTGAGGACACAACAGTTCCCCCAATCTCGGAAGCTTTGATTCCTGTTAGATGTTAAAGAGGGGCTCCTTCAGAGACCCCCCAAGCCCAGCTTTACTAGGCCAGCCTAGTGGTTTCTTTACAGTCCTGGTGTGTCCTTGGCAGCCTGTTCCTGGGGGGTCCGGGGGAACATCTGCCAAGAAACCTGTGCCAATAATTTGGGTGCTTCTGACAGTCCCTCCTGCCCAGGATCTGCCACATGAACCAGCTCCTGGCCAAGACAGCTCAGTTTGGGACTCTTCCCTCCTCATTCAGGGGCTTTGATCCCTTCCTGCCTGCTCCCAGGGACTTTATTCACCATCATTTACTAAATGGAGCCCATGAGGTCCCCATGATACACAAGAACCCCTCTGAACCTCAGGGCTCCCCCAGCCAGGAGCCCAGGAAAGCTTCAGCTCCAACAGTGAAGCTTTCCTGGGACTCCATGTCCCTACTAATGTGACCCAATAGAGGAATAAAGATCTTTTAGTGCTTTTTCTGCCATGAATTGCACATGCACAGAGGGTACCACCCTCACCCAGCAGASCCAGGAGCACTCTGTGTTCCCCAAAGGCTGCAGGACAACATCTGAGGTTACCAAGCAGCATCTCCTGGGAACACAGGTCAGCCCCAGGGCCTGTTCCCTTCCAGAAAACACAATYATTCACCTAATGGGCAATTTGCTGCCATCTGGACACTGAGAGCTTGACCTGTGCTGTGCCAGACGTCCCCATGAGCTCAGTGCTTGGCACCAGCAGGGCACTGCCACTGCCTGGCACTGCTGGAGATGGATCAAAGGAGCCTCAGAGCTCTCAGATGGATCCCCCCGGCCTACCCAACAAGCATTCCAACATGAATCCCTCCTGTGCCACACAGGTGTTGGGCAGATCTGTGTGGGAGGGTGGCTGAAATTCCCCTCCTCTCTCTCCAGGGCTGGGAGCAGCTCCTCACCTCCATGGAAAGCCAGTTTATGCTGCCAAATGTCCCTTTGCGATCCTCCAGGCTGAGCAGAGCCCACAGCTCTCGGCCCTGAGCAGCTCCCTGGCATTGTCAGGCCTTGGCACTCGTGCAGGGATTTCAGCAGCAGAGAACACCTCAAGGTTGTTCCAGCAAAGGCAACTCCAGCATCAGGTGTGAGTCACGGGACAGCAGGGAAAGGAGAGGCTTGGGAGGCACCACTGTCAACAAATCCTCTTCAGCTTGAGCCCCACCTGTAGGATCCCAGCCAGGATTTGTCAGGATCTCTAGCTGCTCAAAGTAACCCCRAGAAAAGCTGGAAAGTCTCTTTTCCCATCCTRRYGCCTGAAGAAGKARTCAGAGCTCTTCATTTCTCGGTCTCAAGGTTGTTTATTGYTCCTCATCTATAAAATTCTTTCTCCTGCCCTGCCGAGSTCCATCCAGCAGGRCAGTTCCAGGCACTCTGCCTGCCCCCAGGGCAGTGTTRTGTCTTTATACTAAAAACTACGTGTACAATGTTTACAATTCCTTCCCAATACCCATCACCTATGTTAGACAGCGAGCTGCTACTCTAAACCAATCCAGAAGTGCCACCATCACAGCAGAAGATGGAGGCCAAGAAGGAGAAAGGCTGGGCACACCCAGATCCCTCCATCTTGCCTCCTGAACCCCCATACCAAAAACTCCAAAATCTACTTTTCCACCCCGTGATAACTTCACTATTATTCTACCTAAACTGTTGTGGCTTGCTGATCTTCATCTAAGGTTGGGAATTTGCTCCACAGGTCATAATCAAAMCCACAGGTGTTTTGGGCTCTGTGCAAGGTTCTCTGAGCCCCCTGGCAGGGGTCCTGGCYRYYCWGGACAGCCAGAGGGATGTTCTGGAGTCCCACAAGGATTCACTGCAAAGAACAGGCCCTGAATCCCAATTCYCTGCCCAGCACTCAAAGGTGGAAGCTCTGCTCTAATTCAGGGGCACAAAACACACTGCAGGTTTGGTTTTATTGAGAAGCAGAGCCCCAAGAACCTCTCTCCCTTCCAGCAGCTGACCAGTGGCCACACAGCCCCACAAAGCAGCTCTCACATGAAACAGAGCAGCACAAAAGTTATGGGGATTTAATTCTCCTGCTTTTGGACGCCAAGGAGGAGCTGAGGACTTGGCAAAGGAGGGGAATGAGTGTGTGCACGCAGGCTGGGATGACTGAGCCTGTATCCATGTGGATGAGGAGTACGTCTGAGCAAGTGGGCTGGAGACGTGAGCGCCACGACAGCAGCGCATCCCCAGCGGCTCCCGCTCAGCCCTCGTCCCAAATCCTGCCTCATTTCCACCTCATGAATTGCAAAGGACCCACAATCACACTCGAGCAGGCAATTAAAAAAAATAAAAAATAAAAAGAGAGGAAAGAGAAGGAATCAGACATGAGAAGGGAGGACCAGGGAACAGGAAGCCAAACACAGAACTATTTCCAGGAGGAATAACAGCCATATGGAAAAAGTTACCAAGATGATGAATTCTGCCTTCAATATGTTCAAGAAAGAAACTGCATCAGACCCAGTCTGGGGGTGGCCAGATCCTTCAAGAGGGGAGGGAGAAAAAAAAGCTGCCACCCCAGCTTGAACTTGAACATTTGGTGTTTCATTTGCATCTTGGAATGAGGCAACAGTTATCAGTCAAACTTTGCATTCCTCGCTTGGATCTCTGCCTTGCCGGGTCACATTTGTGGCTCTCACATAACCAGGGATCCCCCCGCTGCAATATGCTGCTTCTGGCTCGGCCCTGCAGCCGAATTCCAGAGCAGCTGACATGGAAATTTACCATCAAACAACTATTAAAGTTTTACCTCAGGCTGTAAAAGCTGGAGTTGGTGTGCTCTGCATAAGGAATGGAAACCCGCCCTGGGCTCACGTGCTGCGTGGCACCRTGCCACCCTGCCATCCTCACATCCCAGAATCCAGGCTGGAGAAGTGCAGGGATGGGAATCAGCCCCAGCCCTACAAATCTGCAGCTCTCTGGAGGCTCCTTGGCTGCACTGCAAACTGTAAAAGCCACCCGAAGGAGCCAAGGCTGTTTCCAAGGATTCACTCTGCTGCGTTTGTGATCCCATCTCACCCAGGTCTCTCCCTCTATTCTCACATCCAGTTTTATTTCTTCACTTGAAGGGCTGGGGGAAAGGGAAGCACAAAGGGCCACAGAGGGTTTGCACAAGGACACCTCAGGCAGAGCRGTCCAGCAGCTGACTTTGTGCAATTTCCCAAATTTCTCCCTCCTCAACACACAGAGGTGGCCCCTGAGGCAATTCCACYGTGTGGAGACACCTCTCTGATTCCTAATCTTCCAATGCAGGTACACCACTCAAGAACTTAAAGATAATTAGGATGAATCCAGGTTTTTCTCYAATTAATGGCAATTTCTTTTTCTACTTTACATCCCAACATCATCTTGTGTCTTTCTTTCTGTGCAAATCACCACCCACTTGCCTCCAAGGGTGGACAGCCTTTGCCAATACAAGTATCCAGCAGAGAATTAAAGCTAGAAAGTATTAACCATCACTGGGTTTTTTCCATCACCATCAAGCTCTAAACACTCTTTATTCAAGCTACAAGTGGGCTGCTGTACATCTCCTGCAGATGTCTGTGTTTGAGGGGAGAAAACACAGCAGGACTGAAATCCTAATTAAAAGCAAGGAATTGCAGTTGGGTCTTTGCTGCCAAAGGAGCTGTGGCACTGCCTGAGAGGGGCTGGTTTGTACCTTTAGTTTTACAGCCCCTTCTGAACCCTGCCCCAAGCACAACCACACCTCTCTTGCTCATCCCTTTTGATAATGATGGCAGAGATTGTTGCTCTTCCCCATTGCTCACTATATCATACAACTCAGTGACATCAAGCTTATTTTCCMTAATTCCTACCCAAACCAAAGCCCAGTGAGACATTTTCCAGCACAGAATAATCCCAACAGTGTGCCAGACCGTGAGCCCCATGGATGAAATGCAAGGGAAGTTGTTTTGCCCGAGATGCAGAAGTGACTCTGCAGGATTAAGGAGCCCAAAGAGATTTTGCCACCAGCAAGGTTAAACAATTGCTTCTTCCTTCCTCCTCTCCAAAGTGGCTGATTAATTCGGGAGCAAGGTAAACAATAAACAGTGATTATGTGCATGGGGTGATGATTCAGCCAAAGCAGCAGAGCAGCATTTGAGTAACAGGCTCCAAGCATGGGCTTTATTCTCCCAGTGACGATTCCCCCGTGAGCAATGGAACAAAATGTCTCAAACAGCCACCAGGCAACAGCATGGCCCCAGTGTCCAGAGCTCTCCCCACCAGCAACCCAAAGGACTGAAACCAAACTTTAAAAAAAAAATATTTCAAAAGGAAACCAGCCCATAGGGGATCACACATTCCAGAAGCAGTTTTTTGCATCCAGGCAGCAGTGAACACAAACCAGCTGGGACATTTCAACTGGCGTGGCAGTGCCTAGGAGAACATGCTGTGTCAAAAGAGATCTTCTGGAAAAGTGAAAATGTAGCAGGACACCTGCAAAACATCTCCTTTCTGCCTGCATAACCAAGCCCTGAAAAATTTAAATGGGTACTGCAAGAAAAATATGCTGGGGGAAGTTCTGTGAAGCCATAAAACCCTGAGCCACTGAGGGGATGAAAGAAATCATGAAGGCAAGCATTTGTGCTTCTGCTTTATGCCTCATATTTTTGTTTTGCCTCATCACAAGGCTGATTGGATCCTGTCTGTTCCTTGGATAAAGAGAAGATGGAAATGCTTTCTGTTGCATCAACAAAAAGCAGCATGAAAGAACTGCACGGGCAGYGAGCCAGCTCCGAGCAGTGCTGGGGCAGAGCGGCTCTGCAGCACTGCTCCAACTGCCTGGAGCCAGGGGATTTCACCTCCCTGCACCCCTGCTGGGTGAGCTGTACCTGCAGCAGCTCACTTTGCAAGCCTAACATATCTCCCATGGGGATGGGGAAAGAGGGAACAGCCCCTCTCCCTTTGTCCCTTTGAGGGCGGGCAGCTGGGAGCTGTACCAGGGCATCACCAAAATCCCGGTAAACTCATCCCCGCCTCTGTGGCTCRTTCCCTGTCCCAGCTCATCCAGCAGCACAGCCCCACCCTGGCTGTCTGAACTCACCTGCCAGGGTGGTGGCACCAGCAGCCAGCAAGAGGTTAACAAATCCAAGGAATATATCCACTCCACTTAAGCAGAGCAGAGCAGCAAGGGGGCCCCGTGGTGTTGACAACTCTAACAGCAAATTAAGAAGCTGAAATAAAATGCACCATCAAGCAAGCAGCTGGAGCGAGGCCAAAAATCAGAAATAGATGTAAAGAAAACTAGATCGAGAAATCAGCTCCAAGCAGGCTCATTGAGCTCAATTACTAGAAATTAGAAAAGGAAATGGAAAAATTGATATTGGAAGGGCAGAGTGGGTTCTGTGGCATCGGTGATGGTTGCTCTGTTTATTGTCTCCCTCCTAATCACGTTTGCCAGCGTGGGATTGGCGATACCAGCTCGGAGTGCCATCGATACTGGAGGACAGCCCGACACTTCCAGGCAGCAATTCACAGCTTATGTTTGCAACAGCAAACCTGAAGTGAAATTCAGTGGCTGGGCTGTGTCCCTGTCATCCTGGTGACATTGCCATGTGCTCACAGCTCAGCACAGCCTCCCCACCATTGTATTTGCAGGGAATGCCCTGACAAAGGCAGGAATGATGCATCTGACTCCATGTTCTCACAAGGCTAATTTATTACTTTATGATACTATATTAAAGAATACTATATTAAACTATACTAAATAATACAGAAAGAATACTTAGAGAATGCTAAAAAGATAAGAATGAAAACTCCTGACTCTTTCCAGAGTCCTGACACAGCTTGGCCCTGATTAGCCAAAGAGTGAAAACAACTCCCAGCAGAATGCAATGGAACAATCACCTGTGGGGAAACAATCTCCAACCACATTCCACATGAGCACAACACAGGAGAAGCAAATGAGAGAAGAATTGTTTTCCTTTTCTCTGAGGCTTCTCAGCTTCCCAGGAGAAGAACCCTGGGTGAAGGGATTTTTCAGAGAATGTGAATGGCACACCCACCAGGCTGCAGCCAGCCTGGGGAACATAGAGGGCTTTTCAGGAGCTCCCATCAGGTTTCTTCTTGTACATCTGAAGCTGGTGCAGTCCTGGTTTGAAATTCTGCTCTGCAGCCAAGAGCACTGATAGAGAGGAAACACTTATTTTAAAAGCAAAGAATACMAAAAAAACTCATGGGTGGCATGGAATAAAAAAATATTCTGAGTTCAAGAGACCCATAAGCATCTTCAAGTCCAACACTTAGGAGAATGGTCCATAAAAAAAACAGCAGAAAGTTTCAGCCCTCATGGTTACAGGAGCTGGCAGTGCTGCAGCAGTGAGCAGAGAGAAGCAGAGCCCACGCTGAAGAGGTTTGGGGTCATTATCCAGAGCCCTCAGACCCCCAGAACAGCTCAGAGCAGCAGCCCCTCCCTCCCCACAACTCTCCTTTCTCAGCCCCAATCCTGAGCCTGCCCAGCTCCTCCCTCTGCCTTTGCACCTGGGAAAATTAGCCAAATCCGGCTCAGTTTTCTTTAGTGACACACAAACCCGTCACTCCAGGTGTCCCAGAGACAGAGAGGTTGGGGACAGCCCTGATGTGTTTGTGTTCCCAGCACAGGGCAGCACTGCCACGTGTCCCACCCTTCCCACTGTCCCCTCCTTGCCAAACACCTCACAGGAAGGTCTCTGGTTCATCCCTGGGTGGGGCTACAAGAGCTGCAAACCCCAAGTTCATGATGGACATTCCAAACTGCACCTCCTGTCTGGGGAGCCAGGATCTCAGAAAGGCTGAAAGCAGCTGCCTTGACCTGGTAACTGCCATAAGTTCAGGTAAAACCACCTGGTTTGGCTCRAGTTCTCCTAAATTTGGGAGGATTTGTCCTCAAATCTTTTGCCCAAAAAAACCTTTTTCAGGGCCTTGGTTTGTAACTGCTCAATCACAGTTTCCCTTCAGCCCCCCTGCCTCAGCTCCACCTTCACTCCTTGCATCCATTCCCATCCTTATCCCTTGTGCTTAGCGCTGTTGGTACAGAAATTCATCCCTGCAGGACAAAGTGCTCCTCCTGGAATGGAGCAGGACCACAGAATGTCCCTGGAAGGGGAACAGCTCAGACTTGTCCCCAGGTGTGACCAACCCCAAATTGCAGAGCATGACAGGGCTCAAACCCAGGTACCCCCTGTGCCCTGGCATGGGGGCAGCCCCAGAGACCCCCTGAGCAGGAATCCAGCCTTGCTGTCCCTTTGCCTCCCTGAAGTTCCATTCACCTTCCCCCTTGATGCCTCAGGTTTCAGCTTTTCTATTTTTCCCATTCTGTGCTGCTTTAGTGTGTGGGTCTGAGCTCCATATCAGGGSATGGTGAGCTCTGCACAGAGCAGGGAGACAAAACAATTCCTGCTCCAGCTGGGCACCAAGGACAAATGATCCAAATCTCAGCCCMRGAGCACAAACACCGTGGGCTGGAGAGAGMAAAACAAGCAGGGTGGGACTGCAGGGGCTAAAGCTGGAATGGGACAATGAACTGCAAGGTGCAAATGGAGCAGAACTGATCCCAGGGAGAGACCCCGTGCCCGGCCGTGCATTTTGGGGCCATTTTGGTTCATCTTGGGTGYAGCCCTGGCTGGGCTCTTGTGCTGCCCAAGGTGGATCCATGGAGGAGATCCTTTTAATAAATCCCTGCTTTATTCTTTAGCTCTGTCCAGCCTCTGTTCTAGGGAAGCCTGCACAAGGCATTGTCCTGGTAGGGATGGAGATGGATTGGGAGCTGGAGGAAGTGTTCTCTCTCCAGTTCACTGTTTAAATTGACTTAATTTCCTCAAAATGTTTTCTGTTATTAGATTTCAGAAGAGAAAAAAAACTCCTGTGAAGTTACACAAGCAAAAGTAAAAAGACTGATTCCTGGATTTGCTGATTTAAAGGGCTTGTGGGTACAAGCAACAAGTTTATTCCTTCAAAGAATTCTGTTCACTGGGGTCAGCTGCATCATTCAAATTTTAMAGTTACCTGGGATGAATCTGGGTTTTTCTCCAATTAATGGCAATTCCTTTTTCTCCTTTGCATCCCAGCTTCACTCCAAAGTGAAGCACTTGTGTGCTCAGCAGCTCTCCAAAMCCCAACAAAATAACTCCATCCTGCGAGGATACCTCATCCCACCTTCGGTGAAKCTGATGGGATTGACATCCCCTATCCTTGAGGAAGGACAAGGCCAAAACTGCCCCAATGCCACGTGGCAGTGGCCGTGCTGGGCAGCCCCACACGCAGCACACGCTGCCCAGCCCGGCCAGCACGTGCCCAGCCCACGAGCTGCTGGTCCCAGGCCAGCCCAGCGCAGCAGGAACGCTCAACCACCATCTGATGGCTGCCTGGGGCCTTSTGGGAAGCCAGTGGGATTGATCCAGGTCCTGGCAGGCAGGTATCCATGTGTCTCTGAGCCGCTGCCTGCCAGGGCCGGGCTGGGAGGGTGCCAGGCACGAGCGGGACGGGGTCCTCTGAGGTCTGCTGGCACCTCACAGCACCTGCCCCATGCTCAGACACGGTGCTCCAAGTCTGGCACCTCAAAAAAAGCTTCTCCTGCGCTTTGGGGGCTGCAGATGTATCCCTTTTCCATGCTCCAGCTCCAAGGGGAGCAGCACAGAGCCCCAAARTTATCCCAGTTCCCTTCCCTCGCTTGGCTCGGGGCAGTGCTGGAGGGGCTCTCAAGCAGTGACATTTCCCTTAAGCAAAGGGAAATTGCTTTTTTTTCCCCAGGAAGGCCTAGAAAGGCATGGAAAAGCAACCAAGAGGGTGGCGTAGGCCTGAGGCTCCCAGGAAGGCATCAGGGTTCATCGGGAACAGCAGAGAAGCTGTCAGGGAGAAGGGGGCGAGGAAGGACTTCAGCGAGCAGGGCTGGGGGCTGGAGATGCTGGGGAGGCTGCTGAAGGGGTGGAGTGATGGGAGGGGGAAAAAAATAAGGCAAAAAGGGATTCTGGGTGTAAAATTTGAGACTTTGGTAAAGCAGCCCTGATTTGCAGAAGGGAAAATGTGGCCAATAAACAGAAAAAATCCTGGTCTGCCCATCTGAGAGCAGCAGAGGAGTGGCAAGCACAGAGCAGAGGTGGGGGCCAAAAATCCAAAGCAGCTCAGCCTGGGTGAGGACCACAGTCCCACGAGGCACCCAGACAAGTCAGGGCAGGGGGAATTTGTCCATGCCCAGCTGAAATCCTCAGCAGCTCCCTGCAGAGCTGCTCCCTGAGGGAGGGATGGGAGCCCTGCTCCTGCAGAGCTCAGGATACGGCACCGCTCCCGAGTGGGCGGCGCAGCCTCATCCTTCATGAATGAAAATTATAAAAAAATTWWAAAAAAAAAGGCAATACAAGAAAGAATCACACCACCCACCAGCAGGTACTCTATAAATACCATGGCAGGGGGTGTCTGCAGAGGAACTGGAGGCATTGACTTCATGGCGTGCTCAGAGCCACAGATGCAGCTTCATTACCATGTAGAGCTCTTGGCTGAAACCTCAGAGCTGTGCTGAGCTTTGCCTGGATCTTCTGCCCCATAAAGAGCAGGAAAACTATGAACAACCCAATTCCTTCCCCTGGAAAATGGGAAAATTGTTGTATTTATACCACAGGGGTACCTGCAGGCAGCCCAGTCCTGAGAATTTAGCTATAAACTCTGCTTGGAAAATCCTGGATGAAAACACAACACTCAAAGTCCTTCCTCAAATATTCGAGGTCTAAGTTGGGCTAAAGAAAGCTGGTGCTGACCTTCACTTCGGTATAAACGTGCTGAGCTCTGCAACAGCCAGAGCAGGGCAGAATTAAAATATTTGGCAAGCTCCAGCTGAGCTCACCTGCCTGATGTGCTCACCAGGCAGAGAGAAAGGAGGAATCCCAGCAGAGCCCTTCACAGGAATCAGCTTAGGGGACAAAGTCATTGCTCTGGGGCTGAAGCAGTGCTGGTCAGGGCCCAAARCTAGGCTGAGCTGCACATAAATCACAAAACCACCCCATTTCTTCATCAACATACCCTATATAACAGTGACCAGATCCCAGTCCTTTAATTCCTGAGAGACTCCCTGAAAATCTCCTGTAATGCAGATTGCAGCAGCATTCATTTAGGAAGACAAAAAGGTATAAAATCACATAATAGCACAGAGACCTGTCTGCTGAGAAAAGTGTTTGGGTTTACTGTTGCAGAGAAAGAACATTGTTACCTGGAGAATGAGCCTAGAGGAAGAGCTGGAATRATGGGAGGGAACACTGGATGGATCACAGAAGGCAAAACAGGCTCAGGCATAGGCAGAAGCTGCTTGTGAGGGGCCCTGGAGTCACTTGTACCAAAATCCTCTGCAAATGAGAGAACCTGGAGGGCTCTGCTGTGCTATTGACTGTCTCAGCTCTGCCTGCAGCAAAGTCRAGGGAACAGGGAAACCAGGTGCAGCTCCCAGGAGGATTCGAGGTGTTCCTCACATTGAGCCTGTGGGTGCCCCAAAAGATCTTCGCTCCTCTGGCACAGAAGGTGACACAACCTCAAGTTGTTACCAAGCAGAACAAGCTCACAGCACRAGAGGCTGAGCAGGGACCACAGAGAAGCAGGACTAGCTGAGCCCCAACTGTCACCTGGAGCCAGCAGAGAGTTTTTGTCCCCATCTGGCTCACTGGGAAGAGCTGGCACTGGGATCCCCATGGATGTTGTCCCCTCAGCAGACAGGGCTGTCCCTTGCACACAACTCACAGCAAGCTCAGGGCTGAAATGCTCGGCACAGCCAAGGCTTCAGCAAGTCCTGGGGCTGCTTTTAGGGGAGCAATTCCCCAGCTCCAAAGTTACCTGGAGAACCTCTCCTCTGCATTATCCTTGAGATTTAATTCAGTGGGAAGATGTCCACAGATTCAGCTGGCTGTTAAGAGCTAACAGGGTGGAACTCGGGGTTTAACCCTCTGTGAGCACAACCCACCTCAGCAGCACAGCTGTCCTGGGTTGGAAGATCTGTGTGTGTTCTAYTGCCATCTGTCAGAGCTGGGGCAGTTCTCTGCTGTCCTTGGGCAGTTTTTTCTTTCTCTCTSCCACAGCCAATCCTCCCTCCAGGAGATCTCTGCTGTCCATGGCCACTGAGTGTCCCTGCAGGGCTGATCCAATTCCAGCATCCCATGGGAGATGCTGCGCCCAGGGGAGGAGCCAAGCATTCCTACCTGGATCCAATCTGAGCCTGGCCCAGCCCAGCAGCCTTTGCCCCCTGCAKTGCCAGAGGAGCAGCTTTCTGCTGCCCTGCATTGGCAGAGGGAGCCCAGGCCCATCTSCAGCAGCCCTGGAGCTGCAGAGGAAAACTCCCCCCTTGTGCAGGATCCCTGCTGCAGCAGAGCCACAGCTGGCACTGCAGGAGGGCTGAGCCCCCACGGGATGGGGCTGGGACACCTCCCTGACACACAGGGGGCAGGACATGGTCTCACTCCGACAGTGGTTTATTTTCTTTATTTGTACTATTTCATTTGTATTTTTCATTTTCCCAGTAAAGAACTGTTATTCCTGCTCTCATATTTTGCCTGAGAGCCCCTTAATTTCAAAATTGTAATAATTCAGAGGAGGGGGTTTATGTTTTCCATTTCCATCCTCAGGGGATGTGGTAGGAAAGGGAAATCAAGCACCTTGCCACAGCAATAGCAGTGCCAATGGCCAAGCCCTTCCCTGGTTTCCTTCCCAGTGGAAGTGTGGAACCAAACACTCAGCTCCTCCAAAACCTGCCTTCCAAGAGAGAGTTGAGCAGGAAAAACTCATTTAAAAAGAGATGTACTCAAAATTTCCCAAGATTAAGTTTATGTGCCTGAACTCTCACTGGAGCTGTATGAGTGGAGATCTTTATTCTGTTCCTTCACCTCTTTTAGCAAGAACGTGACTTCAGGCAGAACCTCTGCGTGCAGATCTAATAAAGACAATGATATTTTGGTGCTCATGGAGAGTGAGTTTTGTACAGTTATTCCTTGGATTAATTCCCACACCAGTTCTCCACATGTCTYATGTCCTGGGACGGGGTACAGCTGATGGTTTAACCCAGCACTGGCTGATTCAGGAAGGGACAAATGGGTGAAATGCCACTGGGGTGTGAACCAGGGAGCAAAACAAGACCTCAGTAATTGCTCTGTAATTCACCTCCCTTGTGGACCAGGCCCAAAAAGGAACAAACACAACCGGGCCAGTTATCAACAACAACCTTTTGATGATGCCAGACCCACAGCAAAGCATCTCAGCCTCACTTTTCCAACAAAACTCACTGCCTGAAGAGCAACAAGGTGGGGAATGAGGCTTCTCATGGAGACCAAAACAAACCAACTTCCCCTGTAGTCACAGTCTGGCCCAGCTTGAACTGCCTTTCTAGATCCTCTAGAAAAGGAAAGGAAGGGAAAAAAATTGCTTAGCAAGATGATTAAATAAAATGTTAGCTATTCCAGCTACCCACTGGCTCTGCCTTTGACGTCAGAGCTGAATGCATTAACTAAATTTGTCGCTCAACAGCTAAAAATATCTAAGGCATTAAAAAAAAAAAATAGGGCAGTGCTGGGAGAACTGGAGGTCCTCAAGAGGCACAAAACCCCTCCAGGTGGGGTTGACTGTGCTCTTGGGATTGGGATGTTGTGGAAGAGCTGTGGCTGGTGAACATCCAAAGGAAGGAATGGGATGCTGCTGCCTGTCTGCTCTTGGAGCTGTTGCATTGCCAAGGGTGCCCAAGGTGTCTGAAGCTTTCTCCTCTTCCTCAGCTGCCCAACAGATGACCAATGGAGCTGGGATGCTGGAATGAATAATCCATACTTTAACAGGTCACTAGAGGAAAGAAAATTCCCTTTAAATGATGGAACAGAACCATGTGTTGAGCTTAGGAGCTGGCCTTGCTCTTTTCCAGYCCCTTCCAAGGTTTTTCATCTCTGAGGGAGCTCTGCCTGTTCTCCAAGGGTGCTATGGACACACCAGGTGCCATTTCCAAAAGAGAGCAGCCAAAGCACAGCAAACAGTGGGCTAAAGCCTAAAGCAGCCCTTTGCTTTCGTCCCTTGTCAGGGGCAGCTCCCTGAGGATCAAACATCCTTCACCACAGCTTGCTCTCAGCCAGGCTGCTCCTCACATCCTGAACTCCTGAAGGGGTTGTGGCAGGGTGGCAAATACCTGAGCAAGGAAACCAGCTGCACAGCCTGGAGGGTCCTGAACTGCTCCACTTGGAGTAGTGTGGGAGAGGTTTTACAGGGACTCTGAGAGCCAGAGAGAAGTTTGATCAGAGGATCCACATTCACCCTGGAAGAATTTCCTACCAAGGTCGTTGACACAGAAACCAAGAAAGAAAGAAGGAGAAATAAGAGAAACCTGCAACTGCCTGTTCCARTGAGCACTTTGTCATTCCTGATCAATGGGTACAGTGTAAACTGATGAGTTTTGTAAGAATGTATGAAAAGCATGCAGGCTAGAATGAAAACAGTTTGAAGCCTTCTGGAAATGGAGTGTTGCTTTGTGTTGTGACCATCTCAACTATGACACAGTAGGACAAAGGAAAGGGGCCAGAGAACTTTGGCTACAGGACAGAACCAAGAGGTAAATAAGCCCAAGGCTTGTTGAAGCTCATGGAAAGCAAACTCTTACTGTTCATGTTTGTGCAGGGCTTGATCCAAGGATCCAAGGCAAGCATGCACTGAACCCCAGGAATAAATCCTGGCTTAAGTGTGTTGTTAATGTTTCACTGATARGGACAGAGTCAAGCTGGTGCTTTGGACTTGGAGCAGAGACCTGGAGCACAGGAATTACAGTACAGAGATGTTTGAGTTACCTGAAATCCCTTCCTGCTGCTGTTCCTGTGGCACTGAAAGAGGAGGCTTTGCTTCACCAATATCTTACAACAGGTTTACTTCTTACTCTGCCAGAATTTGCATGGGAAAAGCAGTGGCAGGGAACAAAAACCAGACGGTTTTTTGCCCGCACTTGGAGGGATCATCATAATTTTGTTGCTGGATGCTAAAAGAAGTCACAGAGAGCCATCCTGCAAACTCCAATAGCCAAAATCCTGGCACTCCATATCAGACACAAGTCAGTGAAGGAGCAGAAACAGCATTGCAAGTGATTAGGTGGCATTAATTGCTGTGGGAGTGKGCAGGCCCTRGCACAGGGTGCCCAGAGCAGCTKKGGCTGCCCTGGATCCCTGGCAGTGCCCAAGGCCAGGCTGGAGCAGTCTGGGACAGTGGAAGTTGTCCCTGCCCGTGGCAGGGRTGGGACTGGGTACATTTTAAGCTCTATTTCCACCCAAACCTCTCTGYGATTCCATCAGGCTGCAGAAGAGCCCAAACACAGCTGGGGTGAAACGCCAGCAGGGACAGCAAAATCCATTTCCACAAAAACACAGGGGATTCAAGGTTGCAGAAACCACCCAACACAGAAAGCTTTCATGCAAGAACAGATGGGTAAAAGATATTTCTATTACCAGCTGGAATCCTTAATTTTGCTCCAGCCCACAAAGTGCTGACTGCCCTCACCTGAGCCCTGCTAGAGCTGGGTCACCTCCCCTCCTCCTGACTCTGCTCCCTCCCCGTTGTGGGACATTAACATATGTCCAGTCTGCTGAAGGTTAGGGAAGGAATTTCTCCCCAAGAAAGGTTAATAAACAAAGAGGTTCTGCAGTAACAATACAGCCATTGTGTGAAAACTTAATTGGATCAGCAATGCATCAAATGTGCCAACACAGGGACAAACTTGCAAAGGAGTTGTTTAATCTCAGCCCTAGGTCAGAGTCTAAATGAGTGCCTTGCAACAAAGACTGCTTCTAATTGCACTGAGAAGCTACAATATGCTGGAAATAAAAGCTGTGGGTAGCTGGCTCTTGTTTTTAAAGCAAAAAAAAAATTTCTTTGGAGATTAAAACAACTCAGACAAATATCAGCTGTAATRTTCTTTAAAACAATGCATTTGGGCAAAGAAAGGCTTTTTTAAAAATCAAAAATATTTTTTATTCAAGACCAGTCTGTTTGTAATCAGATTGGACYGGTGAGTACAGGACTCCACCAGAGCAGGGACAGCAGAGAGAAGCTCTGGAGGTCACTCACCCAATGAAATAGTGGGAGCACACTCAACACACAACGTCCAACATAAAAAATTTTAGACTTTTGGTACAGCTGTGAAATTGATGGAGTTGATTTTTCTTGGAAATGTCACAGCAAACCAACACACTCCAGGAGAGATATCAGCCCTGGCCAGTGAAGATCCAGTGTTTAACTGGAGAGCAAAACTTCCATCCTCAACTCCCACTCGATGTGAGCAGCCCCTGGGAACTCAATTTACAACAACCCGACCTCACTTTGAAGCAGAATGGAGCCTCCTCATCAAAGCAGCTCATTTCAACCAAGGGGAACAGACTGCTAAAAAAGGGTTTCTTGGTTGTAATTGGGAGAAAATTAAAACTGAAAAAGAGCTGACACTGACAGCCTGATGAGTACCATGCTCTGTAGATGCTATGTAAAATATTCTATATATACACACTACTTAATAGATACTATAATATGAGTATTTAGGTAGTAGGTACAATAGATACTATGAGTATTTAGGTAGTAGGTATTATGAAATAATCTACTGTTGGCACTCCCAAGGCTGCCAGAGCCCCAGGAGCGTTGTGACAGCACTGTCAGGGATGCACAGGGTGGGATGGCTGGGCTGGGAGTGGGACTGGATGATCCCTGTGGGTCCCTTCCCACTCTGAGCATCCTGTGATTCTGTACTACACAGGATTTACCACAGGAACCAGAATTGTACAGGTATCTCATCCAAAGGATGGTTTCTTAAGCGACCACGGGAACAAAGCAGCAGGAAAATATTCTTTTTTTTCCCATACAAATGGAGGATTATACATTTCACAGTGACTAGGAGGGAGTGTTTCTCTGGTTTCCTCTATCTCTGGGCAGGAAATCCATTTTGAAGCAGGATGAGCAAGAAGGCAGCTCCCCTTGGGAGGAGCCGTTCACAGTTACAAATAGCAGGGCAGTGACATTGCCCCTGCAGCCTCTCCTGGGAGGGCTGGGAGCAGGAGCAGGGAGGGCCAGGGGGAGGGAGCTGCAGGGCTCTGCTCCCAGAGCCCACTCCCGGGTGTCTGAGCAGAACGGGAGCAGCTCCCTGGAGCCTTGGGCACATCTGGAATCATCAGCACTGATACTCCAGGGCCAGAAACGTGGGCTGGGCACGACCTCTGGGGGGACACAGATGTCTTTACAGCACAGCTGGGATGTGTTCTTTATCCCAAAGCACCACAAAACACCAACAGGAACACAGTCCCTAGACTGACACCCCAAGAACCATCCCACAGCCTCAGAGCCTCTGACTGTCCATCCTCAGATCCTGTAGCATCACCAGTTTGTCTCTCTCATGCCCCATCCAGAACCCCCAGGCTGTTTGCCATGTGCTGGATGGATTTCAGCAATGCACACAGRATTCAAGATCCAGGTTTGTTGAGACAGCAGAAATTTGGGGCTTTGGAAGCCTGAGGGTGCCCCTGCTTTGGGGCAGAGCTGGGAGCAGACAGGGAGATCCCACTGTCCCTGGTGCTCTGTCCCACAGGGGATGACACCACTGTCCTGTCACAGACATCTTTTTATGAAAATCCTTTCCTTAGGATTTTTCCTCCTGAGAAGCTGAGAGGCCTCAGGAACAAAATGCAAACAATGGTTATCTGCTGCTGTGGAATGCAACAGGTGGATCTGGGATTGGTCTCATGTGGATGTTTGGAATTAATGGCCAATCACAGCCCAGCTGGCTTGGGCACTGTCYGAGCCACAAACCTTTGTGATCATTCTTTTCCTTTCTATTCTTAGCTAGCCTTCTTCTTAGAACCTTTCCTTCTAYTCTTTTAGTATAGTTTTAATGTAATATATATCATAAAATAATAAATCAGCCTTCTGAAACATGGAGTCAGATCCCTGTCTCTTCCCTCAACCTGAGACCCCTGTGAACACCGTCACACTGTCCCACAGTGTCCCTGTTATGTGGCTCTTTGTCACTTAACCCCCTCAAAAGCCTTGTCTGGGCTCATTCCTGAGCTCTGGTTCRGAGCAAACCCCACTGGGCATGGAAAGGCCCCACCCTGCACAGCCCACACCAGGCTGCTGCCACRGGCCTGTCCCCACAGAGYGTCCTGGGCTGGAAGGGACCCACCAGGGTCACAGTGTCCAACCCCTGGCCCTGCACAGACACCCCAAGGGTCACATCACAAATTGGGGATGACCCAGAGCGATGCAGCATCTTATTCAATAACACCATTCCTGGCCAAATGCTTCCCCAAGGGTTTGCACAGCACACTCCTCCAAGGAACAGACCCTTAAAGACATTCAGGGCACAAATTCCTCAAGTGCAACTGCCGAGGAAGCAACATGGTCCAAACACAATCCCCATGGGAAAGAAAAGCCAGAGCAGGAGCAGGGCTTGGGTGCAGAAGGGAAAGCRAGGAGGGAAGTGCCTGGTCCTGGTTGGGGTTTTAGATCAAGTCAGGGAGGACCAGAGTGGAGGAGGATTCTCTCCCATGTGGGTGCTGTGTGCCCAAACACTGCTGAGCATCACCAGCCCATCCTCCTGCTGCAGCACATCCCCTCTGTGGGAACCCAGGAAATTCCTCTGGTTGCCCTGGAGGACTGGAGACCCTGACCCCTCTGACCCAGGGGGCTCAGAGACCTTGGCACAGAGCCCAGGACCCCTGTGCCTTTGATTTAGCCCTTGGAAAAAACAATTACCAACCTCCATATGAAGGATTACAARCCACAAAAGTTTAAGTAGAATGATAGTGAATTTATCACGGGGTGAAAAAGTAGATTTTGGGGGTTTTAGAATGGGGGTTCAGGGGGCAAGATGGAGGGATCTGGGCATGTCCAGCTTTTCTCCTTCTTGGTCTCCATCTTCTGCTGTGATGGTGGCACTTTTGGATTGGTTTAGAGTAGCAGCTCACTGTCTAACATRGGYGATGGGTATTGGGAAGGAATTGTAAACATTGCACACGTAGTTTTTAGTATAAAGACATAACACCACCCTGGGGGCAGGCAGTGTGCCTGGAACTGTCCTGCTGGATGGACCTCGGCTGGACAGGGGAAAATATTTTATAGATGAGGAACAATAAACAACCTTGAGACCGAGAAATGAAGAGCTCTGACTCCTTCTTTAACAGCCAGGCTGGGAAAAGAGACTTTCCAACACATCTCRGGGTCATCCTGACCAGCAGAGATTCCRAGACCCCTCCATCCTCGGGGGGGGGAGAGAGTTCAGGTTTGTCCAGGACAGCACTACCCTCTGTGCACCAGGGGACAAACCCCAAAACTCACACCAGAGCCTGCTCCTGCCCCAGCCCATGGGCAGGGSTGTCACCACTCCCCTGCTCCCAGCCCTCAGAGCTCTCATCCTCCCCCTTCCATCTCCCAGCCTCAATTATTCATGGGTGGCAGCAGTGGTGCAGAAGTACAGCCAGGGAGGAACTCAGAGACGCTTTGGGGAGTTGTCACCCCATTCCCAGCTGCAGATCCCCCAGGRCTGGGCTCCAGCCACTGTAATGAGCTCTGCAAGAACCTCAGCACTTGGTCCCCAGCCCCAGGGGGAGAGGCACCAGCACAAGAGCAGCTCTAATGGTGCAGCACACAGGCAGGGATCAAAATCTCCTGCTGAATATGGAGGAGAGGAGATATATGCTCGCACATAAAACATAAATGCTCTCACCCATCAATATTGATGTTTCCCTGTTCCCATAGAACCAGACCAAGGATAATTACATGCAATTTTTATGCTGCCTCTAACACACTTCAGTCTCTGCACATCAAAGCCTGGGTAGGTAACGCTACAAGTGCCAGGAGTGCCCTGGATCAAAATGGAGCTGGTGGAGAGAAGCAATGGGTGGTGGGGTGGGGGAAAGGCAGCAGCCTCTGCATGCTGGCTGCTGCCTGTGGTGACAAAGGGAATAATAACAGAGGTGATCACAGGCTGGGCCCAATTATCCCATGTCCAAGCCCAGTGTTGGAGCCTGGAAGGGCAGGGGGAGGCAGCTGGGAGCCTGGTGGGGCATCAAAGCCGTGAGATATCAAAGGCGTGCACAGAAACACCAGGTGCCAGGGAGCAGGAGCAGAATTCCTGGCCTGGCACAGAGCAGGGAGCAGCTGGAGGCAGATCCCTCCCAGCCTCCCATCCCCAGCTCGGAGCRAGGGCTGCTGCAGTGCCTCGGGGGAGCCCTGAAAGCTTTTACAGAGCTGGCACATCTCCACCCCACCTCCATCCTGGAGACAGGCTCACCCCCAGCCTCAGACCATAAGTGCCTCTAAATCAGAGGCTGGGAAKCTTTCCCACAGCCTTGGGAGGCAGATGCAGGCTCTCCTTGCAGATGCAGCTGATCAACAAGGCCTTGCTCTCCTGAGGCCATGCGAGCACCTTCACTGGGGCTGGATAAAAGCAAGGATCACACAAAATCCAGCCACACCTCAGCTTTCCAGGGAGCACCAGGGATGGAATCAAACACAACTTGGACCCCAGGCCCATATCTGATACCGGCAGAGGGCTATTTACAAATCACAAACAAGATGGGACCACTGTGGAACGTGCCTTGAGCTGTTTGATTTTCCAGCATCAGYCTCATTCCATGGTGATGACAATGGGAAGATGCCAGCAGCTCACATCCCAGGCAGCAGACCAAGAACTTGTAATATTACAACTCACTTTACAAGTTTTTTGACCAATCACACAAAGCAAAAGCACATTGACAGTAGTTCTATCCAATCACCATAAGCACAGGTACCTTTGGTTAAACAATGCYTGCTTATTTCAAATACAATATCTGCTTCTAAGCCTTCAAACACAATGCACAGAGCTCCATTATTARGCTTCAATCTTCCTAATATCTTGCTAGATAAACTTTTCTGTAGCTTAGAGATTTATTCTAGAGAAGCATTAATGCACAGATCATTGTTCTATTTGTCTTTGCTTTTCTACAGTTTAAATAATTTTTCTGCTGACCWATCTCATGGGTGCTGCTTAGCTCTAATCACAGTTCTACTGCCTCTAGAGCCTGCCTTTTGCAGCTTTCCCAAAACCCTCTGATTTTGCGGATTCCCACAATATCTTTCTCCCAAGACAAAGCAAATTGCCAGGCAGCAGCACCCAGATATCCCCACCCCGTGGGCAGGAGCGGCGCGTGGAGTTGCAGCGCGAGCGCGCGATTGAACCTTTGCCTGGGGCTGGATAAAACAAGGATCACAAAAAACCCAGCCACACCTCAGCTTTCCAGGGAGCACCAGGGATGGAATCAAGCACAGCTTGGACCCCAGGCCCATCTCTGTCTCCCAAGACAAAGCAAATTGCCAGGCAGCAGCACCCAGATGTCCCCACCCCAGCACGGAGTTGTAGCATGAGCGCGCGATTGAACGCTTTCCCTTGAATGACAGTTTTAATGAAAGACATCTCAGTGCTTGGAAAATCAGCATAAATGATCAGTTGCTAATCTTGTATCTCCCAGTAACTCTGGGAAGGCAAAAATAGAGCAGGCAGAATAAACTGGGGGCTGCGAGCGGGGGTGGGGAGGGAAGTGGGGGTATGTTTTGCTCCTCTTTCTGAGAGCTCACATAGCAATTGCCACTGATTAAAAAAACCCACTTTTCTTACAAAAGGCACGATTTGCTGAGCACCAGTGTTGAACAATAGTGGGGGCTGTCTCCAGGCTCAGCAGAGGGAGCTGGATCAGTCACTTTTTGTGCAGTCTTTAACCTCCTACACCCAGCACGTCCCTGCCATCACTCGGGGGTGCTTTATCCCAACCTGAGGAGCCACAGGTTGGGAACTCCCTGGCCCAGAAACTTTGCAGGATGGGAGCACCCAGGAACAGCAAAAGATGAGTGGGTGATGCAGATTTTCTACCTCTAAATAAGCACAAAGCCACAGGGGSCCAGTTGAAGACAAACACCAAGAGGATATCTCTGCATTCACTGGACTGGTTTTTGTGTGCACAGAATCCCAGAATGGTTTAGGGTTGGAAGGGACATTAAAACTCCTCTCCTTCCACCCCCTGCCATGGGCAGGGACACCTTCCACTCTCCCAGGTTGCTCTGGTCATTAAAACTCCAGGCTAAAGCCCAGGGGGAACCAATTCTCCTCCTGTCCCCCAGGCCCTGCTCTGATCCAGGCTGGCATTCCCCACTTCCCAAGGCCAACAAAGCATCCTCTGCTTTGCCTTCAACRTTTCCATCTCTTCTGTTCTCCTCAGAGTCTAACCCTGGCCCTGTCACCATGGTACCTGAGCTCCCAGTGGCAAATTATTAATCTTTATAACATAAGGAGGGACAATTTTGACATCAATATATGACTTGTAATAGCTGCTGTCTGTATGATAACACCATTTTAGTACTTCTTTTCATTTCTGTGCTTTTTTATGAGGCTATTTTCTTTATTAGTGCATTTTTATAGCTTGTGCAACACCTTAAGTGCCTCCAAGAAGGTACTTTATAAATAAAATTTTAATAAGATTAAGGATTTAACTCCAAGAAAAAAACCCACTTGGCCAAGTTATGAATCACATGGTCCCTGTTCCATACCTTTCTTGTTTGTGCATGTCCTCATATAGCCCACAGGTTTTTAGTTTTGTGCCATACTTCTGGCAAAGCAGTTGGAATCTCAGCAGATCTCCATATTTCACATGGAGAGCTAACAGGACCTTTGGAGAGGTTATATTTCTTATTTTCTGTGCATTTCAGAGCTGAGTTCCAAAACTGTAACAGTTTCTATCACTTTSTTCGAGGCTTTTTAAAATTTTAATGGCAACAGAGCCACCAATTACCTGCAGCCAACAGGATAGAGCCCAGCAGGCCAGAAGGGTTATATAAGCCTGCTCTTGTGGCAATTTGATTTTCATTTGCACCACACAAACAGGAAAATTAGGGCTGGCTCACTAAATTATCATTAAAGATGCAGCTACAGAGCAAAGCAAGAAGGACTTGATGTGGGGTTGAATCTCTCCAAGACACACTCCTAAATTACAAGTGAAACTCTGGTTCTCCAAGGAAATAAAGCTCTTGTTTGGTTTAACTCAGCAAGGAAGGTCTTTAAAAGTCTCAAACTCAGCAGAAAGACCTGGCTGCCTTCCTGGATCCTGGAGCACAAGGATTTCAYAGCCCACCTTTAAGGATAACAGCAGAACTTTTCTTCCCCTCTTTCCAAAGAAGCCTAAGCAGCTTTCCCTGTCAATCCAGCAATCCCATCTGTGGGAAAACAAGAACCACTCTCAAAGGGGTGCTACAGCATCATTTGGGTTAAAAACTGGGCACTTCCCACAGCACATCCTGGGACACCACAGCAGCCCCACATCCCACCTCACCCAAACAGATTTTCAATGCAAAGGACATGTAAAAAAACCCAAAAAACCTCCATTCTCAATAGACACAAGAGTGAAAGACTTCAAGCAGATACCTGCTGGCCCATGCTTTTCTCAGAGAGGAGAATTCAGGAGCAAACACATCTTCAGCCTCAGAGGTGATGCCAGGTCCCAGCCTTTGTGCCCAGCTCAGCCAGCATCAGCTCTGTCTTTGGAGTCAGGGCAGAAGCTGCTCCTCCTCTGCCTTTTTCAACCTTCMCCTCCCTCTCCTGRTGTTGTCATCTTATTACAAAAGTTCCATACCTTCTTGGTGATGTCTCACRGGCAGCTCCTCACAGCACTRACTCCTTCCTCACAACACAACCAGCAAACTCCAACTCTCTCCTCACCCAGCTACCCCACTCTTTTGTAGCACTCTTCTTCTTATTGGACACAGCTGTGGCCTATTAAGGGCAGGCCTGTTCCTAATCTTTGATAATTAGTACAGCTGCAGCTCCTCAGGTGTGAGATTACCTTCTGCACTCTTTAGTTTCTTACATTCTATCCCCCCACACCCTGGTCCCAGGATTCCAGGGGGGTTTGAGCCACCTGGAGAAGATCAGCTCYAGGCCATTCCTCACCTGACAGCTGAGCCAAAGGGGTCTCAAGGCCTTCAAACACAACCCCTCCTGCTGAACACAGAGCTCCCCCCACTCTCAGACATTTTCCTAACAAGTGGGATCTTTCACCAGGATCCCTGGGGAAAGGGGCAGGTGCTGCATTGACAAAATAAATTCTGCCCTRGTTTGGAGTCTGCTTGTTGAGCTGAAGGAAAGGCTGTCAAAGCACCACAGGGGAAAGATTTGAGGACAAAGACATCCCTTGGGTCTCACAGGTGGCCAGGCAGGACGTGTGACCAGGAAGCAGCATCCCATGGGTGGTGGCACCCTGGGAATGGCTCAGCACCTGGGTGGAGGCAGCACCTTCCTTCTCCACAGACACTTTGAGCTCCTCCTTTCCCTCTCCACTCACACTTTGTGCCACCTGCTGCAAATTCCTCCTTCAGCTCTGAATCCAAAAGCCTCCCAGAGCCTAAAGTTCCTTTATTTCTCTCAATCCACCTCCTGAGCCCCCTGAAATAAGCCTTCAGTGTATCAGTAGCAAGGATACACTGGACTCTTTGGCACACAGAGTCCATWGCCAGTGATGGCCCATAACTGCTTGTCAGAAATACCCTCATCAGCCCACTTTGTATTAATCAGAGCTATTCAAAAAAGAAAAACAATTTCTCCCTGCTCCCTTCAGGTAATTATATTTTGCCCTGTAGCATGAGATTTTATTATGTTTAGTCCCATTTTATTTTGAGCCTGAAGAGAGACCACGAAGTCTCAGATAGGAGCAATAAAAGGAGATGATGCTCAAGCCCAGTCTTTTGCAAGTCAGCATCTGACCTGAGTTAAAATCATTCAGGCACAATAGGGGGGGAAAAAAAGTCCTTGAGATTTGTATCTATTTGAAGAGGGCAGGAATGCTGGCTGAATCATGAACTCTGGGGAATACAAATGCCTCCCGAAGGAGAGAGGCCTTCATTGTCAATGTGCTTTAAAAAGAAAAGAATGTTTCATGTGGGTGTGTGCTGTTGTTTTTTTTTTTCCTACCCACTGTAGAGCAAGTGTCCCATCTTATTTCTCAAATGGTCTTTGCTTTGTTGAAGCCTCATCTATTAATAATCCTTCACTGGAAGGGGAAGGGAAAAAGCAAGCTTCTGTCAGACATACAAGCTGTTAGTCTGGGGTGGACAAAAATAAACCAAAGCTGCACAATTAGCTGCAGCACAGGTCACTTGTCTGGAGTTCTTACTGGCTATAACCATAACCCTGCTGAACTTTCCTCTGGGAATGTGCAGTTGGGCAGTGCTCAGGGTCCAGGAGTGTCCTGGAAACCTGCACTAAAGTGAGGAGGTGTCCTGAACTGGCCAACAGCCCCTGCTACATCAATATCCTCAGCTTGGCTCCAAGACAGTATTTTGATCTTGAAAACTTAGAGGGATAAGATCAATGGAATCACAGAATGGTTTGGGGTGGGAGGGACATGAAAGCTCATCCAGTGCCACCCCTGCCATGGCAGGGACACCTYCCACTGTCCCAAATTGCTTCAAACCCCAATGTCCAGCCTGGCCTTGGGCACTGCCAGGGATGCAGGGGCAGCCCCAGCTGCTCTGGGCACCCTGTGCCAGGGCCTCAGCACCCTCATCCTGCCCATTCTCCTTATGGAACCCGGACATTCAGGGAGCTGCCCTGGGTTCAGGAGCTTCCTCAAGATGTGCTGTGCTTTCTCCTTAATATTCATTCCAAGCTGGCTCTGAGCCCTGCAGAAACAAGGGTGGTTTTCCCTCCATCCCTTCTCCAGCCTGAGGCCTGGAGGACCAGGGACCCTGCAGTCCCAAATGTTGGGGCTGAGTGTGCCCTGGGAACCCTGCAGTCCCAAATGTTGGGGCTGAGTGTGCCCTGGGAACCCTGCAGTCCAAAATGGTGAATCTGTGCCCTGGGGACCCTGCAGTCCCAAATGCTGGAGCTGTGCCCTGGGAACCCTGCAATCCCAAATGCTGAATCTGTGCCCTGGGGACCCTGCAGTCCCAAATGCTGCATCTGTGCCCTGGGAACCCTGCAGTCCAAAATGCTGAATCTGTGCCCTGGGAACCCTGCAGTCCAAAATGCTGAATCTGTGCCCTGGGGACCCTGCAGTCCCAAGTGCTGGGGCCCTGCAGTGCCTGCTGGAGCTGGCAGTGCAGAAATGCCAACAGCTCCTGAGCCTCCCCACCCTCGTGATTCTCGTGCTCCCAGCTCAGTCTGTGTCACTGTCACCTCCCTGGCACCAGGTCCCCAAGGAGCTGAGGGTGGATCACAGGTGGCTGAGCCCTTGCTTTGGAGATGATGCTCCACCCTCACAGTGTGGGATGCGGGCAGCAGCTCCAGGAGGGCTCTGGGATGAGCTTAAATTCGCAACTTCCCGAGTGAAACCCTGCCTTGTTTTCACAGGTCTGCTCCAACCCGCGGCCCTTTGCGAGGGAATGGAATGTGCTGGAAGCGTCAGCCCGGAGCTGCGGCGGTGCTGGGGATGTTCAAATGCCACTGCTGAGCTCAGCCGTGCCTGGGAGAGGTGTGAAGTGAGGCAGGGAGGCAGCCAAGGACCTGCGTCACCGCCACCGTGCGGGAGCCTGCCGGAGCCACCCGCTGCCTGCGCAGGCACAGGGGCTGGGGGAGCCTCAGAGAGCCTCTTCCTCACAGAGCCTCTTCCTCACAGAGCCTCTTCCTCACAGACAGCACCCTCCTCTTCCTCACACGCAGCATCCTCCTCTTCCTCACACACACAGCACCCTCCTCTTCCTCACAGACAGCACCCTCCTCTTCCTCACACGGGCAGCACCCTCCTCTTCCTCACACGGGCAGCACCCCCAGGGTCCCAGAGCCTGCCCAGGATGGGAACCCAGCCCTGGAGCACTGGAGGAGAGGTGACAGTGACACAGACTGAGCTGGGAGCCTGAGAATCACCATGGCGGGGTGGTTCAGGGGCTGTTGGCACCGCCAGCTCCAGCAGGCACTGCAGGACACCAGCATTTGGGATTGCAGGGTCCCCAGGGCACAGATTCACCTTTTGGGATTGCAGGGTCCCCAGGGCACAGCCTCAGCATTGGGATTGCAGGGCCCAGGTCCCTAGGGCAAAGTCCCAGCCTTTGGGATTGCAGGGTCCCTGATCCCCAGGGCACACGCAGCCCCAGCATTTGGGATTGCAGAGCACAGCTCCAGCCTTTGGGATTGCAGGATCCCTGATCCCCAGGGCACACRCAGCYCCAGCATTTGGGATTGCAGGGTTCCCAGTCCCCAGGGCACAGCCTGTGCATTTGGGATGGCAGAGTCTCCAGGACCCAGMCCCAGCATTTGGGACTGCAGGGTTCCCAGGACCCAGCCCCAGCATTTGGGACTGCCTGCCCCCTTTCTCCTGCTCAGAACAGCAGCATCACTCTTTGCAATGAGTTCTGCTGCAATATTCCCAGTCTTTCTCTTCCTTCCAGGTCCCCCAGCTGCAGAAAAATATGTTAATCATTAAAATAATTCATTTTTCAGGTCCTTTCAAAGGCCACAGCCTGGTTTGCTGGGTTGGGGGGTCCCATTTTCTCCCCAAGGTTATTTCTTTTCTCTCTACAGCAAAAACCACAAGCACGACTCAGGTGGGAGAACCTCAGCAAACACATCTTGGAGTGTGGCAGGATCAAAGCTCTGCACACAGCAAAAGGAAGAGACCCCTCCTGTCACAGCAAAGGGCAGGCTTGGAACCTTGTTTGCTTCAGAGAAGGCTAAAAAAGCATCTCTGTTCCCAAAYAACACCCCAGTCACAGCTGAGCTGCTGCACAGCCCAGCAGTGGGACTGAGCCTTGCTCTGGGGCCTGGGTGATGCACAGGAGCCTCAGGGATGTCCCTGGCAGCTCCTGGGGAGGGATGAGCTGTAGCCATGTGAGCCAACAGAGGGGAAGGTGTCCGGTCCCAGGAGCAGCAAGAAGTGACTCCACATCCCCCATGCACATGAGGAGCCATCCATCACCTGCATCCCCTCCCCTCAGCAGCRCCCAGAGCCTTCAGGCCTTGGAGAAAGGAGGAGGACTCAGCTGGGGCTGCTTCCAGAGACCCCCGAGGTGCAGAGGGGATGGGAGCTGCAGCAGCTCCTTCGTGGAGGGAAAGGGTGTGAATTACTCACCTGGAGTGCACACAGCTCCAGCCCGCACACCCCAGCACAGCCCCTTTCCCGCTGCTTCCAGCGCCTTCCTCACACGTTTTCCCTCCCACACCAGGCGCTGCATCCCAGCCAAGCCCGAGCTGGCTGTCCCTGAGCTTTCTGCACCAGGGAGCCTGGAGGAGGAGCAGGAGAATGCACATTTCCATGTGCACCCCAGCCTTCCAGCCTCAGGGCAGCAAACAGCCCCAACCAACAATCCAAACATTATTTCATCAGCTAATCCCACCCATTGCCCAATCCAGCATGAAAAACCTTCYCCCCAGGGCCCTTCCAGCTCGGTGGCACCAAGGCTGACTTGTTGCCAGGCCCAGAGCCCGGGGATTGCAGAGTATCAGCACAGGCTGTTTTATCTGCAGGGAAATAAACCCAGACCTGCTGAGCACAGCTGAGTGCAACATCACCATAGAAACCAGGCGAGGAACTGGRGGAAGCGGCTCTCCCAGTTCCTTCCAACGTGACAGCGAGCAGAGCCCAGCCCCTCTGGGCCAGGGGGGACAGGGGCACTCCCAGAGCAGCTCTGTCCCGCTGGGGACATCCCGCACTCCCCCTGCGCTGTGCTCTTAGCCTCAGGCTGGTTTCCCCCCCAGCCCTCTCTGGAAGCATCCCCAGGATGCTGCCGTGGTGCTGCCTGGCCCTGTGCAGCCCCAGCAGGCACCCACAGGCTCTGTGTTGTGGTGTTGGGAGGGTCCCCAGGACGAGGGGAGAGATGAGAATTGACTCCAAGTTCTCAGAAGGCTGATTTGTTATTTTATGATATTATATTAAAAGAAAATGCTATACCATGATATTATATTATAAGAAAATTCTATACTGAAACTATACTAAAGAAAGAGGAAGGAGACATCAGAATATTTTGAATCGAAGGCGACTCCAATGTTAGTGAGGGAGAGAGAATGATGCATCTGACTCCATCATCAGAAGGCTAATTAATTACTTTATTATACTACACTATATACATTTCACCTAAACTGAATCTGCCAAGCACTCACTCTGCACTCACTCTGCACACACTGCACTGAATCTCATGACTGTCACCCAACAGTCCCCACACACACACACAGCTGGCCCTGACAGGCCAGGGAAACAAAACATCCTCACTTTGGATAAGCAATTTCCATATTGCATTCTACTTTGGCATAACACAGGCATTGCAAGCCATAAGAATTGTGTTCTCCCTTTCTCCGAGGTTCAGAGAACGTGAATCTCAGAAATCCTTGGGAAGAGCTGTGCCTTGCTTTATTCTGTGGAGAGAAAGGTGGCAACATCAGAAGGCCAGACAAGAATGATAATAAAAACCTGTGACAGACTCAGAGAGTCTGACACAGCTGGACTGGGATTGGTCATTAATTAAAAACAATTCACATGGAACCAATCAAAGATGCATCTGTTGGGAMGCAACCTCCAGACCACATTCCAAGCAATCAGGTAATTATTGTTTACATTTCTTTTCTGAGGCTTCTCAGCTTCTCGGCAGAAAAATCCTGGTGAAGGGGTTTTTCATTAAATATCAYGGTGACAGCACTAAACACCTTTTCCTTCTCCTTCCTTCAGAGGAGGAAGGGAATAACCAGCCTGGGATAAGACCACGGAGCCCCTGGACCTTCCACTTCCAGCACAAATTGAAACCCATCCCCACTCTGGAGTCAATTTTGTGTGTGACAAGGYATTTTCTGGAGGGAGATGTCTGAGGAAATCCATCCTCAACTGTGGTCTTGCCCAAATTGCTTGGAGTAAAGGCAGGAAATCCCAGRGAGTGTCTCATTCACCTCCTCCCCTCCCTTCCAGGCCTGCAGGTGCCATGGAACACAGCCATGCCAGCACCAGTGATGGGCTGAGGACACAYCACAGACACAGCTCCACAGCTGGATGGGACCATGAGACAGATCCTGGGTTGTGCCACTGCCATGGAATCCTGGAACCATGGRATGTTCTGGGCAGGAAGAGACCTTAAAGAATCACCTCATTCCACCCCTGCCATGGCAGGGACACCCCCCACTGTCCCAGGGTGTCCCAATGTCCAGCCTGGCCTTGGGCACTGCCAGGGATCCAGGGGCAGCCCCAGCTGCTCTGGGCACCCTGTGCCAGGGCCTGCCCACCCTCACAGGGAACAATTCCCAATATCCCATCCAGCCCTGCCCTCTGGCAGTGGGAGCCATTCCCTGTGTCCTGTCCCTCCATCCCTTGTCATCTCTCACCACTTTTCCTGTTGGCTCCTTCAGGCRCTGGAAGGCCACAGTTGGGTCTCCATGAAGTTTCTCTTCTCCAGGCTGAAGAACCCCAGTTCTCCCAGCCTTTCCTCACAGGAAGGGTGCTCCACCCTCCCATCATCCTCAGACTCAGGAGAAGTCCTTGGCTCCTCTSTGAGTACAAACATTCCACTTCCTCCCATGTGAGGTTGCTTTCTCATTCATTTTTTCAAGATTTAGCTGCAATTTCTCCTCATGCTTCCCCAGAAAGAAAAGGAGCTGCTGATCTACTGGCCCATTGTCTCTTATTTTTTACATTTCTCATGATCCCTTTTAGGCATCTTTTACATTAACTGACCCTCAATTTTTCATTAATATTGCTCCAGTGCTCCTGGTTCTCATCCTGACAACTTCCATTGCTCTTCCATGAACTCCACTGGATACAGGGATCAGTGAGTAGCTCAGGAAAGGATCTTTTGCTGATATATTGACTTTTTTTTTTATCCCAATGTAATGATAATGGGTTTATTACCATTTTCACTTCTTTTATTACTATTTTCACTATTGCCAGCAGTTGAGGAGATTTCCCACTTGCTCTCCACAGCTTCTCCTGGATCTCTCACCCTTTTCCCACAGTTACCACTCCCTGATAAAAGGGTGCATTTATCATCCAGAAACTCAAATTATCTCCTCCATGGTGTGAGCTGTCTTTCCATGGCTGTCAGCACTGATTCCTCCTGTTCCCATCCTGTTTGGTCCCCACCTCCCGAAGTTCTTGGCTAAGCTCATTAATTCCATGAGATTTTTGACCCTTGCATCTTCACAGCCATTTTTCCAGGCCATTAACACATTGTCCATCAGTGCTAATCAATGTTTCCTGCCAGAGGAGATGCAACAATTACARCCTTACATGAAAGCTTCGTTTCTTCTGAATCCCATTCCCAAAATCGAGATGTGAAGTTGTTGTGCTGGAGAAAGGAGTTAGATTTTCTGGCAAACCAGAGATTAATAACTGTCCCACAGGTTGAAATTGAACCTCTAATTGGTTTCAGATCCAATTCCTGTTTGTATAGGACCAAGTAAAATACAGGTCTGGATCATCTGTGGGCTCTTTACAAATGGAGATAAATAGGTTCATAAAATGAAATGTTAGGTAATAATTTCTTAAATTAAAATATTGTGGATGTGATGATGGAAGGTGAGATTACCCAGGACAGAGCCCTGCTTCTGCTCAAGAACTGTAACAAGAAATTCACTTCAATTCAAAGCCCTTTTCAGATGCTTTGAATTTMGGAGCACTGGAAGAAAGCACTCAAAGCAGTGGTGTGTGCAGGGGAARGGGGATTGTGTGTGCCCMRAGCAGCTGGGGCTGCCCCTGGATCCCTGGCAGTGCCCAAGGCCAGGCTGGGCAGGGCTGGGAGCACCTGGGACAGTGGGAGGAGTCCCTGCCATGGCAGGAGGGGTGGAACAAGTCCAACCCAAAGCATCTATGATTCTCTGTATAAAAAATACTTTGCCACCCTAACAGCTCTAGAAATGGCTCCTCTTTGGAATATCCAATGTGAAATGGGAGAAACTCTTGGTCGTGGATGGGGAATACAACTGATTAAACCCTGGGCAGGGGGGAAACAAAAAAAATTGGAAAAAACCTCAAATTTCAAACAATATTCAGTTCACAGAATTCACAGAGTCACCAGGTTGGAAGAGACCTTCAAGTCCAACCCATCCCCAACTCCTCAACTCARCCCTGGCACCCAGTGCCACATCCAGGCTTTGTTAAACACCCCCAGGGATGGGGACTCCMCCACCTCCCTGGGCAGCCATKCCAGAACTTTATCACTCTTTCTGTAARAAACTTTTTCCTGATATCCAACCTGAATTTCCCTTGGTGCAGCTTGAGGCTGTGTGCTCTGSTTGTGTCAGTGCTGCTGGAGACAGAGCCCAGCCCCAGCTGAGCACAGGCMCCTTTCAGGAGCTGTGCAGAGTGATGAGGGCAGCCCTGAGTCTCCTTTTCTCCAGGCTGAGCACCCCCAGCTCCCTCAGGGGTTCCTCTCAGGGTTTGTGCTCCCAGCCCCTCTCCAGCCTCGTTGCCYCCTCTGGATGTGCTCAAGCACCTCAATGTCCTTCCTGACCTATATTTTATGTTCCTCCTCCTAAATCAGATTAAACCTGTCCTGRTCTGTCCTGGGTGAAACTGGCGGGACAAACACTCAGGGAGAAGAGACCCTGAGAAATGAGAGGATGAACACATCAAACCTTCCAGCTCAAAACAGCAACAAAATCTGTAAATACTGACTGAGCACACATTGAGGGCAGAGGAAATCCCAGGTAGAGAYGTGTTGGAAAAGGAGGGACAGCCCAGCTGCTCCTCTCCTGCCTGAGGGCTTCCAGGACTGGCCTACAACTGCTCCAGGGCCACCTTGGGCAGATTGTTCTGTAGAGATATTGGAAAGGATGAGAGTTTGACAAGAAAGTTTCACAGCTGTGTGTGCTTGGCAGAAAGATCTCTGAATGTAGAACCTGAGAGCAGAATGGAGATGGAAGCAAGTTTTGATGTAGAAGAGCAATAGATGTGTAAATTGAGGATTGCTGAACCAGTCTTACAGGACAACTAAAAAAGCAAAGGTTAAGTCAGTTGGAAAGAGATTTTATGACTCAGAGCAAAGGATAAGCTGACCACAAACAAAAGGATGTGTTTACCAAGCAGAAAGATACCACAGGCAAGTAAGACAGGTTGATGTGGCAGGTAGAAAAAAGGGTCTAAGAATTTTCCACTGCCAGAAAACTGAGAAACAACTTTAAGCTAAACTGTACCATACTAACTCATGTGGTTGGATATTATTGATTTTATAATATGGTGATGATAGTAGTTATGATAGGCTAGAGGTAATAGTATAAATTAGTTGTCATGTATTAAGATGCACAGCAAAGAAAAATATTCAATGCAATGTAACCAAAATTAAAGTGTCTTTAGGCTTCTCTATAGATGTAGCTGTGTGTGTGGCTCTGTCACTCACGACCCAAGAGTGCTGTAAAATCTTCTATACAATAAACAGCATTTTGTGTACAATAAACAGCATTTTCTATACAATAAACAGCATTTTCTATACAATAAACAGCATTTTGTGAACAATAAACAGCATTTTCTATACAATAAACAGCATTTTGAAGAGCCACCTGGAGTCCTGCCTCTCTTGTCTCAGGCTCTTACTTAGAGGAGTTACAAAGAGGCTCTAAGGGAATCCTGCACAGCTCAGAGCCCAAAGAACACCAGAGCAAAGGAGAGGGGAATATGGCACACAGGGCAGTGATTGGCAGCTGCCATGCTCACTCCAGCCAGGAGTGTTTGGAAAACTCTGCTCATTCTTCACTCAGCTCCTTTTCCCCCTCAGGGAGAGGCAAAAAAAACCCAGAGAATCCTTGTTTTGGCAGAGGGGGTGGTTATTGAAAGGGTTTTTTGCCTCCAGTTTTGTTCCTCCCTTTCCTCCCCAAAGCCCCATTTCACGAGCCACAGCTTCTGGAAGAGCATTAAAGCTTCAGAGCATTTGTGAAGGAGAAAATGAAGAGAAGGCAACTTCCTTACAACTTCACTGAAATCCAAGGAAAACTGGGGGAACTTCCATGCTCCTCCAGGTCATCAGCACAGAGGCTGAGGAAGATGAAGGAAAACCGAAATGGAACGAAATCTTCAAGAGCCTCTCCAGCAATTCATCTATCCCAGGAGGAAGAGGGAGGCCTGAGGATAGAAACTGTCCTTTTTCTAAACATCTTAAACTTGAGATAATCAGTGTAGAGCCAGGGGTTTTTCCCACATTTTCCTGAGGAAAAAGAGAAAATAAAAGGTCTCTGTGAGGCAAGAGCCACCTGGGCTTCCATGCCCTGGGAATTTTGCTTGGAGATGCATCTTCCTGCTTCTTGTCTGCCTTGGGTTCACCCTCTCCTTGGCTGCAGCCCTTTGTGATTTCCTGTGTTTGAAGCTGCTCAAGCTTGTCTTTGTTGCACAAAACCTGCCTGTAGTGCTYTGTGTTTTCCAGGAAAATGCTGGCAGGGGATCCATAACCTTCCAGCATCCCTTTCTTGTTTCCTTCTGAGGCCTGAACTCCTGATTTCAGATGTTTTCAGCTGAATTTAACAGCCAGGACCTGCCACCAGCAATGCCCAAATGCTGCTGTGAGGAATTGGGTTTATTCCAGGTATTTCTGCTGGAATTACAGGCCACAGACACAACAAAGCTTTGCATAAAACAATATCCTTCCTATCAAYATCCTTCCCAAAAAAATATTTCAAAACAGCCCAGATAAGCAGAATAAAAGCTTCTTCTTTTTTACATCATGCYTTTCTTTTCCCCAGAATCCCTTTCAGGGCTTGGTGCAAGGGAGACAAATCATCTCAGTGACAAATAATCTCAATTTCCTGATTCTCTGTTTACTTTGCTGTGTTTCCCTGTCAGGTCTAAGCTCTTCCCAAGGCAGATCCCTTCTAATCCAAGAGGAATGAGTTTCAGAGGAGACTGGCAAAGGAGAACCCCAATTTCTGACATTTTCCTGAGGGAGAAACCATATCTCTGAGTGCAGAAACAACAGGGAAAAATAATCATTGCCACCTGCAGCTGGACAAGGGAACTTTTCAGTTGGATGATGCAAAACAACTTTTCAGTTGGATGATCCAAATGGACTGGAAAAAATCATTTAATGGAATCACAGAATGGTTTGGGTTGGGTGAGACCTTAAACCCCATTTTATTCCAACCCCATGTGCTGGGGCACCAGTGAAAGCCCATTTGCAGACATTGTGCTTTCCCAGGGCAAAAAGCATCTGAGAAAAGCCACCTCAGGCCAACCAAATATTTCATTTGACCTKAAGGTAACAGATTTATGGTGTCTGAGTCACTTAATTAATTTTTATTTACAGTTTAGATCAGTGCTATTTCCAAGCATAAAGTCAAAAGAAGCATTTCAAGTACATAAAAGCAATATATTTCAAAATGAAACACTTTCAATTTTCTTCCTTCTCCATTTTTGGCTTGAAACATCCATATTTCACTAAAYGGATTAAGAGATTCAAAAAGAAATCTCATGTTTTCTTCATGGTGTTACTTTTTCCCTGTGTATGCTCTTAATGGGCTGTTTGGCCTTCAGGAGAGCCCTTTGTTCAGCAAAAAGGGCTGGAACAAGTTGCAAACAGCTCTTAATGAACACATCAGAGTTTAGAAAATGAGGATGAAGGAGACCTGGGGTGGCCCAGCCCCTGGAGAAGGTCACAGCTCAGCTGAGAAAGCTTTGCTGCCTCTGCCTGGCAAGAGCCTTAGAGCAGTTTCATGTCAAAATCACAAACATGTGAAACATCATCACCTGCAAATCCAGCTCATTTCAAGTTAATTTTTCATTAAATTGGTGAAAACAATATTATCCTTCCCCAGATGAGCCCTGTCTTTAGAAGATGCCTGATCTGAGGAAGCTCAGCCTTGCCTGGCACCACAGGACTCAACTGCCAACAACCAGAGCTCCTGTCACTTCTCACTTGAGTCATCTCCAGCCACCAGGCTCAGCTGAATAACCTGACATCAAAAACAATCCCAAAATCCACTTTCCAGCGCCTCTGGATGAACCAGGTTCCACAGCATTGAGGAAATCACCTGGGCCCAACCATTTTGAGCCCTTCAGAGCAGCTRGGATTGTTCACCTGGAGAGGAGAAGCTTTGGGGTGACCTCAGTGTGGCCTTGCAGAGCTTGAAGGGAGCCCAGAAGATGGAGAGGAACTGTTTCCAAAATCCTGGAGTGACAGGACCAGAGGGAATGGCTCCACACTGACAGAGTTCAAATGGGATACTGGGGAGAAGTTTTTTATTATAAGGGGGATAGAACACTGGCACAGGGCGCCCAGAGCAGCTGGGGCTGCCCCTGGATCCCTGGCAGTGCCCAAGGCCAGGCTGGGCAGGGCTGGGAGCACCTGGGACAGTGGGAGGTGTCCCTGCCCATGGCAGGGGTGGAACCAGATGGTTTTAAGGCTTCTTCCAACCCATGATCCCTTGATTACTTGGGCAGGATCTGTGAACAGAAAGGTGCTCTCTGCTCTCCAGAGCAAGAAGGTTTCTAAGACACAACTTCACCCTTAACTCATGACGCAATAAATTTCCATTTTTACAGATGGGCAAAGAGAGAAATTTGGCCTGGGGTCAGCTGTGATAATGGAGGAGCTCTTGCCTGCAGCACCTCATTCATCCCATTCCATCAGGCACTTAATCATCACCTAATCCAAGGATCCTCATCCATCCTGGTCCTCAGAGCCCTGCAGGGAGTCTTTCACTGTCACCCRAGATATTTCAAGCTGGGGGCTGGCAAGGACAGCTCTGAGGGTGACGTCAATTTTCTGCATCCTGTTCCTTGACCCTTTCCTTTGAAGGGCTCCCTTGCTCCAGCAGAAAAARCAGAAGGGGGTTAAATGGCCCTTATGAAGATGAAAAAACTCAACAGCAGCACATTTATTTATTTAGATGGCCAGGGACATCTTGCTTTGCTCCTTCAAAAAGGAGTTAAACCTTTTTGAAATCTTCTGTTAGAAGAACTAAGGCAGATTTGCAGCCTCCAGAGACTCATGAGGAGACAGACACCCGAGAGATTATATTTAAATTTTAAATAGCTCCGGTTGATTGGGTCAGGGCCCATTTAATGACACAGACTGATGGTCCTTCATGTTGGGGTGGATTTTTCTTGAGGATTCTGGCACCAAGAAGTCATTACAACATGAGGTAATGACGGAGAAGATTCATTAGCCCACAAACATGTTCAGGTCACCCCATAGAACTTTTCCATCCCGCTGCATCCTCAGGTGCCCGGGTGGGATAAAGGGAACTTGTCTGTGTGACTTTCTCCTCATGATCTTTCTGTATCAAACCATAAGAAGAGCTCAGATTTGTACAGAATAGGTTGAATAGCACTGTAAAAATTAACAAATTGGAAATCTAATGGTGAGAATCACAAAAGGAGAAACAAGGAAAAGTCTGATTGTTAGACAGAGTGAGCATCCTAGAAACTGGGGAGATACTCATGTTGGTTAGGCTTCTCTTAGACACCAGAGTTAGTTCCTCATCTATGGCCAGGAGAGCAATTTTGGAATTCAGCAAGATCAAGAACAAAGCACTGGTGAAGTGGGAGAAAAGGCTTTTCTGGCAGAGAGCAGACTGAAAATCCCTGCTGCTCAGTGCCACCAGTTGTTTCTCCCATGAAACAAGTGGGGTCGGATTTTCCATCCTTGTGCCCAGGGCCCTGAGAAACAGAAGTGAACAGGAGTTCCATTAACCCGGAGCTGGAGTTCTTCCTCTCCCTCCAGCAGCAAAATTCCTGTCCTGAGCTGTTCCTGAAGCACCCACTCCCAGACATAAGGACAAGGTAGAACATATCTGCAAGAAAAGATGACCACAACAATCTGGTTTTTGCTCCAGGAGGGTCAAGAATGAGCTGATTTTGCCAGGCTGAGCCTTAAAAAGCAACAGGGCTCTTGCTAATCACTCTGGTGTCCAGGACAAAGTCATCCAGAGATGTGCTCCAGCCACACTCCCAGTCTCCAACAAAACCAATTAAAGGACTAAAAACTTATCAGGACCCACAGTCCTTGTATATATTTTTGGTTCAGACCAGCTTGAAAGGGACAGTTTAAAGGACTTTGGGGCATGAGGGACTAAAAAGCCTCATCCAGAGGTACAAAGGATTCCTTTATGGGACAGTAATTACTTGGCAGTAAAGGACATTAATTTGAAGTTAGTAGGGTTCAAGATATTCCATTATTCATCATGCACCCCATCTGCAATGAAATCATTTCAAAGTGATGGATTCAAATTTAGGCAAGTGATGCTGGAATGGGACAGAGGATAGACTTGCTATGTTTTATGGGCATAAAGAGATCCATAAATTTTGAATGTTAAAAAGTCATTACAAAGAGAAAAAATATTTTAGCTGTCAATCTGGCTGTCTTTATTGCTGAAGGAGTAATTCTATGGGATACAGGAGCTCTGAGCTGGGAAATCTGTCCTGCAACATGGGCAAAGGACTTTTGGATCTGATCTGAAACTCACTGAAATCAGGAATAAGAGGGTTCAGGATCTGCCACCCCACAGCAAACTGCTAAAATATAAACCCTAAACCTCTGCCCTTCCCACTGGCAAGAGAAAAAGCTCYTTCCAAAAGTGGTGAACCTGAAAAAGCAGCTGAGCAAGGGTTTGGCCAGACTATCATCCCAGAGACTGCAGGATGGATGGATGTRTCAGAAAACTTCCCTTGCACACCAGGACATTATTGAGAAGGGAAAGAGGAGGAGCACTCACATTCCTCACATTCCCATCACATTCTCCATGCAGAATTTGGCGCACCAAAATCCTCAGAGCTGTGRGTGCCAGAACCCACCCAGAGCCTGCAGGAGCAGCAGCACCACTCCACTGCAGGGCCCAAACCATTCCAACAGCCCCACAGGGGAGGGATAAAGAGAAGGAAGAATAAACCCCCTGTGTAGATTTGTCCCAGAATTTAATTCCCCTGTCAGTCCCACAAGTCAGCCCAAATCASGTGGGATTTGCATCTCCCCCTTGGAGCAATCCAAGTACTACCCCAAAACAACTGCAGATTGCAGGATCACATGGCTGAGAATGTGCTGCCTCTCCAAAAAAGAGTCTCAAAAGTAGCATTAGACTTGCTATTAAACAATGTAGAGAACATGATCCTACCTCAGCAAGAATAGAAAAAGAGGAGCTATTTCCTCCTAATGATCTCGTTCCAAGAAAACTTGGAATATATGCTTAACGTTGCAGACAGCTTTTCCTATGCCTGCTAAGCACTTCTGCTTGAAACAAATATAAACCTCATTTCATTTTATATATACCAACAAAATGCAAATTACAAGAGCAAGAGTCTGGAGTCTTCATCCTTTAGCTCATCTGTATCCCAGGCTCCCTACTTGCGAACGATGAATGTCTGCTCATGGATTTTCTATTTTTTTTTCAACCAAATAACTTCTGCCACATTGTGTTTCTCTCCTGCAATATAAATAATGTTCACTTAACAGTGAATGCATTAGAGAACTATGTTTCCATTGAGTTGTCATTTCCAGAAATATTCTTCTTTTGGGTAGAAATTTTCCATTCTCAGTCTCAGCTGAAGAACAGTTTTTCACCCCACTTATTTCTATTTTTTCAGTATATCTTGCTCTTATTTTTAATTTTAAAGTAACAGCAATATCTCCCAGTAAGAAATGCACTGCAAACACAGATCTCTCCCCAGCCTGTCACTTGAGATTTATCTGGGGGCTGTTTAAACCCAGCTGAATTTCTGAAAGCAGGTCAGTAGTTRGGGTGAATTTTCACTGGAACCAGTGCAAAGTATCAGGAATGGACAGGGAAGAGGAGGGAAAGAGGAAGAGCCCTTAAAACTCTCAAAATTTCCATATTATGGCAGCTGGGAAAACCAAAACTGGAATACCTCCTGAGCAAGTTATAACCCCAGTGTTGAGTGGGGGAAGAGGTGGAGACAGGGACAAAGTCTTTACTTTGTTGACTTTCATCCTTTTCAACTATTTAGACAATTTGCAGCTTGGACAACTGAAATAAAACCAGAGAGGGAAGAGGTTTCATTCAAAGTTCTCATGATCCSTTTTTTACTTTTTCCCTCCACAACTCAAACAACTCAACATGAAAACCAACTGCTTTTTGTCAGCTCAACTAAACACAAGAAATCCTRCCCAACACACAAAGACTGGCTGACTTTATGGTTGTTTTTTGCCCTGCTCCTCCTGGAAGGAGTTCAGGATCTAGGCCAGCAGCTTCATCCACTCCCCAGCCCTAAAAATAGACAGCGTTTGTTCCTTGCCCCTTTTGCTTCACAAGATCTAAGATGTTAAATATTCAAAAAAGCCACATATAGAAACCTGATTCATCTCAATTATTCTTGGACATTTTCCTCCTAAAGCACAGATATACCAAGGGAAGAAATAATGCCACAAAGTTTGTTCCTCCCAGCACAGCTCCACCAGCAGCAACTTCAGAAACCACTTCTGACATGGCAAAGAGGGCTCAGTGATGGGATGGGTGAGGGAGGTTCCACATTCTGTACAACTTGCRTAAACTGCCAGCTTTAAGCTAAAATGTCCACTGGGATGTTCTTTGCCACCACCACCTGCAGGATTTTTATTTCCTGTGTGCATCATGAAACAAGAAACACGTGAAGTTACCAACAGGCTTAAAGCCACACACTCTCACCTCTTTTTATTGTTTATGGCTTTCTACCTTCAGGTGGGGTTTTCTTGGTGCTGAGMCCTAAATCAAGGAAAACCATAAGAAAACTCTGGTTTGAGTTCATGAGAAGCCCTAGAAGTCTTTCCGTTTGGATAGCTGCTCTAAAACTTGTCAAGGAATGAGCCCATGCAGGAGAAACGAGCCCATTGCTGTTCCCAAAAAAAGGTTTTGAGGGTATAAGTGAAAATTAATGGTTACTTTTGTCTTTGATATTCCTATACCTCCCTGTGCACCGTAAAATAGGAAACATCAAAGTCTGTCTCACAGGGGTGTTGTGAAATTGAGTTAATGTTGGTGTGAAGCTCTCAGACTGTGGCAATGAGGTCCATAAAAAAGAGGCCTGGAAGGAAATGAAGATTCCCATGTTCAGCCCACGGTTTGAATAAGCCTGTAAATAAGAGTTAGGGCTGTGCACTGAACAATAAAGATGGAAAATGAGATTAGAACAATCCCTTCTGCCACTTCAAACAAAGCTGGAGCCCAGTAGAGAATGGGGGGGGGAACCAAAGAGAGCCAGGCAGGTTAATGCCAAAATTGCCCCACTGCCAACAAACTGCTGAGCAGCAAATGGGCTTGCACCTGGAAAAAACACTCTGGGGATGGAGCAGGTGCCTGGTGGGGTGTCCCTGCTCCAGGATTATCCCCACTGAGCATTTCTGTGCTCCCAGGAGAAGGTCATCTCCTCCCATCCATGCTCAGGATGAGGCAGACCTGGAGCCTTGCTCCCCGTGCACCCCACAAGAGCTGAGCCCTGAGAGCAAACAGAGCTGGGACAGGACCCATCAGGTGTGTGCTGCATGCACAGGTGGTGGAGGCTCAGGGACAGCTGTGTGTGGAGGGGCAGGTTAATGTTTGACAGCGTGAGGAGACCACGAGCGCCCCGGAGCACAGGATGAACCAGACCCATCCCACCTGAGCTGGCCTCAGCTGCTCCCTGTGCTCCATCACCAGCTCTCACCCTCCCCACAGTGAGCACAACCAAGGGCTTTCCATCAGGGATGGGCAGGGCAGAGCAGCCCAGCTCCTCAGCAGGGGGAAACCCATAAAAATCCCCCTGGACTCAGCACTCGGGTGCTGTGTCCAGTTCTGGGCTCCTCACTGCAAGGAGGGCACTGAGGGGCTGGAGCATGTCCAGGGAAGGGGCTGGAGCCCCAGGAGAGGCTGAGGAAGCTGGGAAGGGGCTCAGCCTGGAGCAAAGGAGGCTCAGGGCGCCCTTGTGGCTCTGCACAGCTCCTGCCAGGAGGGGACAGCTGGGGGGGGGTCGGGCTGTGCTCCAGGGAACAGGGACAGGAGCAGAGGGAACGGCCTCAGGCTGGGCCAGGGGGGCTCAGGGTGGATACTGGGGGAAACTTCCCCATGGAAGGTGTTGTTAAACATCAGATGGGGTTGCCCAGGGAGGTTTGGAGTGCCCATCCCTGGAGGTGTCCAAGGAGGTGGCACTCACTGGGTGACAAGCAGTGGAGGTCAGTCACAGGTTGGATTTGATGATCTCACAGGTGTTTTCCAACGTAAATAATTCTGTGATAGATCAAAAAATCTCCAGTGACCACAACTTTGGGRTGCAACCCTAAAATTAACCTAGGTAAATTCAATTTCAGTTTCTGCAGGCTGGGCTRTCCCTCCACATGGGTAAACACAGAGCAATCAGGAAGAGCTATTAACAGAGAGAACATTTCATCTAAAAAGTGCATTTTTAAGGATGCTCTGACTCTCAGCTGGCTCCATCTGCCCAGAGATTGAGCAGCACAGCAGCAGGAGGGAAACTTTTTGCTGAATAGTTTTTACTGAATTCCCCCACACACACACTCCCCCTGGATTTTGGTCAACCACAACACTTCAGTAACTCAAGCCAAGTTTGCCAAAACCTTTCCTTGAAGAAAAGCAGCATGGAGAACGTTTTGTGTGCCAACATTGTTAAAKCAAAACCTTTAGAGTCTGGTCTTTTCTACTTAAAAGGATGTCACAGTTTAATTTCCCAAATAAAACTGAAGTTAAAAAATTAAAATTGAGAACATTAAAAGCTCGAAATCATCAYAATCCAGATTAGACAAAAACATTACTCCTCATTTTCCCCAATTTTCTTGCCTTTTTAATCTGCTTTTTCTATGAAACTCAGTTCTTTCAGTGCTTCTGCATGGCATGAAACAATTCCCTTGATTTTTCACGGAAGCTGAAATCAGGATTATTTGCACAGCGGAAGCAGTTGCACCACATGCATTTCCATACCTCTCAGACAGCTAAATTTAACGAGTTAATTATGTGAGGAGGAGAGGGGAAGTGTAAGAAAGGCTGCACCTGGCAGCAGCCAACCATCTCTGCTTCCTCCAGGAGCTGCTCTGGAGCCTTTCAGGGAGGAGCCTCCTCATCCTCCCATTCACCTGCTCCATGCTGGAACAGGCTGGCAGATCTCAGCCCGAACATTTTGTCCCCATCTTAAAGCCACGTTTGAAAAACTACAATAAATTAAAAAAAAAAAAGAGAAAGCTGAGAGGTTTAATTACTTTTATCCCTGTCTGAGAGGTGCTTTCAAGTATAGCCAGGGTTCCTGGAATTGCAGTCCCAGTGCCAGGGAGAAAATGAACAGCAAGAGACAGGCTAAAAAAATCCCCGGCTCCCGGATATTTGCCTGAAACACAGCTTGTTTCCAAGAACAAGGCACTGCAAARTCTGGCTGGGGCTGGTCTCCAGCAACGCCCTTCCCATCACTCTGCTCCARGGTTACTCCAAGCCTGAGCTCTGGGATTTACAGACCCTCCCTACACGCACAGCTTGGGCTGGGTGAGGTGGGAAGTGGCAAGAGGTGGGTTTGAGTGGTGTTTGTGAGGGTCCCCAGGACGAGGKGAGAGATGAGAATTTGAGTCCATGTTCTCAGAAGGCTGATTTATTATTTTATAATATTATATTAAAAATGTTAAACTATACTATAGGAGCATCAGGGGGTAGGACGGTGGGGATGGACGGAGATTAAAGATCTCTGTAAAGAGAGTGGTAAAGAGGACGAGAGAGAGAGAGAGGATGAGAGGGTAAGAGAGTAAGAGGGTAAGAGAGCAAGGTTCCCATCACAATACAATAAATCTTCTTCTGTGTTGAATATTCTGATTCTCACTAACCAATCTAGTACAAGATACAAATCCTATAGCATTTCCATACAGCCTATAAGAATCATTTCATTACCATCCTGTGTTGCATTTTAAACCCTACAAACTCCTCTTTGGGCCCTTCTGCCAAGCTGTAGGGTCTGCTCTGACCCTTGGAGCTGTCTGCAAGCAGAGGGTGTTGTTCCATCAAAAGGGGATCACCTTCAGCCAGCYACACYRTTGTTTTCCRGTTGTTCAGTAACTGAGGGATCTCAAAGCTTGCTTTCATTTCAATCTCCCTTATAGTTTCTATATTCTCAAAATCTTTTGGCAGGCAATCATATTTATAAGGCTTTTCTGTTTCATCTTCCTCAACACTATACTAAAGAAAGAGGAGACATCAGAAGGTTTAACAAAAATKAATAATAAAAACCTGTGACTGACTCAGAGTCCTGACACAGCTGGCTGTGATTGGTCATTAAGTAAAACAATTCAYATGCTGGGTAAACAACTTCCAAATCACATTCCAAAGCAGAAAAACAGGGAGAAGCTGAGGCTTCCCAGCTTCTCAGGAGAAGAAATCCTGGGGAGGGGATTTTTCAGAAAAAAATCACAGTGACAGGTTTGGTTCTGCTGGGTTTAATGAGAGCTCAGAGGGACAGGCTCTGCATTGGGCACAGGCTGCACACAGGAGCTGGTTCCTTAATGGATGAGCTCTGGGAAAGGCACAGCTCTGCAGCCTCCAACTCCAAACACACCCCAGCATCCCAAGAGTCATTTCCATGGAGTCACCTTTGTGGGGTCTGCGGGCGCACACCCAGCCCCGGCTGCTCGGCAGGGTGGGCAGCCCCAGGAGCTGCAGTGCCAGCTGAGATGCCAGCCCTGGGGGGCTCAGGGTGATCAGACACCGAGTGGAGCCCTTGCCTGGGGTGCAGCTCTGCTGGAGGGTACCAGCTCAGCACTTTTGTACCTGTCACCTGCATCAGTGCYGTGGCTCTGGCAGAGGGGATTCCTCAGCTGCTGCTCCAGTCCTTCAGCCACAGCACCCAGGGGAACCAGGGGGATGCTCACCCCACTTCTACTTTAAATCTTCTAAAGATGTTATTTGTTTTGGTTTTACTCGAACCAGGGGGATGCTCACCCCACTTCTACTTTAAATCTTCTAAAGATGTTGTTTGTTTTGGTTTTACTTGAACCCCTCATTTGCAAAGAGGAAAACAAACCTGAGTATGAGCTCATGAGTCTGGGAATGATGAGTGTTGTGGGAAATCCAGGACTCCTGGACAACTGACCAATATGGTCAAGCAGAAGCTGTTTATTGTTTACCTTAAACACATATTTATAGATTCTACAAAATACTAAGTACACACTTCTTGATTGGTGCCTTTGTCTTGTTCACTCATTTTCTGCCWGCATTTCTCACAGTATGTGATTGGTTACAGTCCAGGTGTTTCACAGTCCTCTGTTATCCAGTTCTTGCTGTCTTGGTAGTCAGTTTTTCAGCCTCTTCTTTCTTAATTGAGCACAATTTATGTTCCAGTAGCCCTGACAAATTCTTGAGGCTTTGAYAACAAACTCAGAAGCAGGCTGGCTGCACACTATGGCCTAACCCTTGCAAATAGACTGCAACAGATGAGCTCTTGTAAATCACAAATTTCTCATGGCCAAGAGGCAGCACCCAACACTTGTGGCTTTCCCTGCACCTCACAGCCACGCATGCAGTGCCTGGCACGTGGATGCAAACACCACAGAGCTCTGCCTCACAGCTCAGTCCCTCAGGCCACTCGCCTGCAGCTGAGCTGCCCACGCAGCCACAAGGCAGCTGGATTCCACAGATCCCTTTCTACAAACAYTCCTGCAAAAAACACGATCCAAGAGGCTCAAAGTATGATGGAAAGGACACAACAGACATCRCCAAGGCCTTATCTCTGTCCCTCTCTTGAGCTTTCTTCACCCAGAGTCACTGTGGTCACCACAGGCTCCTTCCCACCTCAATCCCTCATCTCAATCCACGAGGGTTCAGCTGGAGCTTCCCCAGCACGTTCACTGCAACCCCCGCTCCAGTCAGGCTTCCTACACCAGCAGCAGGACCAAAGCAGTGCCACCACTGCCCAACAGCAGCTGTGAGCAGCGGGGCACTCATTCAATCCCACCCCATGGAAGGGGCACTGGACAGTGGCCTCTCGGTGGACAGGGACCTCTCGGTCCCACTTTATACAAGGTCCTGAGCAGTCTCACACCAGGACTCACCTTTCCATGCACCTCTCCTGCAAGGACAGGCAGCTTCTCTCTGTCACCATGTTCTTTCCATGGCTAAGGATCCTCTTTCACAGCCCACATTATAATCAGTTTAACAACCCAGCAGCCACGGACAGAAAGTTCTTTCTCTCCATCCTCTCATATCTCCAGGCCCTTTGTCACATGATAAGCTCATGGACACTSTGCAGTGTCAGCAGCAGAGTCCCAGACACCTCTAAGGTGTCAGATCAGGCTCTGCAGTTGGATGAACAAGGCCTGGAGGGTCTCCTGGTGCTGCCAGGTGATTTTAACTGAGCAGTCCAACACCATCTCCACCAGGGTGAGAGAATTACTCCCTCCTAACCCCCCTGGCAGTGGCTTTACACCACAGTTCATGACACTGAGCCCTTGTCCCGGAGCAAGCTCAGCTCCCGCAGAACTGACAACATCCAAGAGCAGGTTTGGTCCTCACAGAAACCTGGGGAGATGAAGGGGAATAAATGGCTGCAGCACCAAGAACCCTGTTTTGCAAAGTCACTTTCCTTGATCCCATCCATATTTCAGCACAGCTCCAACTGAGCCCCATTAATGTAATTGATTCTTAATGGCATTCTCCAAGAAMCCATGTGAAGATTTTAACAGGCTATTAGATGGAAATTAAGCCTCACCCAAACCTTCCTCCTGTGGAACAAAGGTTTCCAAAGATGCAGGGGGGCTATTCCAYTCCTGCTAATGGACAAGAAGGTTGTTTTGAGGAAAAGGGACACTAATTCTGCATTTTCCAGCCCTCACAGAGGGACAACAGAGGTTTGTTGTTACAAGGAAAGGGTTTCTCATCCTTCCCACACAAGGCAGATCAGAGGGCAGCCCTAGAGGGATCAGAAGCAGAAGTGGTGTTTGATGAGCTGGAGGGCTGCCAGGTTTCAAAAAGGAAAAATAAATACAAATTTTGTTTGCTTTTGTCCCCTGGGCACCTTCATGCCAAGCAGGCCTCAGCTGATTGCTCAGATGTGGCTTTGAAACCCAAAGAGCTGAACCTGGCCCAGGTCACAGCTGTGGCTTCTGCACTGCTGGAACCCTGGGGAGGCTCCTGCTGCAGGAAACCTTTACAGCCCCGTCCTTCTGGGGAAAGAGGCACCAGGAAAACACTCCCAGATTCTCCCTGCCATTCATGAACCACAGCTTCTGAAAATCAACCTATGATTTCAGCATTTCAAAGCCAGGACACCATCCTGAGCAGTGACTSTGCCACGGAGGACATTCCCCTCTCTCCATCCCAGGTGGGGCCCCTCGTTTCACACAAGTTGGTGACAACACTCGTGGACATTTTGACTCAGAGCACGCCACCTCCCCCAAAGGTCCARCCCTGCCTGGGGCTGAGCTCTGCCAGACACCCACAGCTGCAGCTCYGTGTGTGCCACGCCGTGGATTTAACACATTCCCCGTGGAACACGAGCGCTGAGCTCCCTGCAAGMGTCTCCCACTCACTGTGACTGAGCAGCTACAAGAGTTCTAGCTGATGATTTCTAGAAGATGATGCTGTTACCATCTCTTTTACTTCTGATTCAAGTTCCCTGCACTTCATTTCAACATTTTTAAAGGCTTATTTTTACTTCTTTTGAGATGTTTGAAACTCACTACTTTTCAGGGCTGACAGGCAGCCTCCTTCCCAGTACGTTACAGAGTCAGGAACCAGCACTGCCGTCATTTTTAAAGAGGGGGGAATGTGGAAACAAAGGGAAAAGAAACAGCCTCAAATCCCTCATTAGCCAAAGACATCAGCAGAMGAGAAAAACAGAATACTCAAAATCCCATCCCCTGCCCAGTGTGCTCCAGAAGAGAACCAGAGCTGCATTATCCTGGATCTGCCTCAGACAGCATTAACTGCTCCCATGCTCTCCTGTTCTTTCATGCTTCAAATTAAAACAAGAAATTGAATYATGCCAAGTTTCCTTTGTCCTTTTCACCCTTTGTGAAAAACAGGGGTTACCATCATTTTGTATCTGTTATAACTGGCTTTAAAGTTATAACCAGAGAGTGAAAAAAATTAAGCGTTTTTTAAAAATAGACTTGGGGTGGTCCTGTCTGTACAACTGGTAACCAAGTCAAGCATTTCCAAATCCTCTTTTATTCTACCTATCCAATTTCAGTACTTTATTGATTATTACAGAACAAGAAATTTAAAGAAGCTCAGGATTTATCCAGCCAGTCCAGGAGGTAATTTGGGCCATGGAACTTCAGGAATCTGGATGTTTCTGCCCAGGAAGTGGGTAAATAAGGCTGARATTTGGCATCAGAAGAAAAGAAAGGTAAAATTTTTCATTTCAGCACATTTCTCAGAGAGCAGAGATAAGCTGCAGAGATCTGTGATGAGGTTATTCATGTTATCAGCTAAMTGGTTTTGAACAGATACAGCATCACTCACTTGGAGCACATGGATATGAACTTCTGAAAATAATGGGATTAAAAAGAAATGTGAGGAGTTTTCTGGAGTTCAGTCTTCATCCTGCAGCCAGARCAGCCAGGATCCAGCAATCCATGTCTTTATCAGGCCGAGACTTCACCTCATCTTTTCTCCAGGCCTGTTTCTAATGACCCTCAGGAAAGGTCTAACCCACCGCCCAGCAGCCAAGAGTGCAGATCCCTTCCCAGCRTGGAAATAACTCCCTGCAACCTCCCAGAGCCTTTGGCTGCCACCCCTCTCCCAGCACTGGAGGCCAGAAAAGCAGCAGAGATTTGTCTTTGGCACCGGGAGGGAGGTTTGCTAATGCTCCTCCCCAGCAGGAGAGCTTTCATGCCTGACTGGTGGCAGCTGGACGAGCTCTCAGCTCTGACTGAAGCCTCATTGAGGACAGGGCCACCCCCTGATCAGATAATTTCACCTGCCAGAAGCTTCTCCTGTGTTCCAGATCCTGCGAAGTCGGGAGGCCACGGCTGAGATCCTCCCAAAGCAAGGTCAAGGGGACATTCCACCATGCAAAGGGAGCAGTGAGACCCCTCCAGCACCAAGTCTGAGCCTGYCAGGCCTCCCTCCTCACCAAAACCAAAGCCCCTTTATCACAGTGATATCCACATTACCAGAAACCACCTGGGATTCATTTTAAATGAGTGCCAATTTTCAACCCCAGATCTTTTCCCACAGCTGAGGCTCGTGGGGTTGGAGGGCACACTCAGSTCTGGAGCATTGAAGTTTCTCTCTGAGCTGCAGCAGGAAGATGTTTGATCTTTAAATCAGACATGAAGGGATGAAATAGCGGCACTCCTATTGATATTGTGTCATGTCTAAACTGACAAATTCATATTCCCAGGTCAGGCTGGAACAGGCTGGATCCTGCTCTCGAGCCTTAGCTCCACAGGATTCAGAAAAAATTACAAGATAAAGGAAAGGACAATTATGAAACAGCCTGTTCACATGTCCACCTAACTTATTCCAGGAAGCACCAGGGAAAGGCCCAATCATCCCCCTTCAAAAAAACCATTTCCCTTCTGGTGGATCTGAAGATGATCTCAAGGCTACTTTGGTCTCAAGACCCAAACCAGCAGATGCTTGTGATGATTTCCATGAGTTAATTACATTTCCATTAGTGAAGAAGTTCTAAAACTTCATTTTCATCACTGATGTTTTTTGAGCCCTACCAAAATAGACAGGGAAACATGATTTTCTCTCTGCTTTTCTTTATCTATCTCACCCTTATGAGACTTTGCTCTTAATTTCAACACTCTCAGCCTTTTCACTTCTCCTTAAATGGACATTTCTTCAACACTTTAATCATTTTCACAGCCTTCATCCTAAGCTCCCATGCCCAAGCTTTATTTAAGGATGCTGGTTCAGGGTGTTTGAGAGGGGGAAACTGAGCCAAAAGGCTGAAAGACTGAACTGTCCTCCTTTCTTAGTTCTTTTTATTGGAAAATAAGCTGAGAGCCCCAATTCAAGTTCTATTAAGTCCTTTTTGAACCAGAATCAAGCTACATCCAATCAAGTATTTCTGATTATCAGAGTTCTTCAGCACAGGAACATTTCATAGCTGAARAAGTCTCAGTCTTCTCCAAGCAGCTCCATTTTGTCCTTCACTTCTGTACTCCTACATCATCCCATGGACCATGAACRTGCTCCTAAAGCCTCAGTCTGACTCTGGGACCTTCCAGTTGTGCAGAGCTCTACAGGGAATTTGTGTAATGAGGCAAAGGAGGATACCCAGCTTTAACTCCTCTTCAGAGACTTCCCTAAGGAACAACCCTCTGCTCACAGATTCCTGGCTGAGAGCAGCCCTCCCCTCTTTGGAGAGCCCCAGGAACAATTTCTATTCCCAAGGAAGCCCAGCACTGCTCCAATCTCTACTCCTGATCCTTTCTTTGCTTAAATCTCACCCAGCCCAGCCTGAACTGACTTGAACTGAGCCAAGAGCTAAACCCATTATTGTCTAAAATTGGGCTTAATTCAGGAGTGACCTGAACTTCTTGCTCCAGAGGGAGGCTTTTAAAATTCTGCAGCTGATCACGAGAATCACCTACACAAACACACCCAGCCCTGCAGCCAGCTCGGAAACCAAGACAACTCCAGCACTGACAGAATAAGAATATCCACCAGAAAAGCGTGACCTGTTTCCTGAATGCTCCACCCTGACATCACTGAGCACTGAGTTTTGTTTCATTTATTAATCCAAAACCCATGACAGGTGACTTTTCTGGCCACCAAAATATGGGAGATGGAGGAGGGAGGAGACACAATTGTGTCAGACATGGATTCAGCTGATGCTGACCATGCCAGGAGGGAAAGGTTTCTCCTGTGTATTGTTTAGGTGGCCTTTGTGAGGATCAGGGAACTTTCCAAAGCCTCTAARCTCACCCCACAGGTTTGGTGTGTGCCACAGGAGGCAGGACTTTCTCAGCCTGAGCTGCTGGGCTTGCCCAGGGTAGAAGAGGGACCTTCCCACAGTCAGGAGCTCATCCAGAGRAGTCATCCTGCAGCCTGACCTCACTCATGGGGGATCCCTTCCTCTGTCCCAGCCCAATCAGACCCTTCAGCACAAAGAAGATGCAAGAGAGCTGAAGTTAAGCAAAAAGTCTCATGGAATTGTGTGGAAAAGCATCTCCAGRTGCTGATCCTGGGCTTGGCTTGACCTGGAATTCACACATCCTCTGGCTCCAGCTTCCAGCATGGAAGCCTGGCCCTGGCCAGAGCATCCTACACACCTCTTGGGTGCTTCAGCAAGAAAAGAATGGAAAATCAGTTTTCCAAATTCARGTTTTCCAAATCTAAGTTTTCTTGATGTTTTCAGAGAGCCCCAAGGAAGGGAATGGTCTGAGAGCACCCAAAGCCTTTGGGGTGAGATGTGGATCCAAGGACACGTGTGCAGACTCACTGTTGGCACRCGGGCTTAGATCACAACTAAAACCAGGCTGGTTTTCCAAATCCTCACCCTTTTCCACAGTCACAGGCAGGTTCTTCTCCCCTGAGATGAGCAGGCACTTTGCCATCCAAAGCTGCTCCCTTGGAACTGGGACACAGCAGCAAAGCACCATTGGAGAAGCAGGAGTCTGAGGTAACCTGCACCCTCCTCCTCATCTAATTATGGGACAGCACTCAACACCACACACAGCACTTGGGTATTTTGGGCTTGGTGATTTTTTTTGCTTATTTGTTTGTTTTTAAACWAGGAAGCATCAAAAATAAGGAATTAAAGCCCTTCAGAGCTGCACTTTGATTCACTGGTTTGGGGTTGAATTCCCAGTATCCACACCCAGCTCCAAGAGCAGCTACCAATGTTTTCCACCTCTAGGTGCCCACAGGACAGGGTTACCAGGGAAGGATCACACATTAGGAGCAGATCCCAAGGTCCAGAGTCCTCTTCCCACCTGCAGGCTCCACAATTGCCTGTGCAGCTGCTTCCCTCACAAGAGACAATATATCCCTGCCACCCACCTGCCTTTGAGAGCCATAAAAAGCCAAAAATACTGCCTGGACTCTGGACTAATGATCCTGCCTGCCTTTGATAAAGCCCTGGCTGCCATGAGGAGCAACCCTTGCTTTCATTTGGGATGGTCACTTCCACTTGACAGCTGCCCAGCTTCAGAGAGAGGTAAACACCCATAAATATTGTCTGGCAGCCCCTCTTTGTGAGCACAAAGCTTCCAGGAAGCACAAACAGGCRCAAAATGTGGAAATGGATACGAGATGGAAACCTGGATGGTTTTGTTTCCTCTCTCTTTAATAGAAAGGGGTTTGTTTGYGCCTCAACTTCCAGGCTCCTTGTGCTGTTCCATCATTATCACTTCTCATCCCAGGTATTCGATACCTCGCAGTCCCTTTTAATAAAGTAAGAGAGCAGCACATCAATCTCATTATCTGTTTGCCCTTGAGAGGTTCTCTGACCTGAAACGTTTGGTTTGCCACCACCAGAGCAGAGCCAGAGCAGGATAATTTCTGCCAGGGAAGGGCTGTCCCCACCTGCAGGTCCTCTGAGGGGCTGGGACCATCTGCAGCCTTCCTCTAAGCACAGCCCAGAGTCCTCCTCTGCCCAGGAAAGTCTCCTGATTTAGCAGCCAGCCACACAATTACTCACCCACCCGCTTCTCTCAACCTGCCTCCAGCCACCCCCACCAAAATCGATGCAGAAAAGCCACTACAAGCAACAAAAAAAGACACGAGTCCTAATTAACACAGCAAGAGGCTCAGCACGGCCTGGGGCCCCCTTTGCTCAGAGAAACAAGCCCAGAGAGAAAACAAGCTCCAGTCCCAAGGAAGCTGCTGCCCACTGGGCAAAAAAAAGAAATGGGGACATTTGCCAGATGGATTTAGAGCCCTCAAACCCTCCTTCCCTGCCCAGTCTTCTCTGAAGGGAATGGCTTCTGCAGCTCCTCAGGAGTCCAGACAGCCAAGGGSCAGAGGATAGAACAATTTCTGTTCAACCCAAGAACTCACACACCCTCCTCCCTCCCAGTTACAAACTCTCTCTGCTTCAAAAATGAAAATTTGATTGCTTGCCTTCCTCCCTTTCTGCCCTCACCCACCAGCCAGAGCACCAGGTAACACCTTACAGGTAAATCCCTGTGTCTCSTCCACCTTTATCTCATTCAATTTCAGAAGGGGGCCTTTGCTCTTCTGAGCCAGCAAGTGTCCATCCATCACTGGAGCATAAAAGAAATTGAACACMAGGATCAGCTGCATTAAAATCCATAAAAGCTTTGCTCCTTTCATGACTCATGCACGGTGCTGACAGCACTCGCCCCGAGTCCATCACCACCCCAAGMAAACAGCTCCTTTTCCTTGTGACAGCCAACCAGGACTGAGCTTGTTCCTCCTCAAAGTGTCCCTTTTCCCAACTCCTGTTGTTGCCCTGCTTTGCTTTCTAGCACACAAGTGCCAAAATTTCCACATTGGGAAAGCAGAGGGCAATCTGCACTTCCCTGCTCCGACCCCTTCATTCCCCACATCTCCAGTCCCAGAGCTGATAAACAAAGCACTGAGCAACCACCTAGAGGGGTGCTGCAGGGCAGCCAAGGGGGCTGATTTCATTTGAATTTCATTTTTCTAATTAGTTCTGTGGTTATTTGCAGGTGGAATATAGAATCAAAGGATCACAGAAAGGTTTGGGTTGGAAGGGACTTTAAAGCCCATCCAGTGGCACCCCCACCATGGCAGGGACACCTCCCACTGTCCCAGGCTGCTCCAACCCCATCCAGACTGRCCTTGGGCAATTCCAGGGATCCAGGGGCAGCCCCAGCTGCTCTGGGCAACCTCTGACAAGGCCTGCTCACCATCACAACGAAGGATATTTTTTCTTAACATCTCATCTAAACCTCCCTTCTGTTTGAAGCCATTTCGTCTCATCACCCTTGTACACAAAGTACACCAGAGCCAGTCCCAGAGCTCAGATATCCTCATTTAAGGGCTTCTGAAGCACAGGAACATGCACATGGAGAGAAAGAAATGCTGGAGTCAAAGCTTCCATAAGTATTTGACAGCTTTAAGAATTCCAGCCCTCACCTTCTCATTTCCTTCTCCAACACTTCCCTGGTCACATCTCCCCCCACACCTTGTCTGGGAGGTACATCCACCTGAAAGGAGCAGATCCAAGGTCCAAACCTGCTGCACAGCCCAGGCTGGGTGGTTCCTGTGCCTCCCACTCTGTCACTCATCCCTGCACCCAAGGCTGCTGCTCCTCAAACACAGCACCAGGAATAGCAGCTCCCACTGCCCACATAGCAGGATGATCCTGGTAACCAGCAACGCTCACATCGAGCATGAGCAGGCCTTTATGCTGTTACTAAATGAGTTGCCTTCCAAATTATTAGCAGCATCAGGAGCTGGGAGCACATTTCTCAGACAATCAAGATAATTCTGGCTTTTGTAATTTGTTCCAGACAGGCTGAGACATCCGTACCCGCGCAGAGACTTTGTGCACATCGTTTGGCAGCGCCGGGGCTGGCACACGCTGTCTCTGCCAGTCCCACCCAGAGATGCAGGCAGCTGATCCAACTGGCTCAAGAAGCCACCAGGACTCTTCGAGAGTGTTTAATCCAGGCTGATTGGAAGCCAAAAGAAATTAATTCTGCTCATAAAGGGCAGAGCAYGATCCTGTCAAGCGCTCCATTATTTCATAGCGGCCCTTAGCCGCTTTTGGTGTTGGACAAACACCATGTGGTTGGGGTCACTCCATGAGGATGTGGCAGAACAGGGGAAGGACCAGAGCAGCACAGAGGCCTGTGCTGCACAGAAAAGACCTCAGGTCAAGGGAAGTTGGGCAGCATAAAGCTCTGACTGGGGAAAASCTGGCATTTCATAAAACCATAGGCATGCAGAAAAAGGAATTCTTCTTCAAACCTTACTAGAAGGCACCAAGGGGAATCTCAGGTAGCTGGTGATGAAAAAGAAACAAGTAGTTCCTTTCTTGGGGTATGGAGTTAAACCCTATGGCCTATTATCCATGATTTGGGAAACCAAAAGTACAAAAAAGCTTCAAAACACAACTGAGGGCAGACCCTAAAGMCCATTATCCATGATATGGGAAACCAAAAGTATAAAAAAGTTCCAAAACACCACTGAGAGCAGACCCCTTGGACATCACAATTTAAAAGCCCCCTTTTTCCCCCTGAAAAACCCCTAGACATCTGGATTTTGGGAATCAAAGATTAATATCATTCTGTCCATGCCTTGTTCCCCAGTCTTCCCCTCAGCACACAGCCCTTGACACCAGCTCCATGCAAACCCAGCAGTTCTTCAGGCTTTGCATACAAAACCCATGAGAAAACCTCCCATGAAGTCCAAGAGGAAAAGGTCTGAACCCTCCAGGCCCTGAATCAGAGCTCCTGGCTCCAGCTGAGGAATTTGGGGACAGCACAAATTTGTTCCCAAAACAACTCTGGATTTCTAAAATTTTCAACCCAAAACATGTAGCAGCAACAGAATTAAAAAATCCCTTTGCCTCCACCTTGGAAAAAGTGCATCATGATCATCCAGTCCCTGGCCAATTGAGAAACTTCATTTTTGTGTGATTTAGAGCTGCTAATGGGTGATGTCACCACTGGAGCCAGTGCAATCCCACAGAAACGTGGAAATAAAATGTGCAGGAGCTATAAAATGTGTGTTTTTCTCCCCCAACAGCAACAGGCCCATCCCAGCAGGGGCAGCTTTCATTGAGACTCATCTACAACTGGTGGAGATCACAAGAAATCACTAAATAAATCACAGAGGTAACAATATCTTTCAAGGAGAGCAACGTGWTCTTTTCCCAGGCCTTTGTTAACAGCAGATCCACAGGTTTCCTTGGAAGCAAATGAGAAATAGGCACCACAGCATTGCTGGGAAAAGAAAGCGAGGGAGTGTTTTCTGGAACAACAAACCAAAGCCATTTTGGGCCACTATCTGTTAGACTCGAGTTTAGCTCAATAAGATATTGATCCTGGCTGCATGGAACACAGCCCTGATGTATTTCCTGATTAACAAGTTCTGCTGTCTGCTTTTGACAAACAAAATCTCCCTCATTGCAGGTAGATAAAAAATATATTTATCAATAATTCCAGGGTGCAGGCATTGAGTAACCAAAATAAAAAAAAATAAAGGGTTGGAAAAAGCAGGTGGGAAGGATTGCTGCATGATCACTGGAATATTTACACAAGGCTAAGTTCAATCAATGCAGAGCCTTCCCCCACAGCCTCCTCCAAAGCACACCCAGACTCTGGCTGGCCTTTTTCCTATGGAAACAGAGAATGAGAGCAGAGCTGCTCTTTGCTTTTCTGGTGCTTAGCTAAAAGCTGAAAATGAGATCAGGTTTTCTGGCATTCACCATTTACCTTAATAAAAACAAGCACTCAGAGGATTAGCAGGTACACAACWCTGTGTGGGGTATCATGGAATATTTTCATGATCCTTCATGCTTACACAGAAATAAAAAAAAATAAAAGAAGAGGACTCAAAATCCCTCCATAATATTGAAGATCAATGTAAAACTGAGCTTGGGAGCTGAGCACTGCCTGGGAAACATGAAGTAACCTTTTCAAGTAGAAATCTTGCACATATGGCAAAGGAAAGCTTTTGATAGAGTAGCAAAATGATATTTCAAAAACTGATGTCCTACCTATCTATATTTATAAGAACACATTAAGTACTGGCTTAGCACTGTCCTTTTTTATTATTCCCTAATAAATTACAGCTTGATCATTTTTTGAAACACATGGATCCAAGTCTGCCTTCCACAGCAATGAGAATGAAGGTCCCACTCATGTCACCACCTCACAGCCACCCCTGGAGGGTTTGTCAGCAGGAAATTTCTCACTCATCAAGCTGACTTTGAAGTCTTGATGCAGAAACGAGGAGGATTTTGTCTCAAGTAAACAGCCCTGCACAGGTTTCCCCTCTCATCTGAGCTCATGCAGGCAGTGGGCACATGAAATGGTTCTGGCCACTGAAGGAAACCCAACAAAGAGGAACTCCAGATTTCCAGCACAGCCCCATGGCAACACAGGAGTGAGCTGAGAACTTAATCATGATCTGGGCAGCACAGAGCAAAACTCACCAGGCTACAGAGAAAACACTAATTCAACCCCCTGTGTGAAGCTGCAGAGCTTTCAGTGCTCCCTCCACCTGGACTAGAAATGTTCAGGAAAGCATCAAACCAAGCATGAGTAACTCTGTTATTTTCAGTACCTTCCCCCTAATGCCAAAAATCAGGCACGAGCTCAAGTGCCTTGTTAAATGCAGCCCTCGAATTACAAGGATTAGAGGTCTGGATTTCCTCAGTGGAGATGACTCTTGGGCTTGAAGCTGATGAGTTGAGCCTTTGCCACCCCTGCACTGCTGCCTGGTGGGAAGCCCTTGTACGAGACAATTTCAGCAGGGCCCAGTTGGTGTCACCATTGGAAACAGCAGCGGTGACGTTAACAGGATGGCACTTCAAAGGAACCCGCGGGGCTGCAGATGGCACCGGGGGTCCTTGTTCCAGCTGTCTCATCAAGCTGATATCCCACAATTATTTTCCAGGATCAAACAGTGCTGCAAGCAGCTCCCACARCACCGGGGAGACGCCGCTCATTCCGGGTGGATCCCGTGGCCACTTTGGCTGCGACACTTGGAATGTGTCAGTTGTAAAATAAAACCATAAAACCAACAAACTCTGGAGTCTTGTGTTTATGGAGGAAAAAAAATAATAAAAGGAATTCAAGCCATGCCTAAACAATATGGCTKGGATTCAGCTCGTTCTGGGGGATCCCACGGCCGCTTCAGCTGCGACGCTTGGAATGTGTCAGTTGTAAAATAAAACCAACAAACTCTGCAGTCTTGTGTTTATGGAGAAAAAAAAAATAATAAAAGGAATTCAAGCCATGCCTAAACAATATGGCTGGGATTCAGAAAAGCTTTTCTGTGGAGCCTGGACTTTAGGTAGAGAATCGCTGGAGTCAGCTGAATTCCAGCATATAGTGGAATGCTTTGCTGTAGGATAAATTCAGCCAATGCCAAAGTCCTTTCCAGAATCAGGGCCTTGATTTTATATTTTTTTAAACACAAACAATGATGTGGAGCTAACTAGGAATCAGAACAGAGCGTCAGTGAGAATAATTGCAGCATCTGTACTAATTCTCTTTTCATCCTGGTACCCCCTGCTTCTAAGTATGGAAATCTGATTCTCCTTGTGCCTCCACTGAAGTTTCTATTGATTAAATACCCAGCCCCAGCAGCAGGAGAATCAAGCCCTGAATATTTATTCTCTTCCTCTTAATACATCAAGAATTCCCTTTGGCCTCTCAAGTGCTGTATCACAGGATGCCATGAATGCAAATGGAATTACAGTGATCATGTAGCTAATGAATATATTTGTATATGTATGCAAGCACTTCCCTACTCCACACCACCACCAGGAGCAGGGAATATCCACACACACGGGTAGGCAAGGTGTGGGAAAGGATGGATATGGGAARCATATCAATAGCAGGAGCCAGGCTGCAGTTTCTGGGGAGAAATGAACTGAAATCCTTCCAAGATGAAGGCTGCAAGCTCAGGACCTCACGCAGACCTTTGGATCGTTTCCTCTGAAGCTTTAAAGCCCAATTTGTAGACTAGAAGTGTTCATGTTTATGTTTTCATTATCCACCAGCATCACCCTCTRTTTATATAAATAGACAGAAACTGCTGCAATGCATAATGTAAAATATTGTCAGCATTTCCAAGGGAGAGATCAGTGATATCATCTCAAAGCAGGGTACAAAATGCACACGTAACCTTTTCACCTCCATCCTTAATAAGACATTTTGAATTCTTTTCAAACACCTTCGAATTCTTTTGAGAAAAGTTATTTTATAAGGGAGTAAATTCATTCCTGCAGAAACTTGGCTGATTTCAGAGTTGTAACAGCTTAAAACCAGGATGCATTTAATTTGTTAACACTCTCCATGTTGACTTCTAAAGTCATTCTGTAACGTCCGAAAATAAATTTATTTAAATCAGGTTCAAGTACCAGTGGCAATTAGAACCTGCAAAGTCATAGAAATGTCAGGAGGTGTCTGGATCAGATACACACTGGAATATCTACAAAGAAATATCCTCAAAACCACTTTTGAATTGGTTCAAACGCTTGGCAAGTGACTCATTCAGCACAAGACCCATTCTTTGGATTTACTACAGCCAGAAATGCAGGATTTTAGTGCTACTCCAGTCCAGTCAATCCCAGCCCGACCCAGAGCAAACAAACACCACAAATGAAGGTGAGAGCCCCGTTAAGCTCAGGGGGAGAGGAGGTCACCTACCCTGTGAGGACCACGACAAAATCCATCACGTTCCAGCCGTTGCGCAGGTAAGAGCCTTTGTGAAAAACAAAGCCCAGAGCGATGATTTTGATACCAGCTTCAAAACAAAATATTCCAATAAAGTACGGCTCAGTGTCGTCCTGGAAAAGAAGGGAAATGAAAGGAGTCAAGGAGATATCCATGTTCCTGCTGTGATAAGCAGTCCTCTAAACAGCTACAGGCAGCAACTTCACACCTTTTCCATTCTTTGAACAGAGCTGAAATTAAAGGTTTAAGTTTGTTGGGAGTAAGATCACAGAGGAATTTCWTTATTGTTTCTCTGAAATGAATTTTCTTTACAAATTGGCAATCCTATTGGCCTTCATCCTGATGGTTTCACGCCACACTTTCCACCTTTACGGAATGTTCTGGAGGGAATTTCRATATGGAGATTTTACTCTAAGGGTATATTGAAATTAGAGATGACAGGTTTCTGGAGTTATTGGCACGGAAAATGTTCCACAACTCATCCAGGAGCCTGAAACAAGAGGGTGTCTTGGGGAGCAACAGTCAGGCACAGCAAGCCTGACTGCACTGACAGGAAATTATTTATTTATCATTTATTCCATCAGTTCTTTCTTTGCTCCTTCTCCTCCATTTTATCAATTTTCACAGCTGCAGCCTCATTTGTTTTCCTTTCACTGGGGATGTGGTTCAGGGAGAAATCCCCAACCCCTCCCATGAACAGCAGGAGCAGCAAGATTTKTGTCTGGGGTCCATGGTGCAGACTAACACTTCCCTTGGGACTGCAGATTCGTGTCCTTGCTCACTACACTGAAAATCAAGCTTGGTCTCTACAGTTTWACTAAACCTTTCATTCCATCTCTGCACCAGATCTCTCAGGATTAGACTTTATTGACTGGAGTTTCAACACAAATTCAGTGCCAAATGGAAGCATTCACACTTGGAAGGAAGACTTGGGCAAGAAATGAGAACAAAGCAAGATGTAAAAGCAATGGGCATCAATTTCAAGAACTTGTTCATCAGCTTTGGCACCAACAACCAATTTCCAAATGTGCCTTAGATCCTGGTTTTCAGTTGAATTCAGTGGAAGTAAAGCAGCCCTACCCAAATARGAAGCAAACTTCCACACTGAGAGATTAGAAATCTCTTTTCCAGCGGCTTTGGCATTTCTGGCCACCAAAACCAAAGAGCTGAGYTGCTTTTTGAGGCATAGTTTTTTCTATTTTGCAATTCTCCCAATGACAATAGGGGATTGTTTGTTCTCTGATGGAAAAAGAGCAGGAATGTCAAGGCTTGTGGCCCCAGAACCAGGGAAGAAGCAGGCTTCACACAGGCACAGCAACTGCTGCCCAGCTCTGGCACAGACCCACACTTCAGGACAGCACTTGCTCTAGAAATTGAGGTTTTCACCCCTAAAAGTTGGGCCTGTTCAGCCTTGAGAGGTGATGCTGAGAGGGGCCCTCAGCCCTGGCTGTCCCTCTGTGTCTGGGTGTCCCTGACCAGCCCAGTCTGTCCCTGTCTGTCTGTCCCTGTGTGCAGGGGTCAGAGCAGGCCCAGGCTCTGCTCCAGGCCCAGGCTCTGCTCCAGGCCCAGCAATGGCCCCAGAGCCACGGGCAGGCCCTGAGCCCGGCAATTGCCCTGCCCAGGAGGCAGAACTGCTGCCCTGGGCAGTGCCCAGCCCTGAGCAGAGCCCAGGGAGGCTGTGGGCTCTCCGTGACTGGGAACATTCCAGAACCATCAGCCCTGTGGCCTGGGGTGGAGCAGGGAGGCGGCACCATGACCCCACCGTGGTCCCCTCGGGCCTGACCCACCCTGGSATCTGTAATGTGGCAGCACAGCCCTCCCAGGGAGGCTTGGCTGGACATGACCCAGCTCAGCAAGTCCAGCAGAGAGCTTCAATCTCTGAGGGTGCCTCCAAGCTGCTGGAAAAGAACCCTGGAGAGGTTTTCCATCAGCTGCTGTTCAAGTTCTGTTCCCCATGTCCCTGCACACCTCAGTGGGAACAGCTCTTGCACCATTCCACCTTGCACCCCCTGTTACCTCTATTCCCCCGCACCTTTCACAGCCCCAGCAGCTCCACCTGCCCTGTCCCTGTGGTGAGGTGACAGTCACCTGCAGAGACACCCACAGGTGCTGCCTGGCCAGGCACCAAAACAGAGCAGGGGCCTGTTAGGGGGCGCTGGGCCCCTGGCTGAAATGGAGAGCAGAAAATGAAAACTCAGCCCCAAACTGGATTCCCCTCCAGCCAAGGAGGGCTTTGCACAAGCAGCAGCACCTCCAAGCCCTCTGTCCCTCACTGATGCTGCTCAGAGGACACAGCAGCCMCCCCTGCCCGACCTCCAGCTGCCCRTCTCAGAGCTGTTTACCCACAGAGAATCAGGAGCAAAGGCCACCAGACCTTTTGTGACCTTCAACAGAAATCCTACCATACACATCTTCTTCCAGCAGCTGCTCCACAGCGAGAGCTGGAGGCATCCCAGGGCTCCAACCGAGCACAGAAAAGAGGGAATAAGTGAGAAGGGGTCAGAAAGGGGTCAGAAATCATCCTGRTTCCAGGAGAAGCTCCTTACAATTCCTCATGGATACAGGAGCCCTCGGACAGCCCAATCCACCTGTTCCTCAGGTAATGTCTGCACACAAAGGCCTCCCAGCCCATCCCAAATCCCCATCCCACCACTACTCGTGTGCCTCTAAAAATAGCTCTTCTAAGACACACAGAAAAAGCTACCTTTACCCACTTCCACTCCTCCACATTACTCCCTCATTTCCTTGAAGCCTGGTATCTACTCCAGGCTCTGCTCAATCTAGGTCAGGTGCCTGGTGATTACAGCTCCCAGCTTTAAAGAGCCAGGCTCCAGGTACTCCAGGGTTTGATGGGATGTGCTCTTCCCAAAGCTAGGGCTGCGCAGAGCTCTTAGGAAGTGGGTCAGGAGTTTTTGTCAGCTTCTAGGGAAGCAGGAAGGCTCGCAGATGGATTTGGGTATTTATTACAAAGAAAAACTCTCATCTGTGGGGTTGGCAGGGAGTAGCTGGGGAAATAAGAGGGAAAAGAAAGAAGGTCTTTTCTAAAGCCTGCCTAAATTTACACTGATTCAGCCCAAGAATCAGGGCAGTGACAACAAGATGAAAAATAAAATTTATGCCCCACTGGGGAGAGGTCCTGCAGCTGACAAAATAAAAGGATTTGCCTGGCTSTGTGTGATGGAAGGAGGGGAGGACGTGGCTGAGTGCCCTGTGCAGCRCTGAAATGGCCCTGCCTCAGCTCAGAGTCCCTGCTGGGACACCCTGAAGCCCCTTCAGACCAAAGGCTGTGGCCCTGCTCRGGTTGCAGAGGGGCAGAGCAGGTGATGATGAGGATCCCTGTGCGTACTTGGAAGGAGGGCAGAGAATCTGGGCAGCAGCCAGAGCTGTGCCAGCAAGTTGTTTGCTGTGGACACAGCAGAGCTTGAGGCTGGGCCAAACACACATTTAATCAATATGTTTCTGATCAGAAACAACTTCTGAGTCTGGAAAGTCATTACCATTCCTACTTCACGTCCTAGTGTCTTTCCTTGGCCTTCAGATGTGACAGCCTGGAGAGGTTTGGGTGTGAAAGGCTTTGTTCATGCAAAGGTTAATATGAGCAGCTCACACATTACTGCTCTAAGTGCCTGTGGATGGGAGAAAGCATTCAATCCATTAGTAAATTGCCAGAGCTGTCACAGAGCTGAAAATGTGGGAAAAGTGATGTTCTGTCCTCATATCCAAAACACCCAGGGGAGCCAAACACCCCGAGCCTGCAGTGAATATCCCACAGCCCCTCTGGTTTGGAAGAGGTTTTACAGTAATTTCTGAGAGCCAGAGAGAAGTTTGATAAGAGGACCAAGAAAGAAAGAAGGAGAAATAAGAGAAACATGCAACTGCCTGTTCCAATGAGCACTTTGTTTGTCTTTCCTGACCAATGAGTAAAGTGTGAACTGGTAAGTTTGTAAGAATATATAAAAAATATGCATGCTAGAATAAAAACAGTTTGAAAATAGAATGTGTTGCTTTGTATTGTCTCCATCTCAAGTATGACTCTGGTGCCTCCCAACAGGGCCTGCCCCAGGGCAGGGAAGGGCAGAAAACAGATTTCCTGTCCTGCAAGTTCTGGAATCACCACTGTCCTTCTGGGAGAGGTCTCCTGAGCTCCTCATGGGAAACTGAGCAATCAGGAAGGGGACAGGGAGGGAAGGAGGTCTTGGTGTGGACAGCCAAGAGCCTCATGAGCAAGGTACCCACGAGGCCATTGGGGACTGGGATGGGAAGTTCCCATTCCCACATTTGGAGCTCTCACCACCAGTGAGGCTCTGGGCTGCTCACAACAGCTCCYTCAGCATCTCTGCAGCTGCATCACCCCTGTGTGTACAAACAATGCAAGATCCTTTGGGGCAGAAGGAGCCTGACTGGGTGGAGATGGACAGGGGCAAAGCTGCTCCCCTGGACAATTCCTGGTGGAGATGGACAGGGGCAAAGCTGCTCC